>VZRZ01003275.1:743296-766798 GCA_013398175.1 Climacteris rufus
CCCCCCCCCTTGCAAGAGATTGGGAAGTAAATAAGATGGAATAAAATGAGGGGTCAAGAAAAAGGCAGTTTAATAAAGAAAATGCAAAGTCTGCACAAAAAAACCCCAAAGGAAAGCAGAATTATTCTCTACTTCCCCTCAGCAGACAATGTCGACAATGTCCAGCTGCTTTGCAGGAAATAGGGGTTAAGCACATACAGCAATTACTCTCAAAGACAAATGTCATAATAATAAAACACAAACACATCCTCTCCTTCCCTCCCCTACCTCTCACCTTCTCTTAACTTTTTTTGCTAATCAGACCTCAAATGGTATAGAATATCCCTTTGATCAGCTTGGGTCAGTTGTCATGGTTGTGTCCCCTCCCAAGTTCTTGCCCACACCCATCCTACTGGTGTTGGGGGGATGTTGGAGAGACAGCATTGATTCTGTGTGGGGAGCAATGCTCAACAGTAGCCAAAACAATCATATGTCAACAGCTTTCTAGCAAGAGAAGCCAAGATCTCCACTATGAGGGCTGGTACAGGAGAAATCATCTTCCTCTTGGCAAAACCCAATGCATTCACCATGAACCTTTTATGTTAATATGTGGGTGAATTCCATACATCTCAGAGGACTCTATGTTCCTTTCAAGGAACACTGTGAAATAATGCTGATTTTTTTCTATCCCGTAGAACCATTTTGAATTGGAAGGCATGTAACTTTAGTGTTGATTCTGTGGAAAGCACTGAATTTTTGAAAAGAAAGAGCATCTATAAAGCCTGAGAACTGAAGAAAGCTCTTGTTGACCAACTTTGTCAGTCAAGAAAAAAGTATGATGTACACAGTCTGGTTTAGTTTCAAGTTAAAGTTTTGTATTTCATCCCTTAGCAACAGAAAGACTCCACTCCTCAGGATGAAACACTGTGGCAGGAAAGAGGCTAAGCATTTATAATTTACAATCATGGTGATAATTTGAGGTTTAAATATTAAAGGACAGATCAATAAAGAGAAAATATAAGCAAACAAGTTCAGTCTAGCCATAGTTGTTTGAGATGAGCCAGATCATGACAGCTCTGCAAGGATGGGGACTAATTCCTCTCAAGAGAAGACACAGGCACATGAGTAGCAGCTGTAGCGTGGTTGTGGTTCTTGGCATTTGCACTAAGCAGAACCACACACATACACACACACACACACACACATATGGAGATATAGAGCAAGTGTCCTGCTGTAGCAGAAGACAGCCTGCTGCTAATATGGCCCTCTGGGTCCAGATGTATCCATTTTGTTATATAACTGATTAAATGGGGCCACATATCAATTGCATCTCTCATGTGTCTATCATCATTCATGGAAATACGGCTGCTACAGCGAGTGTGAGTGCATGTGTTAATATCTTCAGCAAAGAACTCATCAGCCAGTAGGAGAATCACCAGAGTAGCTACAGGATGAGGTCTTATTTACTTGAGCTGTGGAAGCTCATACCCACATGACAGCTCAGATGACAGTCATACCATATGAGTCAGGCAGGCAAGAGTATGTTTCTAGCACCCAAATGATTTTAACTGCAATACAGAATCTGTAATGAGACCTGCTAACCTTTGTTGTTTCATCTATAGCAGAGTGATTAGTAACATGGGCAGGATTAGACTGTGTGGCCAAAAGTAATTAAATTTATCTTGCCAGTTGTGGGGAATTTTAACCTGAACATCAGAGAGAATGTGTGTGTCACTTCTGATGCATGCAAAGGTAGTGAAGAATAAAGAAAAGCTTGGGGTAGGGAAGGAATTAATGGTAAAATTAGTGTTGCAGAAAAGCAGATCAGACAGACTACAGGCATTTCAGTCCTGTTTATATCGTTTCAGAGTATTGACTATTTGCAATCACTAAGATGAAAACTGCTGAAGATGAAAGTCAGTTGAATAGGGAATAGGTTATTTATCACATTACTAAAGAATTCTTCTATTTACTTTTTCAGTTTTTCATTATTATAGCATCTTTCCTTTTTATTTATAAGAGGCTGAAGAGGTCTGCGAAGAGGTCTGCATTTAAACATAATTGGTTAGGGCTGCTAGCCACCTGACAAAGTTAATTATTGATTGTCTGTGCATTGGTCCTGTGAGAGAATCCTATGTCTATACAAATTAGTTGGAGGCAACTGTCTTGTAAAACAGTCAGAACAAATCCTTTATGCATTCCTAAACAGAGTTGTGATAGATTACTGGCTTTTTTGAGGGAAAGGGTGAAGTATAGTATTAAACTTCTATTCATGAATGACAAAGCTTCTTCACCACTGAACTCAATTCAAATCAAAGGGTACAAGCATTAAGGAACTCAATTCAAAGATGAATCTGGAAGATACTAATTATTGTCAAACCCATTCCACTTTAGTAAATCACTAATGATGAGTGGATTATTTCAGGTTTTGAAAGAATGGGATTATTGTATGTCTGGTATTTAATTCCAGAATTCATTCCTCCCTTTATATTTTGAAATATATTTTAAAGTATTTATAATAAAGGATTTTATGCCTTCAGATAAATTTTATTTTCAATCTTCAATCTCCAAAAATTTAGGAAGGTCATGTTTGCAAAGTGTTTAAACACTGAATAGTTAGGGAAAATTGGAAAGGAACAAGTTAAGGCTTCATTAAAATCCATCCACACAATGTTGCCATGAAAGTAGATGAAAACTTCCATAGGATGCAATATACGATCAGATCCAGGTATTGTCATTCAAAAGCACAGACTTAACTACTTGTTTGGCAATTATTTGATTAAAAAACATTTGAAAACTCTATTCTTTTTTTCTGCATTAATTTACTCGTGGGAAATCACAAGACATAAATGAAGTAATAGGGACAAATGAAGTAATAGGGACAAGCTCTTAGCCTTACTGGTGAAGCAAACTTCAAAGAGGTGGAGAAATCCCTGTTTAGCAAGGCTGTTGACACATCATTTTACCCTGCCTGAAGAAATTTCTGTTCTCACTCCCCTACCCGCTCTTTGTCACTGTCCCTTTCCACACAGGTTGCTGCCCCTGGAAATCAGCCACTCATCTGAACCTTCACGGCTAAGCTTCAGTTCAAATGAAGTTGGGAAGGTTAAAATGTTGGCGACTTGAGGCAGGTTGGAACAAAACAGTGGTTTTTTGCCTGCACAGCTGCACTCAGAGGGGGATGTGTGAACAAGCCTTAAGGCTCCACAGCTGCTTCCCAAAGCTATGGTAGCCTGGTCTTCTCCTACTAATGCAGATCGCTGCCATTGCACAAGAGACACAGTGGGTGAGAAGGCAATAATGTGTCTAGCAGGACTTCCTTTGATCCTCCCTCTCCCTGACTCCCATGAAATCCTTTCGTTTACTCTGAGCAGGGACTTTATGCTAAATCCACTGTGCAAAGATCAATTGACAATTCAGGAGTCAAGGCAGAATTAATGAACTACCTATAAAAAACCTATACATTTAAGAAAATAATCTTGCTGGAGAATAAAATTACTGAGGTACAAATCTTCATGAATGTGTCACAAATACTTCAATACTGTTGTTCTTCAGCACTGTTGTAAGAAATGTCTAGAAATGTGTCTCAGGCTTATATGTAGAACCTTGAAAACATGATCAAAAAGCTTTGAAATCAGATACTTTAGAAAAATTACCATAACTAATGGTTTTAAATTTGTTCCCTTTATCCCCACCAATGATCGTATCATTTGGACTTACATAATACTTCAAAGTTTAGAGTCTGTAGTATTACAACAAAAACAAAGTGACTCCAAGTACTTGAATTTTCTGCCTTAGTTGAATTTGAAAGTAGATTCTAAACAAAGAAAATCTCCAACATGTATGTTATACTGAATAGCAGTAATTTATTTTAGAGAGCAGCATAAAACTCATCTCTGGTCTCATTTAATTTGTGCCTGTCTGTATACTCTTAGTGATATCTGTGAAAGACCACTGAGGTAAAATAGAAAAATCAAAGTAAATAATTTCATTATCCAAAATATACAGCTAGACACAAACGGCATGCAACTATCTTTTTTTCTTTCCCCCTAACATTTTTGAGAAGTTTTCAGCCTGAAATGTCTGAAAGAGCTAAGTTTAAATGTTTAGCTGTCTTTAGGCGATGAAATCTTTAAAATGCTGCCACTGCTGCAATCGGGTCACTGTTTCAACAATATAATTTTGTGAAAAAAACTGCAACCACACTGAACAGAGTGAAAAAGCAAGAGATATATGTCTATTTCTAGTATTGACTTATCTCTTATTTTTAGAGCCAATCTAGAAAGATGAGCTGTTCGGCACACTTCCTAGTCAAACTGGGTGATTCATCATCATATTCAAATATTGTCTCATATGACAGAAATCAAAAGAATATTAACAGAATGGAAATCCCTTTTAGAGAGAAAGCACACAGTTTTAATATGTATATTTGCTCACACCCATTCAAAATCTAACTTTTCACAAACCAAAATACTAGAATCTTAACTGACAATACTGAAAAATACTGCCAATATCTGAATGCCTCATTCACAATTTACTGCTGTTAACAAATTTACCATCAAGCAGAAATTTTAGAAATTAACTCTGTTGAAAGTAAATACAGTTGTACACAAGTCTGAACCTCTTTTCTTACTAATTTCGTTGCTCTAAAGCTCTGTTGAATCCAGAATTACACTCTCTTTACACTGTGGGAATGGGATTATACTCACAATTTCTGACAAGACATATAGCAAAAAAAGAAAATTTTACATTGGAAGAAGAAATCTCTCCTAGCATATGGAGTGGTCTAAGATGCTCTCCTAACATCTGAGTCCAAAGGAGAATGAATAAAGCTAACTACAAATCAGATGACTTTTTATTTCAGAGTAATTTTTAACAGTATCTAATCTTTTCCAACCTTATAACAAAATTTTCAGAAAATTTTGTAGAATAGAAGCAAATAAGAACTTCCAGCTCAGTTGCCTGAGAAGAAAGTTAGAGTGAAATATCATTGCTTTAGGTTGTATACAGATCCTGAGAATACCTGCCAGGAATATTATTATAGCAATGAACTTTCTGCAAAGAAGCAATATTCATTCAAAATAGGTAAAACTTTTGGTAGCCTAATGGCTGTGTTCCTGACTGTGAAGTTCACAGAAGTTTCTTATTAATACAGGTGTAAACTCGTTTTGAGGTCTTGTCCTCTGTGCTGGTTTTGGTTGGGGTAGAGTTGATTTTCTTCCGAGCAGCTGGTATGGGGCTGTGTTTTGAATTTCTGACAAAAGCAGTGTAGACAGCACACTAATGCTTTACCTGTGCCTGAGCAGTGCTTACACAGAGTCAAAATCTTTTCTGTTTCTCGTATCCCCTGCTAAGGAGGAGCCTGGGGGTACGCAAAGAGTTTTGTGAAGACACAGCTGGGACAGCAGACCCCAACTGGCCAAAGGGATATTCCAGACCAAATGGTGTCAATGCTCAGTATATAAACATGAGAGAAGGTTGGTCAGGGGCTGCTGCTCAGACACTGGCTGGGCACTGGTTGGTGGTGAGCAATTGTTTTTCTTGGGTTTTTTGCTCAGTTTTTATAATTCCTTTTCCTTTTCATTGCATTATTATTTTATATCAATTTTATATTGTATTTCAGTTATTAAACTGTTCTTATCTTAATCCATTAGTTGTCTCATGTTTACCCTTCCAATCCTCTTCCCCCCATCCTGCTGGGTTTGGCGGGAGTGAGTGAGTGGCTGTGTGGTGTATCATTGCCAGCTGATGTTAAACCAGAACATCCTCATTTCTTTTCTCCCCTGACTGTCTTCTTGAGATTTGCAATAAAGTTTTTTGCTGTGAAGTTGCTACTGACCTAGCATCCATCGTGGAGGATTGATGTGTATCCTTAACATCTTTGGAGGAGTAGAAAAGACTTAAGTAATTCTTCTTTCCAGTGAGATAAGGCACTGTGCAAGCTCATACCAGCAGTTATCTTTGCTTTTTACTTTTACTGTTTGAGGATCAGAACTGCAGCTGTTACAGAATTGTCAACAGGGTGTTGGATCATGCTGAAAAAACCCCACAGTTTTGTTTCTAAATCTAAATCCCAGCTAAAGTCAGCCAAATGGAGGAAACTTCAACACTTAAGTGCTCCTTTATAACAGTCTCTCTAGTTTTGTTTATTTTCTAGTAGATAATGATAAAAATGGTGGATCAGGCCCATAAAATTGAAATAACTGGGAGAATGGAAATGCAGGAATTCAAGACAGATGGGTAACCGAAGTCTGCTTACTGCTGTTATGAGTTACTGTCATCCAGTAACGGAGCTCTACTAAGTCCATATTCATAATGACAGCTGAGAAAAAATCTCATCAAGATAAACCACCATGATGGAAGGAAAGAGGGAGAGACTTCAGGAAGTATCTTATTTTTGTTGAGAAGTATCTTTTTAATTTTAACTTGAGTATATTTTTGGTTTGATTTTATTTTGCTTTTATTGCATCCTGAATTAGCACTCTACCTTACATTTTGGTCTGTTAATATTTTTCTTTAAACATTTACATATATGCTCATGAAATCTTCTGTATTACTTGCAGTACTCAAAGTCTCTAAAAATATACAAATTCGAGCCTTGTATAACATAAGGGACATTTGCGTAGAATTGCTGTTTCCCCCAATAGTGTAATCAATGCAAAAATCAAGCCCACTCAGTGTACTATTGAAAAAGGATGGGAGGAAGGAGCTAAGAAGGAATATAGCGATTGGTAAGATCAGCCAAATCACAGGCAGAAAAGATTCTGAATGGTTGTATTTTAGCATATATTTATTTTAACATATACTTTTAACATATACTTACTTATGTAAAGACATTTTCGAATTGAAACAGCCTTCAAGGAGTATAGATGGTTTGCTCATATCCTAAGATCTGACAGTCAGTTACTATGCTCCCAGTTAGTTCCCATACTCACCATACCTGTCTTGTCCATGGCAAAGCCAAGTTTATAGCCAGAAATACTGTTCAAGTTGTTCCTAACTATTGTCAATTGATGTGTTTTATAAAGACTGAAATTAGTTAAAACTATTTTTGTGAATATTTAAATGATTTAACATTTTTCAAATCAAAGTGGTTTTATTGACTTCAAAGTTTTATATGCTTTCAGTGAATTTATTGATTTGTGCAAATGTACTCAGACATAGGGATCTGTTGACCAGGCAAGTTCAAACCGGAAAAAAAAATAAAATTAGGCCATAAAAACCTTAGTTTTGTGAAGTAGCATACGAGACCTAAGAGCCGGTATTATTGCTCCCAAAATCCTATACTTCTTTTTGAACAGATTTTTGCATGAGTTTTCTTAATGCTTTTGTTTTGCACAGATTATGTTAAAACAAACTTGATCTTCAGTAGTGCACACTGGCGTTTTATGTGAGGCAACTAGAAAATACAGCCCTGGGAATCGTACCTTGAATTTCTTAAAATGCACTGCATACTCTTCAAGTAAATGATAAATAGAAGGATTAGTATGATGATAAATTAAGTCTTTCACCAGACTTGTTTTTTCTGAATAGTGTGATATATAAGATGTGTGTAACAAAAGTAATAAAAGGCCCAGAAATTCCTGCATTGCTTTAACCTTCAATTATGGTGAATTTTTTGAACTCTGAGCTTATCTCAGTTGGTTAGGGCATGGTGCTAATAATGCCAAGGTCATGGGCTCAATCCCTGTATGGGCCATTCAGTGAGCTTGATGATCCTTGCAGATCCCTTCCAACTCAGAACATTCTGTGAACAAGATACATATCACTTAGGAGTAAATACCACCCAAAATTTATTGCACAGAAACTCCATATGTCTAATTTTTTATGAAAAATATTGATTTTAAATAAACTTAAATATGTCAGAATCTATCTGTAACCCTATTCTATTTAATTTTTGTTCATATGCATAATTATATTGTTAATTTATCACAATTATTTCAAATTTTTGTAATTTCCAAAAAAATCCATATAAAACAGAGCAATTCCAGTTAATTTTTATATCTGAAATGCTTTATTTGATCTGAAATTTTTTAAAAGTGTGAATGAAGGAGGTTCTTTAATTCAGTCAGTTTTGGGAGTTTAGCATCTCAATTCCTTTGTCTTCCTTGGAAAGCCTGTTTAATGTGATTTGCATGGTTTCTTCGCACAGCTATGAATGTAAAATGCATTGCTTAAATGTCACTGGAAATACTACTGACTGAAAATAGATAACTTCTAGTACAATAAAACATAGTTTCTGCAGATAATATTGCTTGCTCTCTCAGTGGTATCAGTCGTACTGGAAGTTCACCGTCTGATGAGCTCTGTAAAAGATATATGTCATATTAGGTGATGAAAAAAAATAATCGTTGGTTAAGAGTCATAGCCAACATGCCACTTTCCCTCAAAATTAAGTTTAACCAGAATTTAAATGGTGTGTGATCTCTTGCTAACACTGTATAACTGGAAGAAATTGAATAATCTAGGAAACAAAGATGGCTTTTATTCTCATTTAAGAGAGGGAAAACTCTGCTGCAAAGCTCAGGTGGGTTGAGCTACTCAGTCTTACTCTCTTGCTTGTGTTGTTATCGTCTGCTTACTGCAGTCAGTTCCACCACTGAAAAACTGACAATTGTAACTAAGATAGTGTAATTAAGACAAGCACTAAGCTTTCTTAGTCTCATTAACACATTTTTTTCAGATTTTTTTTTGTCAGCATAATTATCTATCATTTGTCTTTGACATACAGCAGATATCAAAAAAATCAGGTATAAAAATGGTCTGTGAAACTTGCAGCCACAAGGGCTCTGTTAGTTTTCATTGCATATGTTGCCAAAAAGAAGAAATCCTCATAGCATCAAGAGGAGATTTCAGAACTAAGGTGGAAATCAAATTCATTACACATGGATAACTCACAACATGCTCCCTCTTTCACATTTCGGTTCATTACTATCCTGAAAGCCATGAGAAATACTAGATTGTTTTGCTATTTTTTATAAAACAACAAAAGGAATAAAGGACAAAGCTAGATTTGTCAAGTGGATTTTTCAATGTAAAAAGAATCTGAGAAAATAGGCCCTGTTTAATCTGGCAAAAATAAAAATTGGGGTAAATTTAAAAGCCTGGAACCAGAATCTGGATGTATTAAAAAGTGTGTCTGGAGAGATCTGTAAAATTTTTTTAAATGCTGAACTGAGCAAAGGAAGCAAATTTTAATATCAAAAGAGGAAAAAGTGCTACTAAATATTCTCATGGGCTGGTGGATTTCATAATATGAATACTTGGATAAGACTGAAATATCTTTGTATAACAAGGACATGAAAAAATGAAGATGGCTCAAAACTTTGTATTGACCATGTTCATCAGTTTCAGATTACAGCTGTCATTTCAGGAATTGCTGCTTTCCTTAATAAGAATTATAGTTTTGTTTGCAATGTCAGTGGGAGTGGAATCAGACCACAGACAGTATATGTGGTGGGGATTTTTGTCCTGGGTTTGTAATGAGTCCATTTTGTTTCTATGCATGATTGTAGAAGTGTAGCCGCAGTTATCTGTGACGAACAAGCTGGAAATTAAATCTCCTTTGGGATCTCTATTAGGTAGATTTAAAAACTCAAACACATAAAAACAGTATGAATTCAGCAGATGAACATGCACTACCTTTCACAATCTGTTTGCAACACATGCCATGCTCAGGAAAACAGCTTAATGTGCTTTCTGTGTTTCTTTTGATATACCACCATGACAGACATATTTATTAAATCTATGTATTTTATGCCAGTGAGTATTGATTTCATTTATTTACTAATTTTTTCATTTATCATTTATAATTGTTTATGTATTGATAAAACTGCCTATCTTGATCTGTTTTTAAGCTTGGCCATGTCTGGAGATACTCTATCCTATGCATTCTCTTCACTTCGATTGTTTTCAAAGGCATCTAAAACATGGGGAAGCATGTGTACTATTTGATTGCTGGGTTAGTAAATTTGGAATGTGCATTATAAAATTATTGCTAAGTACATGCAATTGAGAAGAATAAATGCAAATGCTAGCTTGAAGTTTGATAAAACAGTTCCATTTCACCACATGAATGCACATAAATTCATCAATATTTCCATCATACATTTCACACAGTATTTTTTTTATTTATAGGAGTTAGACCTGTGATAAATATTCCACCCATAGACAAATATTCCACCAAGGTAATAATTACGCTACAGAGTACAATATGTACTGCACAATTTATACTATGCATTCACTTAAGTCTACTGATTTTTTAAAGTAATATATTTGCCTAACATTTTTGCTGAGAACCACTTCAAATAAATTCTTTACATCTTGAATGTTTTAATGTATAAAACTAATTGTTTCCATTTCCAAAAAAGATTTGGGAATTCTTGAAGATTTGGTGAAAATTGGAGTATGGCAGTATTGGACAAGGAGCTGATCATTGAATCCTGGGTTTCTCTTCTTCCAGGTGACAATGAGAGAGGGAGGGCAATTTTATTTGAATGCATTTCTCTTCAGTTAACAACATCCAACATAGAAGATTTATATTAATATTTCTTACTACTTTTTGTCCTGTAGCTGTTCTATATTTGTAGAATTACTGAGTGATAGAATATTCTGAACTAGAAAGGACCCACAGGGAGCACCAAGTCCAACTCCTGGCTCTGCACAGAACAGAACCAAGAGTCACACCATGTGCCTCACAGTGTTATCTATACACTCTTGAGTTCTGTCAAGCTTGGTGCTGTGATCACTTCACTGGGGAACCTATTCCAGTACCTGACAACATTCTGGATGTAAAACCCTTTCCCAATATCCAGCCTAAACCTCCTCTGACATAGCTTGATGCCATTCCCTCAGGTCCTGTCACTGGTCACTCCAGAGAAGAGATCAGTGTCTGTCCCTCCTCTTCCCCTCACAAGGAAGTTGTAACTGCTGTGAGGTCTCCCCTCAGTCTCCTCCAGGCTGAAAAGACCAAGTGACCACAGCCACTCCTTATATGGCTTCTCCTCAAGGCCTTTCACCATCTTAATTGCCCTCCTGTGGTGCTCTTTAATAGCTTTATCTTTCTTATATTGTGGCACCCAAGACTGCCCTCAGGACTAGAGGTGAGGCTGCTCCAGTGCAGACCAGAGCGGGACAATCCCCTCCCTTGCCTGGCTGGCAATGCTGTGCCTGATGCTCCCCAGGACATGGCTGGGCCTCCTGGTGGCCAGGGCACTGCTGACTCATGTTCAACTTTACATCATCCAGGATCCCCAGGTCCTTTTCCCCAGCACTGCTTTCCAGCATCTCGTTCCCCAGTCTGTCTGTACATCCAGGGTTGCCCCATCCCAGGTGCAGAATCCGGCATTTTCCCTTGCTGAACTTCATATGATTGATCATTGCCCAGTTCTGTAATTTGTCGAGATCTCTCTGCAGGGCCTCTTTGCCCCTGGGGGAGTCAACAGCTCCTCCCAATTTAGTATCATTGGCAGACTTACATATCCTTTTGAGTCCTGCATCCAAGTCATTCATGAAGATGTTGAGGAGCACAGGGTCAAGGATGCAGCCCTATGGAACCCCACTAGTGACAGGTCCCCAGTCTGATGTCACCCCAACCACTGTAACCCTTTGTGCCCAACCCATGAACCAGGTGCTCACCCATCACATGATGTGTTTATCCAGCTGTGTGCTGGACATTTTGGCCAGATGGATTCTGTGAGAGACAGTATCCAAAGCTTTGCTGAAAGCCAAGAAGATCATATCAACAGGCTTCCCTTGATCAACTGGGTGGATCACCTTATCATAAAAGGAAAACAGGTTTGACAAGCAGGACCTTCCACTCATAAAGCCATGGTGGCTGTGACCAATGACTGCGTCTCCACTGCAGTGGAAGTTAGACACGCCTGAGACTGTAGCATCTCTGAGAACAATGTATCAATCTCTCACTCATTCTTGTGGATATTGCACAGATCGTCCACTTCCTCACGTAGTTGCTTCATCAGGAAACACAGCTCATTGACAACAGCATACCTTCTGCAAAACGAATGATTGTCAGCCTTGGCCTCATGGAGAGGCATCAGGGACTCCTGGCAACCTGAGATCTGAAGAGCTACATCTGCCATCAGAAGGTGTGTCTGGCTGGAGGCCTCTGACATGGTCAGTGCAGGCACTCCAGCAGCTACATTTTTATACAATGTATAATTACTTACTGACAATCTAATAACTGCATTTCTTCTAATCTTCTACACTGTTTATACCACAACAAATGCAGGTACTTATATAACCTCAGTTTTCATTAACTATGGATGTTTACCTTCCACCTTTGCATGCCAAAGTTTCTAATGTAAAAGATATACTACCTTTGCAATAGATTATTAATATTATTTGGGGAAATTACAGAAAATAAATGCTTGCATTATTTGGTCAGCAAGATGACTGAAAAGCACTGCATTTTTACATTAGTTTGAGTACTGGAAATAAAACACTGAATGCACTCATATGTCAACAAAGCTCTCAATTTGACAAGAATTTTAAAAGAAAATATCCTTGCATGATCAAATGTCATCAATGTTGCCATTACTTACTATTACAAAATTAATTTGGTAGTCTAATTCAGCAATAGCACAGGATAAAAGCTGATGAGTTAAGTAGTTTAATGGAACTTTCCTCCTTCCAGGAGGTCAGAATTTATCAAATATTCTCTGGTTCCTAGCTCATGTCTTCTAAAGTCTTTCCTTCTCTATGTTTGTCTCTGACAGGAAAGGAAGAAGTGTGACAGAAGAGTTAATCTATTCATGAGTCATATGTGACAGACAGGAATTAAATCCAAGAATAAATTATCATAATTACATAAACTCTGCATCCTTAAAAGCCAAGACAATTAACATGCAAAATGTGGTAATCTCCTGCCAAGACAATTAACATGCAAAATCATGGTCATTAAGGCCAACACCAAGGGCAGATGCCATTGGAGAGAGGGATTCTTACTTTTAATGTTAAAATATGAAGGTGAAACAAGAAAACAGATAATTAATTTTTAAAATTTTTTAGCACAGACTAACAGGGTAAGTACAAGCAATAGAAGAGGCATAATGGGTAATACTTAGGCCTTGCTTTAACAGAACAAGTTGCTGGTGTTAGAAATGATCTTGCTAACCCAAAGGTTTTACAAGATTTGAGTCTAAGGAGAGAAAAATAGTATTCCAGGTATTTGAAAGCAAGAAGATTATTTCTCTGACTGCCTGGCTAGACAAAAGTGTCAAAGAGATGAAAAGGAGTCTAAAATCACATGATGATGTAACATGTCTGATTTTTTCTGGTTTAAATTTCTGTAAGTACTGTACCTGACATATTATGCAAATTTTCTCTTATTTGAATTTAATTTATTAATAAATCATGGTTTTAGTTATACCACTTGAATCATTGGATTTCCCAGGAATATAACACAGACTGTCCCAAAGAGTTGAAAAAATGTTTAAGGTTTAGGATGATATTATGAAGGGAAAGCATCTATAACTATGTGGCATTCTCAGAACAAGAGATTTAACAAGAGATTCTCCTGGAAGGTAAGAAGTGAAGGACAGATGACAAATGCTGTAGCTTCCTGTCCAGGTTTTCTAAGCTTATCAGGTTAAAAGGCCAATCAATGACTGTGAGACACCAGAGGTGTTCCCCCCACCTCGCCTTTTTTTCTTTTTTTCCTTGTCTATTTTGATAAGCATGAAAGAAAGGTGGAAAATTAACAAATATATACAGCTGGACCAAAAGTGGAAGAATGAGGAAAGGCAAAGGAAGAGACAAAAGAAAAAAAGACAACATCAATGAAAAATAGGACATGGAGGGAAGGACAGGAAGCAAAGCCGAGGATGAGGCAACTGAAATATGGCATGATTTTGCAACCACTTGTATGATAATTCAATCCACTATTCCATTAAATTAAGTTTCGTTGCTTGCTATGCTACATGGTTATCTGAAGTAAAAACTTTCTTGTGGCAACAGAATGTTCTGTGTCCTGATGAAAGTCTCTCTGGAATACATGCTATCCAAGAGCACTGACCTGCCAAGTCTGCACTTTACATCCCTGAACTGATAAGAGATGGTGTTCTTGTCTTTCAGTGTTCATCTTAACCGTTCCCCTGCCTGTAGAGTTCCTTATGTGTACATAGCATAGATTTTCTGTTACAACCGTCCACTTATAGCAGAATAGCTCTTTTTCCATTCATTCTTACCTCAAAAAATATAAATCTCACCCAGTTTCATGCATGACACAAGTCTCCACAAGTAGCCAGAAGCCTTTATTTCAATGGGACTTTGTCAGACAGCTATCTACTTTTGTCTCTTTCTATTATTGTCCCTGATTGTCAGGTTTATGTTCTTTTCTGACCAATTGTCAGAAGTATACCAAAGTGAGTATGTGTGCTAGTTTGAAAACAAACCAGCAGAGGAATTAACCCCACAGAAATATGTTGTGAGAGATTCCAAGTCAGAACTACAATTTAATAAGAGAAATTAAAATAAAGGCAGTAATACAGAAACACCAACCTAAACAGACAAAGACAGAATACAACCTACCACCCTGCTGGTCAGGGTGGTGATAGCAGTGTAGTGATGGATGTGATCTGAAGTGCTGCTCCCCAGGAAAGGTCTGGTCCATATCTGGAGGTCCACTGGTAGCTGTGGAGCTCCTCTCTTCTGGGAATCCAGTGGAAGTGGTACCTTGTGGTGTGTTCCAAGCCTCTTTTATAGAAGTAGGGATGTTCAGTTCCTCCCTTCAGGGTGGGGCATATCACAGTGGGATGATGTCATTTATGAGTTATTCCAGGAGGTCTTGATGGCCCATTAGTGGAGATGGTCCCCCACAGAGCAGCTGCTGCTTCTCAGAGGATGTTAGGGCTGAGTCATGGATGTGAAGACAAAGAGGCACTACCTGCCTTTGCAGTGTTGCCTCTCTTTCTTCCTTACCTAATGCCCAGCTTGCAGACTGGAGGGTGAGAGGTACAGTGGACAGCTGTTGTGAACAACTTGTCATTAACAATTCAGTAAGAAGTGATAGAGATGATAATCCTTTGGCTTTGGCTATCTTCTCATTGAATGAGTTTCATAGCACCTGTGTCTCCCTTGAAGCTAAGGTAAACAAAGAAACACCCACTCTGAAGAGAGGAGTATACTCTATGTCTCACCAGTGGTGGACAAGAAACTCTCACCAGCATGCCTGATTTATCATAAGCACACATATTGGAAGTGTGGAGGAACCTGTTTACATCTCTACCTGTCATTCTTCACTCTCTTCATTGTCACGTAAACCAACATGGGTGCTTCTTCAAGCTGCTGGAGCAATTGACCGGAGTAAAATACAATCTTCTTTTCCAATATTCTGGAATATTGAACAAAATTCAGTGCCCTGATTCATCCATGAACAGTTTTTAGACAGTTTTGTGGGGTTAGTATTGACCTCTCTACAAGTGCTTCACAATCTATCTTATATGATCTTCACAGATATTCTAAGTTGCCTGCTTCTAAAATAGATTCCCTTGTTATTTTTCTGGCTGTTATTCTGTTTCATCCCTCTGTCTATATTGTACTTATAATTTTCTTCCAGGGCTTGAATGTCATCAACAAACTGTTTATTTCCCTTTTTTCGTATCATTAACAAAGAAACTAGGAAAGACTTAATCTAAAGTGAGGCATTTCTTCTTAACTCAATACTATAACATTGCACTTCATTTATAATCTTCTACACAGTTTTTAATCAATATAACAATGTTTCTGTGTATCAAAAGTGATTTGAATTCATTTTCCAGGTAAGATTTCATTATTCATTTCATCAAGAGCTTTACTAAAGTATTTCACACGTAGTGCTTTATTTCTTCTAGTGATTTTGTAATTCTATTCTAAAAAACAATGAAGTTATATGAGTAAAATTTTTATCTACTTCTTTTATAAATGTAAAAAGTTTTTTTAATATAGTAAAACTGCTGCATAGCAAAATTAGTTGTGCTTGCATTAAGAAGGATGTGAGGCTGGCTCACTGACAGAGAAAAAAAATGAAATAAAAACAGGGAACAAAAATAAGAGGCAGACAGGAAAAAATGAACATGTCAACGTGAAAAACAACCATTTTGAATGATGGTAAAAGAGTAACTATACTAATACCTTTTTCTGACAGTAGTCAAAATAAGGAAAAGTTCAAAAAGATTTACCAAATATATCCCCTTTCCTCTACCTTCTCCTGCTCTGGCTTCATGCTTGAAGCAATATATGGTCCGGTGAGTTCCCATATCAGAGATTGACAGACATTACTTTTATGAATTTAACAGACTTCTGCAGCATTAAATTTCACAGTAAACTGGTTTGGTATTGTGCAAGTACCAGTATTGATATTGCTTATGACAGTACTTCTTCCAGAACTTGATCCCTTCATTTATGTTTCTGCATTTTGTATTGTACAAAGCAGTGAACAAACTTTCACTGGTGACCTCTTGCAGGTAATTCATGGTTTACATCCATGCACCAAAACTCCCCTCAGTTACTGGTTTGATTTTTTTTTTCAGGTTGTAAACTCACCTATTTTTTCTTGTAAGAAAGTTATTCCAGACCTCTGGTCACCTCCACCTCCTTCAGTTCTTCTTCACCTGTAATTGGCAGCTGCGCACAGAATTGAAGGCACAGGGACCTCATGGTTTAAACAGTCCCTACAGAGATGTTTCTTATCTAATTCTCTGTGTACTTCTTAATATTAATTTTGAATCTGTGATGGTTGTGAGCATTCAGCCCATGTTTTTGCAGTCTGTGGACTGCAGACTGTGGATCTGTAAAAAAATCCAAGACACATTGAATGACAAGAGTTCATCTGAAAAGCCATTCTTTTGTCACTCTGTGAAGGCTTATTTTTCCACTTTTACATGTGGATCATTTACCTTTATAAACAGTGAATTTATCTTTCATTTTGTTTCGACACAGATCCCATACTGTCTTTATCATAAAACAAAGACACTCTTTTCGCTCCTCTGCAGTGGTTAGTAGTTCAAGGAATTAATTTAACTTTTCTTCTACAGCGTTAGTTTATTTCATGAGTGTGGAGCATAAAGCAAAGATGTACCTGACCAACACAGCAGGCGAGCACACAAAACAAGAAAACAGTAAAATGAGAAAGAAATTAAAATTTGAGGAAAAAAAACCATATAAAATCTGAAATTGCCTGGGCTACTTGAATGACAACCACAATAATTTCTATATCAAGACGTAAACCCCACATTCTCCAATTAGCTCAGGTCTTTTGCCCTAAACAGCAACAGTTGAAGCCTAATATGTCCATCTGGATTTCTGGGTTTTGAATTCATAAGGTATTTGGTTAGTAGATATCGGTTGCAAATAATGATCCATTTCCCATGCTCTATACCTCTCTTGCTTTCTGGATAAAAAATCTACTTTCAGAGCTAAGTTTTACTTTTTTTTTGTTTCTGTTTGTATGGCAAGAGAATGCCTGGAGGTGGAGTTTCTCATGTAGATGGAGACGATTGTGCTGAGTCACTGTCCTTTGGTGTGCGATAGACTTCCTGCAAAAAGTTAAAGGCTTTAGTCTCTCTTCTGCACTTCAAGTACAGAACTAAAATATATCTCCATCCTATTAAAATGTTTCTGATATAATTTCTGACTTTGAAATAATTCTTTTAAAAGAGCCGGGTTTAATCTGTTTAAATGCATTGTACATGGAACTAGTTATGGATTTAGGCCTCTTTTTCCTTGTTTTATTAGTGACTAAACTGCTTATACAGTTCCATCTAAATATATACATCCTTTTGTTCTGAATATGCTTTTTTAGAATGTTTACTTGGCATTTTCTAGATGAGCCCTCTAAATAATCTAATTCAAGGAAAATCTTCATCAAAAAGTCATTTTCTAGTGATGAAAAAGGCACCGTAATTTTTTTCTGAAATTGTCTTCTTTCCTTCTCAGACTTTTGGTATAATGACCCATGTTGCAGTACCCCTGACGCAGCGCGGTCCTGTGGGGCCGCCTCTGCTGGGTTGGGTGAGGCGGCCCCGCATCTGGACTGTGTTGTCACCACCACCTGAGCCGTCAAGAGTGTCGGGGATGGGATGCTCCTGCGGCAACTGCCCGGGTGGGCAGGGTGGCCCCGCGCTGGGGCTGCTCCCACTGGGGCACAGCCCGAGCTGCCGCGCTACGGTGGAGACAGCAACATGGAACACCGGCCTGTGCCGGAACGGCTGAGGCAGCTGCTGCCTCAGCGCTGCCCGGGCTGTCTCTCTCCGGTGGATGCATCGGCAGAGGGTCCTGGCGTCCCCGCACATACCTAGCAGCTGCCGGCTCCGAGGGTCACATGCTAGTGGACCGTAGTGTCACTGGGCTGGCGACCTGTTAATCAAACCACATCCCACCCATTCTCCTGGTGATTGGCTCTGGTCAATACTCCGCCTTCGCTCCCTCGATCTTAAAAACACACTACCCGTTCATGGCGTTTTTTTTTTTTCCTTCTGTACATATTCGCATTAAACCTGGATTGCCATACGGGGGGAAAGCCCCTCCTTATATCTCATTGTCTCCGCTGTGCTTATTCCGCGTGGTGTGGAGATGCTACTCCACCGCGCCAGCTCTCTGTGGCTCACCGCGACCCTGTGAAGAGCGACTGAGAGAAATGCTCCGCGGGCACGGCTTTCCTGCACTCATGGCAGGCTCTCTGCAACTTTTGAACCCACCCAGCCGTGGCAGACCCAGATCTACTTTATACCCCTTGGGTCCTTTTCTACTAGGGGTATTTGAATGTTAGATGTGATATTTATCAGTAAACACAAATTGGACGATAGCAGCAGGGGGATATCTCTGGTTACAACTAGCAGGTCTAAGCCACTGAGACAATTCTAGTATGGCAGAGAGTCACTTATTCCTGAGGCACTAGTGATGCACAGGAATGTTTGTAGACATTCAGAGGACAGAAAAATGTGCAGGCATTCATTTATTTCCTATATACTCAACTCTGACTTTTCTGATTTGTATAGAGACAGCAAGACTATTCCCTGATAGATATACCGCTAATCCTCTACACTATAATCAGACTGATTTCTTGATTGCTACTGAGTTCTGGTATCTCTTTTCCTATCCCTATCCTGTCAGTACTTATTCCATGGATTTTTCGCTTTATTGAAGGTCCTACTTACAGAGCTAATATTTTGTTAAGTCAACATTGTCACAAATCTTGTAATTTCAGTTCAGCTACCACATTTTCCCCTTTCTGTTTCCTCCAGTTTGCTTCTTTCTTTTTGCTCCTCTGCTTGATGTAACTGTTTCCTTGTTGCCCTGATTTTTGCAGTTCTGGATGTTGTCACTCTTTTGTAGCTAGTTTCTCCCACTTTTCTATGTAAACATGGCCATGTTATTGTAACTGTATCTTATAATTTACATTCCTTTCTCCTGGACACACAACTTTGATGGACATTTCCTTTGACCACTGTGATTGAGGGAGGAAGAACTGATTTCCTCCAATGAATAGTGATTTCTAAATGTATATAAAATAAAGAAGGCGGGCATTGCCACCCCCCTTCCTGCTCTCTCCTCCTTACTGGTAACAGGTGTCTCCATCTCTTCTTTTGTGTCGTTACTGCGACATTTCCTCACTGAGGATTATTTATTAGTGGATAATTTCCACGGAGTGTCTGTCTTCTTAAGTGATGCTGGGACCAAAACTACAAGAGGAACTGGGCAATTGAAGAAGTGATTTCAGAGTGAGGACTCATATTTATGTAGTAGAAGTGTTTAGGTTCAGGGTTTTACTTTGTTAAAATATGATTTTTATATATGACTTTGCAGATAAAATCTAACTGATATAAATTCTTGCTGATAGTGTTAATCGACATTATACAAAATCCTCAGATAAATGGAGTATACAGAACACTATAACCATACAATAGGGTAGATCCTTCTTTCATAGCACCTTTTAAACAAATAGTCAACTGTCAGGCAGATGGAAATTTCAAAAAAATAGACATTATATTGGCAGAAGATAATGATTTTTCTCCATAAGAATTAAATTATCTTAAACCCAAATCAACCAGCCTTTATCTTCCACCATCCTTGTATATTCTGATTCTTTTTTGCTATTTCCCTTTCTTTCCCACCAGATAATGAAGAGGTACTGATGTTGGCCTTTGAAATGTATAGAGATGAGACTGTTATCATAAGGATAATGCAATCTTATTTTTAAAACCCTGAACAAAATAAACCCCTCAGTCTCAAAAAGCATGATTATTTTAGTTGCTCAGTCTCATGCCATAGAGAGGCTCTGCTATGGGAGATTGAGATAAGCATTTCTTAGCCTGCATGCTGTAATTTTAAGTACTCATTGATTTTCACAAGTTGACTGCCAAACTGTAGACAATCTCACCTAACATGGCTTGATAATTTACTGTGCTTACGATAACTCTCTTACTTGATTTAGCGATTTCTGTCTTTCTTAATGGATGCATATTTTGCAATGATCTATTGAAAATAAATGGGCTCTTAAGTCTTCAAGAAACATTCCAAAACAAAAGACTCTAGTGTGCTTAGAAATTGATGCTCATTTTTCAGAAGAATAATAGATAAAGTCACTTTAGTTTCTTATCCTTACAGAGTGCAAACACTGTGTACATCTCATCTGTGTCAGATCAGATCTTTTTCATTCAGAACGCATAATCTGTTTTACTTGGCTCTTGTTTCTGAAGTGAAAAGATCTAGCATAGCATAATCTCATTTGAATTAACATCAGCAGTCCCAAATGTGTCATTATTTTTCAAATAGCTATGAAGACTTGCAATAGCAGTGATCTCAACTCAAAAATCTCAGCTTTTTTTGGTTAAAGTTGTTTACCCACAGCAAAAAGATGTGGAACCAACTAAGGTGAAAGGACACAATGTCATCACAGTAACTGTGAATCATATCTACAAAAGCAGCTCATCTGGACTGACACCTCTGATATTAATGTTGCATGAAAATGCACATCCTGTATATTATCTTTCCACTTGTCCTGTGTTAATGTAAATATATTACATGACTCCAAAGTTCTTAATTCATCACAGGACTTAGTTTTTGCATCTCCTTGCTTTGCCAATTTACTAAGGAAGAAGTTTTGTTTGTTTCAAAGAGACTAGGACAAGAAGGATGTGTTTGAATTAATTCCATTTGCATGGAAATTAATTCCAATTGCACTATTTGAGATAGAAGTAAAAGTTCAATGGGACATTAAAAAAAAAGTAATTTGAAATATTTGTAATGAAGCTGTGGTCTTGATGAACTTTGCTTCTAGCATGGATGAGTATTTCACTAACTTCTTGTCCTCAGGGCAAAATTTAAGGCTGACCATATGTTAGGGTCTGGTTTATTAAGGTTATTTAGACATTCTTCTGCCCAAATTAAGGTGCAAACGAGACCATATGCCAGTGTCATTAGTATGGATTTTATTTGATAGTAAAGATGGGAGAGAGAGAAAAAGTAAGAGAAAGAAATCAAAAAAGAGGTTGGGGGACAGAAAGAGAGTGACAGAGAAAGAAAACATCACCACTCTGTGGATCTCAACGATGTTCTGTTGATTCTCTTCAGCAGGTCTTCTTCGTGGTGAGGGTCCCCCAAGAAGCACAGAATTCCATGGATTAATATACACTCAGGCTAGGTAGAAAAACCAGGCACCTCCCCCAGGGCGGAGGCAGGTTTGCCATTGTTTCTTGCAGCAGACCCTGGATTTGTTGCATCACTTTACATCACATGCAGTCCTGTGGTGCCAGGCCTCAGGAATGAGTCTGGGGTGCATTTCAGGGGGTCTTTGATGGATTATGACACCCCCTCAGCTGCCTCTCACGTGAATGTCCTATAGCTCTCTCAGGGTTGGGGGTTCCACAGCTAAGTCACGGAGGATGAGTGTTCATTGCCTCTGATCAGAGGTTACACCACACTCAAAGTCTCCTTCCCCCACCTTAGTTGGGGGTGTAATCTGTGCAAACCTGCTCTCACCTGTGGGCTGTGACCTCCCCCACCCCAAACCTAGCCAGGGATGATCAGCTACTGGGTTTGACTTTCTGGTCCGTGCCTAGTCTTGTTTACTTCTCCACAGACCTAAGATGATTGAACAATAGCGTTCTCTTTATCTAATCTCATCAGTTTGGCTTACAGTCCAAAATTCCAGTCAGGCAACTCCAGGGAGGGGTGGTGGTTGTGGCTTCTTTATACAGTTTTGCTATAACAATGTTTAAGGCATGAACTGCTTCAGTCTCTAACACCAGGTTAACAGGAGCTACCCACATGCACCCAAGGAATCAAACTATATGAATTTGTCAGTGACAAATTATTTGAAACCAATTAAATACCCTTCTCTGATAGGTACCAGATATCAGGAAGGGGAGAGGCTGCTCAGGGAAGTTTTAAGTGTTAACAGTGTAGTTAAAATAAAGCTAAACAAACAGTTTTATTTTGGGATTATGTGTATGTGGGGGGGAGGTGTTTGTGGCTGGAAGGTTTTCCGGGATTTCCTCCCTCTTCAAGAACTTTATTGCATTTTTTTAAAATATCACCTCTTCTGTTTTGGAACACTAATCAAATAAAATATTATTTTTCCTAATGGCATTTGAAAGAGGAAACTTTTTTTAATGTGCAATTTATTTATCTTTCTGTTTCATCTATTTTCCCCTTATTTAGCTTCTTGCTTTCACTTTTTTCTCCTCTTCCTATTTATTTCTTCATCTTCATTTTATAAACCAGATTTCTTATATGAGGAGAAAAAAACCTTGAAACTGATCACTTTTTCCTAAGTCTCACCCAGGAAGTGTATTCATTTATTCCATGAATAGTTTTGAGATGAATTGTGGACCATTGACATTATGCTGGCATATAAAGTACACAAGCTGTAACATAAGGCATTTTCTAAAATGTACAAGTCTTGCAAAGCAAAAAGTATTTTTAAATTTCTTTTGCCACCTGCAATGTTGACTGGACTGGGGAAAAAAAACAAATAACTAAAAATAACCCAATTTTTTGAAACTTCCTGGAGTGCATGACTTATGCTATCACTAACCTTGAGGTTTAGAAATATGCTGTAGTGGTTTAGCCCCGGCCAACGGCCAAGGCCCCACTAGGACTGCTTTTTCCCCCTTCCGAATTGAACTGTGTTACTAACCATGATAAGACATGCTGGTAGAGGAGCAAAATCAGGCTGAGACAAAGTCAGAGCTTCTAAGTGATAAAGTGAATTTATTACAGAGTCAAAGGAGCAAGCAAAAACAAAGGAACATTTTCTAAACATTCTTCCTCTGCCGTCCTCCCATGCCCCCCCCCACCCCACCCCTTGCAAAGCTTCACAGCCCTCTCTCTCCTCCCAGATCATAAGGGGAACCTGGGGAGGGGGTTTTATCTCTAATGAGTTTAGTCCTCAGATGCTCAGGTGTTTCCTCTTCTTAGCAATTATACCTGGAGGGGTCTCTCTCTCTCTCCTTTGGCACCGTCTCATGGTTTGCAGAAGTTGGCACGCAGCCCGCCCGAAACTGCTGCTGCTGTTTCCTCCCA
>VZRZ01003275.1:767090-810434 GCA_013398175.1 Climacteris rufus
CTCCAAGTTTGATTAAAGTCTCTCAACACAGGCTTTGAAGATGTATTAGTTCCAATGTTGCAGGAATCTCCTCCTCCATTGCTTCTCTTCTTTGGCAGACTGGCATCATTTGCTGGCTTTCATATCTGATGTTTCAGTTGTTTTTCCTAGTTGTTTGCTGTACTCCTTCTCCCCTGCCTAATCTACTAACTACATGACTACAGGGTTACATGGCGCGCACGTGCGTACTACAGAGATTACTTCTTAAATTTACTGTCGCAGAGGCATTTCTGTCCTTCCTAATTGGCCCAACTGTGGAAAACAGCATATCAATCTCCCAGGACCCATCAGAGATAGGCCCTGACTGGACAGCTGTGGGAGCTTCTGGAAGCTCCTTAGAGGAGCCATCTTTTGGCCCCTACCACACCCAAAAAGCTAGACCCCCCAAACTTCTCAAACCACGACATATGCAAATACAAATTACACCAATGATTTGAAAGTCAAATAAATTAAAATATAAGCAGAAATTGTTTTTGTTTGCCTTCAATTTTTTCAGTATGTAAGATGCACAATAGTTGGGAATCTATGTTCTTAAACCATTTAAAGAATTGCAATTTTGAAAATGTAGACTATATAGTAATCAATTTGTGTCATGGAAGCATACTATTCAGGCATAAAATTGTTTTGTTTGTTTTCAGACACAATGACTAATTTAAAAAGTGTGTAGGTTGTTTCACTTCCCCAACTCATTCACCTAAAAGAAAATATTTGGGTTATCTTTGTAGTCTGGTAATTGTCCTTGGAATATTTGATTCATTCTTAATGTCGAGATTCAATGAACCAGGTTACAATAAATATATACTATCTGAAACTCTTTGGATGAAAGCATAGCTTATCATTTTCTTTTCACTGCCTTCTTAATAGGAGTTTAGAAAGGATTTGGCTGCAATTTGTCACAGTCACCTTAGAGAGAGATTCTGAGAAAAGATGACCTCCAGCTTACAGTCAGTGAAAACTGCAGGAACAGAAAGCAGGTTACATTCACATGAAGAGGAATAAGAGCAATGATTCCTGCATGCTATTGTTGAGGTAATCATTAGGGCAATTATTACTATCTTTTTCAGTTAAGAGTTATTATTGTGCTCAAAAGTTAGAACAGTTTGGCTGAAGCAGCTTTTCAAGCCCTAAGTTCATCAGTGTCTGTGTAAATTACTGCTGTCCCGTGAGAGAGACAGTGTGACAGAAGTCACAGCTCATCACAGGAACATATCACACTGATGTCATCTGCTGGGCAGTAGGAGCCTATCCCAGCATTAGGACTTCCTCGGAGACAGGAAAGGAGCCAACTACAACACTTTTACTGACAGCAATCCAAGCATTATTTTACTCTTCCATCTGTTTCTCTCTCTAATATACCATTTCTGTTCCAGACAAAGATCTTCTTCCACTGTCTGTATATTATTATGAACTCTGCATAGAAAGTCTATCAAAATGCCATTCTGCTGTATATTTCTCTTTAAGTACACAATGAGGAGGTGCTAGGGTGAAAGGAAGCAATGGATTTTCTTTTTACTTTTTTCTTTGGAATAGACAAAGAAATGCAGTCTTTTTGTTAAGGACAGAAGAAACTGTTCTGTTCCATATAAAATAAATGCATAAAAATAACAAAGGTGAGTCCACTGATAAAACATTCCCATTTGGAACCTGAATTCCTGGTGGAGGAAGAAAAAAGATCATTCATTCTCATTTCTTTTTTGCTTGTATTTTCCCATTCATTGCCCTGCTAAATGTGAGTCACTTAGGCCAAACTTGGTGCAAGTTTACACACAATTCTCATTGAACTTGCGTAATTTATCTCTAAGAATAAATTATAGTGTTTTCAGTATCACTAGGCTAGAACTCTAACATAGGAGGTGAATAAGGGAGCTATAGAGTACAGCTAAGGCAACATTGCCCTGTATTACAATCCAACACTGAATGACTGAAGTAATTCTCTAGCCAGTCCATTGTGTGATAAAGTAATTTTTCTAATTACTAGCTAAAATGTAAGCCTTGCAGTCATTGACAGCTATTCCACACTTACTTTAATGTAAACTGGGAGTAATACAAGGAAAAAAAATTATAAGCAAGAGAAAACCAATCAGTTGTGGTTTTTTTCATTTTAATAAAAAATTCCTAAGAAAAGAAAGAGAAAAGTAACTGGATTGCCCCCAAATATATATTAAATGGTACATATTACTGAACTGTAGGCAATACAGACCTGAAAGATCACATGTCTAAGTCCATGAAAGAAGAGCTAGAAACTCGTCTTCTGTATTTCTCCCAATGGAGGTTTAATAACCTGCTTCTGCAAGAGCATTATACAAAAGAAACAACTCAAATGTATTTGGAAGCAAACACAATGGAGGAAATGTCTCTCTTGCTGTTAAGAGAAGCTATGAAACCATACTGAAAAGCTGTGTAATATTGTTTTCAAATCACATGAGGAAATAAAATATCAAAACAAAATAAATTAGGAAAGAAACTAAAACCGGGAACCCAGAGAAGTCTTCCAGAACAGAATAGCCAGAAAATGCTCTAATTCACAATTACTGGTCAACACACACAAAAAGAAATCCTTACAGTTTTATATCTAAAGCAAAATACCATTTTGAAATCAATGGTGAAGGATAAGCTTGGAGAAGTACTTCACTCATCAAACATCTTCAGCCTGGTTATTGTTGTGTGTCTTAAAATACCAGCAAGTGCAACCATAATTACTAAATTTCAGGAAATAATGAAAGAATGTTGCAATTTCTGGGAGAAACTTGATGCAATTAAACACAATTCAGAGAAGTCCATGATGGCTGGGCCAAGTATTTAAAGTTGTTGATTCTTCTAAAATGTGAGTTGTTTAAAACTCCACTGTGACCGTATTAGTCTGAGACATCCATTAAAAACACCAATTGATGATGTGCTGGATGGACTGAAGTAGGCATTTTAAAAAAAAATAATTTAATCCTCTTTTACAGCAAATTTAAAGGTAACTAATTAGATATTCCAGCTGTTTTGCTTTCTGCGCTACAAAAGCAAAACATATTTTTTCTCTTTGTGACTTTTATTTTAAGTGAAAGAAATTATGATGAGGAAATATAAATTTCTGTTTGATAGAGAGTTAAAAAATAGAAACAGGAAAATTGCTAGCACTCTGATTGTTTCCTTTGAGGGATTCACGAACTACTCTT
Organism: Climacteris rufus; assembly: GCA_013398175.1. Classification (NCBI taxonomy): domain Eukaryota; kingdom Metazoa; phylum Chordata; class Aves; order Passeriformes; family Climacteridae; genus Climacteris; species Climacteris rufus. The sequence goes on from VZRZ01003275.1 coordinate 770,294, forward strand.
GCAACAGACAGCACTCATAGCAGAACAGGTTCCTTTATGTGAGAAGTACAGCCTATTTGTCCCCAGCAGAGGGAAAGGGTGGCTAACAGGATCATCCAAAAACAACAGACAGGAGATGTACTAAATCACCCATTTCCTGTGCTGTTTCTCATCCATCCTTAAATGATCAAGTACCTTTTATCTCATGCCACAACATCCCAAGACACACGTCCACAACACAATTTGCAGACCTTTCCCTGATGTTTTTCACCACTAAACGAGTGATCCTAGAGCTTCCCAGATCCATATTCTTCCGCCCTACAGCAATATCACTTAAAACCATTAATTTGGGACTTTTGCTATCCCACATTCAGGGGAGCCCTCCTGTGAAGGGCAAATGCACTTCACCATTCACTGACATACTTCTTCACAAAATGATATGGCTAAATGAAGCATTAAAGGCTTTGTTAGCAGTGTGAGATAGCCCATATTAATTTTTATGAAAGTTTGTAACTGTACAAACTAGCTGGTCTTGTCTTCATTATACCTGCTCCTGTTGGTTTAGGTCATTATATAGGTTCTCCTATTACACTATGTTTGGAACTCTGTGTCTTGTACAGTCTTCAGCAGATAACTTCTAGTAAAAGTAATACATCGTATTTCCAGCTGTTTGCAATACTGTTAAACAGCAGAAATGTGTCACAACACTAGTAGTAATGATAGCCTTCAGGTGTGCTTTCAGTTTGTGGGCAAAAGCAGGTGCTGCAGAAACTGAATGGCACCCTCGCCACTACCTATTCGTGTTAAATGGAAAGGAATATTTTATGAGACAGGTACAGATACTCTGGAGAAAGAGCTATGAGAGACACAAAAGGGGTTTGCCCTGTGGCAGCCAAAACTGATGTCAGTGCTGCCTGCCAGAGTCTCACTCTCCTTCCATCAGACCTTGGACCAGCTCCAGCTGAGCTGACACAGAGTGCTGAATCATCAGAAAACACTTGCCTTTACTGTCAGATCTGTTTTGTGCTGACTTACTGTGCTGAACACAGTGTTTGGCAGGCGTTGGAGCCAGCACAGTGAAGAGACTGGAAAGCATAGGCAGGGACAGCAAGTTGAAATGGCCCTAGAGAAACCAATAATTAGACTGACTTTCAAGTCACTGAAATTGCAGCCTATACTGCATCTAAAGACAGTCAACAATTGTGTGTCCTGCATGTCCAGTATATCACTGCACTGACTAGTGTAAGATGTGAATTTGTCAGAAACAAAATACAGATTTGCTAACATGAAATGTGGAAGATGAGATAACCAGGAAAATAACTGTACCTGAAACAAAGGTCTTGGAAAACTACTTTGACTGGGATAGTGTATAAGCATATTTTAAGAAGAAATTGTTGGTTTCCTGGTTGTTGTAGGTAAACAGAACTGCTGTATGTTCTTTGTCAACACAAACTAGGTAAATCTATAGCTCTATCTGGCACCAATCTCCTCTTCTGTTGGAAATTGCTTTGAAGTAGGCCAGACATCAGCTATATGACTAGGCTAAGAGTAATAAACCATACTACTATTTAAAACAGTCTTGATCAAAATATCTCTCCAGTGTTACTATTTGACTGTATTGGTTTAATTAAAAGTAGTCCTCCAAGGCACTGAAAACAGCCTTGTGCTGTGGGTGGGCATGGCTTCCTTCCAACATGTACATGTGGCTGGACAGGAGCAATCCTCCTTTTCCTACATGCTGGAAACATCCTGTCCCTTACCTCTCACACCTGCACTCCTTAGTAGAAGGTTTCTCACCTCTGACCTCATGAACCTGAATGGTTCACACACCTCCTATAACCCCTGCAATGATAGTGCTGTGTTGGAATGTTCTGGTTTCATACTATATAAATGCAAGGGCTTATTTAATCTCTCTGGTTTTTGATTGCTTGTGAATTGCTGGTTATAATAGCCTTATTTAAATGATTATTCCCCAGTAGCATAGACACAAAACATCTTCCCTTCAAAGAACAAGTTGGTTTACTGGGACAGACCAGATTCCAATGCCAGGACCACTTCTTTTCAGGGACTCACAGTGGTAGAGACAGGCAAATCAACAGAGGCAGATTAACTGTCACCTAGGATATAGAAATATCTCCTATTTATGGAATAATATAAGTTAATACATTTATCTATTTAATACAACTTTATTAATTTGAAAAGATTTTGTATGCTCTTTTCCAGCCCGTAGTATAATGTTCTATAGGATAGAAAACAAACCAAAACAAACCCCAAAACCCTGGGAAGCCAACTGTACCTTTAATCCCTACTGCTCTAATTACCAAACAACTTTGTCTGCCTCAGGAGCAAATCAATACACTTCAACAAAATATCAATATTTTTATTAGCAACTTCTTTAAACAAAGCAAAATGCTGTGCACTGAAGATCTAAGAATGGCTAAAAAGGGCAAATGAAACAAAAACATCATAACGACAAATATGCATTTGTTTTTTGAGGATGAAGCTAAAGAAAACTTTTTCCAAATGTGCTTTAGATAATATATGTTGACAAGTCAATCTTGCCCTTTCAGACTTTATCATTATTTATTCAACGGGGCAGTAAAGAAAGCTCCAAGCTTCAAGCAGTGTGATGATTAGTTATTATGCAAAATTCAGAGTTTGATTGCAATCCTTTTTACAAGCAGTACCAGCCAAGTTGCCAGGATTCATTTCCAGAATCCCACATCATTTGGCAGAAGTTCGATAGCTGCTAAAGCAGTGAAGAAGAACTGCTCAGGCATGATCCCTGGATTTTCTCACAGGCAAGCTTTCCTGATAAATTTGTCATTCCTTTCTTTTTACAATATCAGCAGTCATACTCTTCCACAGCTGTGGATATTTCTTGAGAAAAAGGCTTTGCCCACATGTTGTTGACTTAGACAAATGGTCTTTAGTAGCCCAATTTGCATGTCAAGCTGGACACTACTGAGCTTTCTGTAGCAAAGATGGCATCTCACAGGTCTTCCTAGAAAGATAGCTCCTGAAAAAACAGTTTCCTTTGGAAAAAAACTTCAGCATTTTGATAAAAATGAGAACAGGTCTGGAAATGGGAGCCACTGTACATTATGGCCTCCAAGCTCTGTCCACAGATCTTTCCTATAAGAGAATATTTTCTGCCAGGACTGAAAATTTTCTGTCCTAAAACCACATGATCTTAAAAGCTGTTCTTCACACCATAGACTTGCCTAATTTCCACTACTTATTCACTAGTTATTAGTTTTTCTAGCTATAGGCAATTTGGTTATACAAGTTTTATCAGTTGCCCAAATACCCTGAAAAATGACTGAGAGAAGATATTAATGTCCCACATAATCAATAGCATACATTAGAGTATGGTTTTTCAGAATTAATTTCAAAAATTGAAAAATAATTTTTAAAATATAGATTCCTTCAAATATTAATCTGCTGGATTGAAGGATTAGGTAACATTTTTAAATTTTAAAAATGTCGCTTTTGCAGAAATATCAACTAACATTGAAAAAGTAATTTGTAATTTATAGGTGCTGATGTTTTTGTGGTTGAAAAACACCATATAATGTGATTTTTCAATGATAAAAAGCAAATATTAATTTTCAATGTGGAAAAGCATATTAGAAACTATATAACATCAAGAGTCTTGTGCTTGTGACTGAACCCATCCTCTTTATTCATTATCTTTCAATGATTTCCTCTTACAGCATCATGTAAAGCAGCTATGATATTCTATGCATGCAGAAAATTATGCAACGATAAAATTTGGCTAAGTAGCTATTTTCATAATCATGTCTCAAAAGTTTGTTTTACTATTAACTTCCCTCAAATTGAATTGCCTTACAAAGAATCCAGGATAAAATAATTTCCAAATTTCTCCTGTTGAGAAAGTATCTCAACAGAAAATAACTCATGAAATTCTCCGGCAGTAGAAACAATTACATCCAGCAGGGATACCAAATGATCAGGGAGCTGCAAAATCCTACAAAAGCTTTTAAGACAGGAAGAATCTAGTTTGGTTTTCATTTGTGCCCATTGAAATCTTACTTCAGTGTTTTACATCAGCAGGCAAACATAATTCAGTGTTTTCATTTATTAATAAAACTCTCCCTGTTTTAGTGAACTAGTTCTTCAGAAAGAAAACAGATTATGAAGTGAAATACCTTTGCCAGCTAAGGTTGATAAAAACTCAGAACCAGGTGGGATGCCTTTTACTATTGCAACAAATGCTCGGACTTATCAAACACATCAAAGCTTACACTTGATTAACTGGATTGAAACCAGACCATGTTTTCCCAAAGCAAAACAAGGGAAGGAGGAGATGGGAAAGAATGAGAGTTAAAGAGGTGTAGTGTCATGAACATTTGTGTCTGGTACATGCTGTTTGAAAACATATGATGTTTTTGCAGCAACTGTCTTTCTATAAAATTTCAACATCCAAGTCACAACCTTTCTAAAGGTGAAATGTAAAAATAGGATTGTGCTTAAAACTGGCAATGAGCCCTATGCAATAATTTTTTTGTGCCAGGAGTGTGCTAGATAGATATCACTCACTCTTATAAAGGTCACCAACTGACAGCTTGAGCCATCTGAAGATACTTGGGCTCTGAGATGTCCCAGTGCTGCTACCTTGCCTGAGTGCAATATTATATGAGAAGAGCTGCAGGGGTCAGTCCTAGTTCTTCCAACATTCAATGTAGATCTGAATATGAGTCATTTCCTGAATCAGAGAAATCCTGACTGAAAAAACAGTTATGAATTTTAGGACAACAAGGATAAGAGCTTTTTTGTCACTAAGTGGGTTAAAATAGGCTGTTTACATAGGATTTGTCAGGATAGTAAAATTATGAGAAGAGAAGAAACAGAAAGCAGAGGCACTGGAGTGCATGGGTCTGTCTCTTTAGCTTGCAGAATGCCAAAGCAGAATAAATCAAACCCTCACTTTTTGTTATTGTTTCACCTCTTTGCCCCTCTAACCCCAGGAAAACTTTCCATTATATCAATGGCAGTACAGCTCTAAGTATCCTAAATTAGCCTAGTTGCAAGATTTGGTTTCACTTTTCATTCTTAATTTATATATTTTCGTTCTTTATTTGTTCTTTATTTACATGTTTTTATGTAATAGCTGAGCAAATCACATTGGAAATAATAGTGGTGAAACTTAAAGTGGGTCATTTGTTCCTAAATTGTATCTTGGCTTGAGTCCATTAGTGAAAAGACATCCTGACCCTTTTTTTTTTTTGAAATTCATAGTTTTCCTTTTTCAGTAATTCAGTCCTTCTAACTTCAAGAAGTTTCCTTGATCTGAGTGTATTTTTGCTTTTATTTTTGCTATATCATCATTGTCGTTGTCCTCTTGTATTTTAAAATTAAATACTTTTAATATTTCAGTCCAGGCCTGACTCAGAACACTTAGGAATTTACTTGCCATTGCTATCACTTGATTCAAACTACTACAGATTTTCTTTAGTTTTAAGAAGCTTTGTTTAGGTAGTCATGGCACTATCATGCTAGTAATCTGAACTCTACTGGTTTAGAACCAAATTTTGCCTCAATAAATATGTATGGCAAAACATCAATAGGAGAGAATATCATTTTTTTTTTAACTTTCTCAACTCAGTGTGAGAAATATCTTGTCTCAATATACAAGTAGGATTTATGACAAAGAATGAACAATGTCATCTGTCTCCACTTTCCTTGAAAAAACAAGTAATGCTGAGTGTCCTTTCCTTTAGTTAGTCATGCAGGTATGTTTCAGTTCTGTATTTTTCCTTTTGCAATGCCCATATATTCCTAGGGACCTTTCATTGACTTTTAACACCCTGAGCCCTGAACATATGTCTACAGTGCATCTGTTGTGGGCAGATGCAAGCCTGAACCACACACACTCAGAGGTAATATACACTTTTCTCACTTAAACTTTGAATTGGAACAAAGTCATTCTATCCATATTTTAAGTCTTAGTGGAAAACTGACTCAGAGGTAATGAGTCTTGATGAAAGCCTGCTTGGTGCCTACTTACTGTAGGCATGAGGCTTTCAGTACCAAATTTACTTACTTATAATTTGCCACATGCAGGACTGGGAGATTTGGAAGGATTTATACATGCTGTACTGTGATTTTGTTGAAAGAGTAGCAACAGAATCTTCTAATTCTGAGACCCAGCAGTTCTACACTGTCTGCATCTGCACAAAGGAATTTTACTTTATTCAAATCTAGAAGACATTTTTAAGTGACAGTGCAAAACTGCACTGAATTGTTTTCACAAAGAAACATATTGGTTGAACTAAATCTTTCCTGCAGGATTCTTTCTCTGTGATTTGATACTCTACCACAAGTCTTTCCAAATCACATATGTATCCATATTGCCATCATCTCTTGTGACTTTCTTTTCATAAGGGTGTATAAATAGATTAAATATTTCATAAATACTGTCAAAATTTTGTCTTTTGCACTAGAGGTTAAGTATCCATACCATAAAGACTTTAAAACTTTTGTGTATAAATACATCATAATGCAATAATTTAACTAATTTCTTTCATCTGATACCAAAATCATACTTGCCATCCTCCAGGAATACATCTGTGAAATTTTTTCTGTGGGTCCTAGTCTGCCACAGCCTTGCAAAATTAAAGTCTTGATGAGCATTGCAGGAAGAAAAGGAAGAGTTTGGGACAGAATGTCATCATCTCCTTTTGTGTGAAAACTCAGTCACAGAACATTCTGAGATGGAAAGGACCCACTAGGATCATTAAGTCCAACTTTTAAGTAAATGGCCTGTAAAGGGATCAAACCCATGCCCTTGGCATTATTAGCTCCATGCTCTAACCAATCGAGCTAATCATCTTGCTACTAGAAATGGTTAAATCTAAAACACGAGAATACCAAAACCTGCTTCTTTATCCCTTTATAGGTGACAGTTTTCAGAAGTATTTAGATAGCCTTTCCTAGTTCAGATAAATATCTCAGGCTAGCAGAGGAATATGGGACGAGTCCTGTGTATGATCTATTTATCTAGGGGTTCATATGGGGAAGAAGGGCAGCCAAAATAATAAACAGAAAAGAAACAGAAACTTTGTAACAGAAGCCCAAAGAAAAGAACAAGCAGAAAGGAAAGACACATGTTAAAACACCTGTATAAGAAAAGGCAAGGCAAACAGAAAAATCCATTGTCAGACAGATTAAAACAAGATTAAAGCAATTAAACCAAGAAGATTAAAGGGAGCTGAAAGCAACAAAAGCTGTTGAAAAGATAAGAGCAGAAGGCACAAAATGGGAAGAAGCAAAAGCAGCAGCTGCCTGCAAGAACAAGAAATTTTTAAACTGGTAGAGAAAGGGTCTAAGAAGCCAGTACAGCCACATACAAATTTTAACAGCATGTGGCTTGTAGGAGCATAATCATATAGGTTTCAAATGTTTGGATTGGCAGATTGCTTGTGTCACCCAGTTGGAAAGGCTTCCCACTACTGGCTAAGGGAGAATGCCCTGTGTCTTTATGAATCTCAGTGGTGTCAAATTCTGCACTCTCCTTTCAAAAAGTGAGATGTCTGGCATTGGTGTTTGGCATTATCCAAATCAGATGAGATTCCACAAGCATTTACAAAAATTTTGCTTAGAAAATTCCATAGTGACAAAGACATGACATCCCAGCAACTTTCTGCAGGTAACAAAGTTGTTCACACAGCAATATTATCCCTCAGGAGGTTGGATTTGAATCCTTACTGGTTAAAACACGTTGAAAGTTCTTACATGACAACTGGCCTCTGTTAGAATGAAACCTGCTGCCAAAAGCTAAAGAAGATATTTTCCCTCTTCCTTCCTAACATAGCAAGTGAAAGAAGAGAAATCAGCACCCATGTGTCTCTAGTTTTCCCAAGCTGAATAATCAGAGAATTATCTTTACCTTCATTTAATGCAGGTGTTAACCCACTCTCAAACCCAAATTTTTCCCGATTTTCTTATATTCTCAAAATGTAGTGCGATGGAAGTTAAACTGATAAATGTATCATGTAAATCCAAACTGTTACTGTTTACAGGACATGCAGGAGTCTGCTCTACTTCTGTTTGCCAGCAGATATCCTCCCTTGTATAAACAAAAGAAAAGCTGAGCTATAGCAAAAAAGATGGAATAGGTGGATATGTCAATTTGGGCATATTTTAACTTATTTTCTCAAGTATATTTTACAGACTATGGCTACTCTAGTTTATAAAAAAGGGGTAAGGCATTGTCATACAGCTTCTAAACTGTTAGGATAGTGCCTGGCACAGTTTTGACTCATGTCAATGAGTGCTTCCACAGGGAGTATCCACATACTTTGGCTCGTAAGGGCTAAAACCCACTCCTGATGGGCCTTTGAATAAGCCCTTTCTGGTTTGGTCAGTTGCAGAGTTTAACTGTGGGAATGTGAACTGTTCTGAGTCAGAGATTAGTCCCTGCCTTGTATTATTTACTGTTCCATAGTGGTAACCATAGCAGTCATAGTGGTTACAGGGTTATGCAAACTTCTCATATTAAAGAAAAGCTCTAGTTAAAACATTTTATTTGTGGCTAGATAATCTATTTGCAATTATTTGCCCATGGAAAGACTCTTGTAAGCAGCATTTATTTTTTCAGCTAAACCTGGGATGAACACAAAAATCACATAAAATAAAGACAAAGAGGTATCTTTTCAGCTGCCACTAAAAATCTGGAAGACCTGGACCTGCCCTCTGCACTGTGCTGCAGATATTCTGTTTCAGGACCTTGTGAGTACTAACAGGATTTTTAAGGTCATACGTCTTAGCTCTGTTTACTATGGCTGCTTTTCTTTCCCTGATTGCTGCAAATGACTGCTTTTGCTAAAAAATAATCTCCTTCCCACTGACTGTCTTACTGCAGAGAATCTTTTAAATGGTAAAAGGCAAATCTTAGTAGTGAGTCATCTAATCAGTCAATCAAGAAAATAGTGAAGATTGGCCATACAGCCATGTCATACATACATATTCCCCCTTGCTTTGCCCATCAGTGTCAAATTCAAAATGCAGGTGCGTAAATGCTCTTCGATGGCTGCACAGTCATTATCACGTACTTTAACTGGTTGAGAGGTATACTCAGTAATGTGACTCACTATTCAGATTTCCTTCTCACCAGGAGAAGCACTTTCTTTTCAGATTTCTTTTCTAACTTGCACCCAATGATTTTAAAAGAAAATAAGTAAGATGGATGTACAGCATAGGGATTCTGGCTTACTGAAATAACAGTAGGCTTCTTCCTTTTTAGTCATCTGCCATTCACATAGACAGAGACCTTAAGTATCACCCACATTACTGATAGTTGACATTCAGTGTAGCCATTCAAATGCTCACTGCCTCCAATTCTAGGCTCTCCACCTAGATAGTTACATCAGGAGTCTTAATTTCCTAGACCTAATGAAGAGTTGGGGTTTGCCAAAAGACAATTCAAGGCTTTTGTATCTGCCTGCTGTTCTGAATAGTGGTGTGAAAGTGCTTGGTTTTCTGTGTCGTTTATGTCTTAGTCTGAAGAAACTGATTTCATAATTTAGCGATTAAATTTAGGTGTCTGAAATTTCATATGGAAGCATAACATTTTAGTGTTTCCAAACGGTTAATGTCAATCTAAGATGCTGTTGTGATACCACCTTGTCTCTGGAATACAGTCACTTCTACTCTCTTTACTGGTCTTGGTTTCCTAAATATCTTTAAAAGGCTGACTCTGGCCGCTGTTTCTCCTGGTTAAATGTGTCTGCCCCTTACATAAGATGTATCATTGGGACCCCACCATGGGGAGAACTGAGTGAGGTTAAGGCCCTTAGCAGTTGAAGGAAATTGCACTGTAACCTGCCCCCATAGTATCTTGGACAGAAGCATCCACCATCCCTTCTCTGGAGCTGGGCCACTGCGTGTCCTGTGGCAGAAAATTCTTGTGCTCAGACGAAAAAGGGAGGGCTCAGCAAGAAGCTGTGTTTCTGAAACTATCTCCATGCACATGAAGAAGCAGACTTTAGTTTCTCTGTGTCAGCTCTGGGGTTGGCTACATAAAACTGTTCTGATCCATAAGCCATATAGAGGATTTTCTGTGGCATTATGCCTGACCTGGTAAGTCCACAGCTTGTTAGATTTGGCACAGCACCAGACCAGCGTGGCTAAGCAGTTTCTAGTTCTGACCAGCTCAGAGTCTGAGCAGAACAATACCACGTCTGTCTGAACTTGCCTGTGTGCGTTAGGTGTCACAGCATTTGATTATGTGGTGAAAGACCTTCAGTACTGCTCTTTAGTCTGTATTTAAGTATGAACATCGGACAGCTACAGACAGACAGCTAAGGTAGGTAGGACCAAAGCCTAGGACTCCTTTTAGTCGAAAACTTGACATTTCTTTCTAGTTCTCCTCAACAGTCTTAACCTAACTTAGTAGCCTAACCTAAAAACTAAATTAAAGAAGAAAATGTGTAACTGCTTCAGTCCTGTAAATGAAGGAATACACCAGGAATGTAGGAGTTAATGAGATGGAAGAACAGTCAAGGGAAGCTTCAGAGTACCACATATAGGAGACTAATGACTTTTTTCCTTCCTTTTTTCCTCCCTTTTCCTTGTTTTTCTGTCCCCATTAGACTCTTGAACTTCCATCTCAACCAAAAAATCATCTTCATTTGCCCAATGGCACACATAATTTCCTGAGCCATAAAACATGTAAATTCAAATCTACTGCAGCTAAGGCACAGGGCTCTTAGTACTAGGTCTTCCACTTCCTGGCTAGTCAAGGGGACTGTCCTTATGTCTATATTATGCCTTTCATATTAACTGTAGACCTCAGTAAGTCTAAATGTTTCATGTCTTTAGAATTTAGATGGTTGTAAGCCTAAATCTGGAGTGTAAAAGACATATAAAGAGAGATTAAGACTTATTTCTCCAGAAAAGGCACTTTAGCATCTGGTTATGCATCTAAAATTAGGTTAATTCAAAAGCCACAGGTTAAACAGTAAGCTAACCACTGATTTTACGCACCTGTAAGGTTTGTCAAAGTTTGAAATCCATTGAACTGTTGTTGGGGATTTCAAAGGCTTTGAGATACTTTGATATCTGAGACAGACCATGCAAGCTTTAGCATTATCATTAACTAAGGAGAGAGATATCCTTTACCAGTTTCTCTTCAAGCACTTTACATCCTATGAGGTGCCCAGGTCTTTTCCCTCCAGATGCAGGGAAGGGTGACACTTGTTTTTCAGCACTTAGAGAAGCTCTCAACGTGGTACTTACAGGTATTCTCCTTCAATATAGAGGTTCCTATTCAAAACACTTTCTTCTTACTTACTGTAGGAACAAGTTTTCCATTTTCTAGGTAAGTACCCACTGGATTGGTCTAGTATTACATGGCCTCTATGCTGAGAGTTGGATACAGTGCAAGTTTAGATACAGAGTCTCAGGAGGGTGTTTAGTGAACGGAGGCACAGAACTGCCAAGCTTCTGTAATAAAAGCAACCACAGGTGGAAGACAGAGATGAGGTGCCAATCCTGGATGCGCACAGAAAATACAGTACAGAAATACAACTGTAGGCTTTTAAAACAATTCTTGCCAGGAAACATAAGCAGCTAGAACTTTTAAGCAAGTTAGAAGTGGGATGAGGGGGAGTTTTTGGACACTTCTTCTGATCTGAGGTTTTAATGTTCCATTTAAGGTGTTTATGAAGTATTTTCATAGTCATCTTAAAGCCTTGTGAAAAATTTGCTTCAACTTTTGGCTCCTTTGCTGAAAGTAAAAATGTCTCTTTTGTCATCTTGGCATGCCCCAATATTTTGCTTTTCCATGAGATACATACTTCATGCTGGTAATGTTTTGGCTCATTTTCTATTATGTCTTCTATAAAATACTGTTATTAAGTGTTTTCTCTTTATTTTTGAACTTGCATAAACGTAAATTCATTATATATTGTTTCAATATAAAACTACAGCTTTGATCCTTTTATTTTATACTGTTGACTGGTCCAAATAGTTTAGCATTACCTGGAGACATGGAAATGAATGTAACAGTTTTATCTTCTTCCAATTCATTTAGGTCCATACTGAATGCATCAGGCTCAAACATTTTCCTCTTTTTGATACATTCCACTAATGATTGAAAGGCACTTTTTTTCTTAATAGAAAGCATTTAATGTTGCCACCACAACGTGGCAATTTTTTTTCACTATCTTACCACTATTGCAGTCTATATTTGTTTGTCCTTCTAAATTTAGTTAAATCAATTTAAACAACTTTCTTCCAATTATGTGATATATTAGAGCACAAGTATTTCTAGGTATTTCAAGGAGCTATTTACTCTTATGTTACTGTCTTAGCTGGGACATAGACTAGGAAATAATAACTATATGGCATGTTGAATATTGATACTTTTTTGACAGGTGATGAAAATTATGTAAAATTACCTGTGCTAAAAAAAAAAAGAAAAAAGGCTTTGCATGCTTGAAAACTGTATATGGACGTGGGAAAATTGTATGTTCATTATTAGGATATCGAGACTTTGAAGTGATTCACTATCAGCCTTTAAATTATTAACTTTTAGAAGTTTGAATTGGGATAGAAACCACCATTTGAAGGCCTAATTTAAAGGAAAGAGTAACAAGGATATTTCAGTAATGTGCCAAGGTCTTAGTAATACGTTGTTTGAAAAAAATTTCCTTTCCTAAATATGTTTACCAGTCTCACCATAGACAGACTTTATAGTTGCTAGACAGAAATATAAGTAGTGTTCAAAACAAACTTGGGTGGAAATGTATTAACCAAACATTTAATTTGAAATGAGGATACTAGGAAGAGCAACTTAAAGTTACATCCTACCAAATCCTATTGCTTCTAGCCCTGTTCCAGCACATGAGGAGACCCATTACATTCCAGCCCTGTACTTTAGTTATTCCTGTTAAGGTCAGTGTTCAAAATGAATGAAAACCTCATAAACAAGCCTGCAGAGTTTCTCTTCCATGTCTTATAATCCACAGCATTTTATTAAAGAAAATTCTATTCCTCTTTCATCCAAAACTATTACAAGTGTGGTAGGATACATCTAATCAGAATACAGTTACAAAACAAAATTATTTTGCAGTCATGAGTCAAATTTTTCAAAGGAATTTTAAAAGAAATTTAATGCTGTGATAAGTTAAGTATGGCCCAGTATCAGGACTTGAACAGGAAAAGAAAAAAGGCTGCCTCAAAAAAAAAAATTTAAAAAAATTATTTAAAGGGCTATGGACTTTCAAAGGTGAAATAATCAGAGAAATTTTCTTTGCTTCAGTTTGTCGGAACTTATTGTATTTTTTCGTGTCTGAAGAACTAGTGAGATAAAGATAAAAGAAAGATTGGTGGTATGACATTTGTGGCTGAGAGATAAATTTTAACCACATCCTGTAAATCTCTCTCTGGTTGTTAATTTTCATACAGTTTTACATTGAAGCATTAATATTTTGTAAAAATAATGTCCTTCCATTAAATCTCCTAAAGAAATTCAACAACAACAAAAAGAGCAAAAAAAGAAAGAAGAAAGCCTGCATATCGTAGTCCACATATTTCAACATCCTGAAATTAAATACCCCACTTGACTTTTTCAACTTATGTCGAAAGAGCAAGGGTAGAGTTTTCTGAGTACCAATATATTTATGTCAATATGCAACTACCTATACATCTGAAATAAAGAAATATTCACTCAGGCACAAAAAAGCACAGAACCCCAAAGAAAAAAAAAGCCTAGCAAACCAAAGAAAATCAAAACAAACAAAACCCAAGCAAACAAAATCCAAAGCAATTAAAACAAAAACAAAATCAGGACAAAAAACATATAAATTACCTATGTTCATTTTTCTTATAGCAGCCTATATTTATTTAGAGCTGCTTTATATTTTATTGAAGACCATAAGCTATACTCAGTTTTCCCTAGGTTTGTGACTTTGAACTATCTCATAGATTTGCATGGCAAAACGTTACTGCTTTTTCCAGGCTCTAACATTTAAAGTCTCAAAAAATCAGTTTTTAAGAAAGCTGTTCTTTCTGCATGTTCATAGGAATAAAGTGATAAAATTGTCAGGAGGCCTTTCTTTTCCTTTAAGGAACAGGAATGAATTTGTGGAAAAGGCTATGAGCCTTTTTTTTAAAAGTTTGGGATTACTTACCAAAAAGCCCATATAAATCAAATTTATGTAGCATGTCTTTATGTACGCCAAGGCCCCTGTGTATACTGAAGTTGAAATCCTTCACTAGTTTTCTAGAACTTGCTATTTCACTTAGACAGTAAATACTATTTTGCTTGGTCCTTTATCTAGTTAAATAATAAGGGATTTCACACACTTAGCTACCATGTCCAAAACCAACTTTCTCATACAGTTGGAACAAAAACATTAGTTTTCTTAGCTGTCCTGAACTCGGTATGTGTTATGTGGAATGCAATCATATTCTGTGATGGCTGACTTGAGAAATTTATCTTTTCCCATGTTAATCTTGCCAGTCATCTGATTATATTGTATATCCAGGTTATTAAACTGAAAGACAGACCCTACCACAAACCCTAGAGTCTAATTTGCTTGGAGCAGAATTATTGCATTATCTCTGGAAAGCTCTCTTGTTAACACCTGCTGCATTTATTAAAAAAAAAAATGTATGAGTAGTACTCGCAATAGTAGTGTTGTAGGTCTGACTGTCAAATAATAAAATGGAGGCAGCTTGTTGAGAGGTTTTGTATCTTTGACTAAAATATCTGATAAAGGTGAAAAGGAGATAAGCTATAAGGCCTACACACCTTTCTGCAAATGACAACACTACAGAAAGAAGTAATTGTTCAGGACCAAGATTCTAAACTAAGAGTAAATAAAGAAAAAACCTCATGCAAATTTCAGGCATCACATTTAAGTAAGGCTTAATTCTATTTTAGAATATATTTCTAAATCTATCAGTTACATTCCTAAATTCACGTGGCTGGTTGTGTAAGATGACTCACAGACAGTAGTGCCCATCACTATCCTCTTCCACATTGTCTTTTCACCCAATCCCCACTACCATTTCCTGGCTCCCACAGTTCCAGGTCCAAGACCTTGATGGGCTCAGAGGATACTGGAGGATTCCCCTTGCAGGTGTGGTTGAGCAGTGACTGACTGTATCTTCTCCTTGTCCTGTGGCTGCAAAGTGGTACTAGTTTGGAGGGCAGGGGATTTATTCGTCCTTTGGTTTAAATGTGTAAAGGCCACAACCCATTTAGAATCTGGTGTTAGCAGTGAAAGCTTTGATCGGTAGATATATTTCCTGATAACAGGGGGAAATTCAGCATAATGTGTGAGGACTTTGAACCTCTTTGTCAACCATGGACTGAAACAAGCAATTTTGGGAGAAACATAGTATGGCAGTGCATGAACAGTGCTGGCATAATTTGATTGTTTCAGACTGAAATAATGAAAGAGGCAATTGTAAAATGACAAGTAATGGAAACATCTGTTTTCATATGTAAATTAAATCGAACAATAAAATAATCTGAATTAGGAGTCTGGAGGCAGCTGAGATGCCTGGTATCAGTTTTTTCCTTTCAGGAAAGACCTGATAAAGAAAATAAGCTCCTAAATATGTCTGCATTTTTATCTTATGCAATTATGTATTTTATACAAATCCTAAATGTTGTCATCATTGTTTCATGCACCCTAGTGCTCAAAGGTGCTTATAATTTTTGCTAGGGTCAGTGGACAGGAAACATCACACATTTCAACAGAAAGCTTCAGTTCCTTCAGGCAAGGTTGATGACTGTATCAAAAATAGCTTTCCAGATTGGCCATTTGTCACTGCCTTCATCATCATAACCTATAAGAAATTCTCTTGTATCGCACCTGTGCACAGATTTTACTCTTCTCCTTTCCTAGTGCCAGGACCCTGAGGGCACTGATGTTCCCCAACATTCTTAACCAGCCTCTCCTGGAACCTCTACTAAAACCCTCAGTCCCAGGGGTCTGTCTAAGGCCCTTGTCCTCAATACCCATCTGAGCTGAGCTGGAGAATTATGTACCTTCAGCCCTGTCCCCCAGATGGACATCAGACACATCTTTTGGATGAGCCCCTCTTGTCTTGTAACCGTAATGGGACATCAAATTAGCCCCTGGCCTTTTGTTCAGCCCCTTGCCCTGCTGCCAACCCCTGACTTTCCCCTTCTGCTCAGCCCAGGGGAACATTGCCCAGTCAATATCCTCTGCTTCTGGCTTCCTGCCCCTCAGTTCTAGCTGGTCTTCACTTAGCCCTACATCAAATGGTTTCCTTTCCCATTTGTTGTAGCTCTTTAATGATCTTTAGAATTATAATGAAGAGAAGGCTGTCCTGTGAGGAATTAAGAGAGGTGTGACTCAAATCTTAGAGTCATGCCATCGAAAACTTGACAGTATTTGAGTTCAGTTACAGGAGATAGGAAGACAGAGTCAGTCTCAAGCAGAAAGGTCAGAAATTTATTTACAGGAGCAAAGATCTGCATTCCTTGGCTGATGCTTTACCATTTTACTTCGAAATGTTGATAAATGACCTATGCATTTAAGTGAACAAACTTAAACATTAAAAAAAAAGCTGCATATCTCTGAAATTAAACTACTATATTTCAATTCAGAAGAGTTTGTTTGGAAATGAGGCTTGAACTGTCAATTAGGTTGTGAATTCAAAGACAGTGAAACTTGGAAACAGATCTTTGTAGTGTTATTGACAAGACACTTAGGCACACATTCTGGTATTTGTATTACATAAATGTCTGATCTAAACATGGAATATAAAATATTTCTAGATTACTAGTTTTTGAAACCTTTCTAGTCACTACAAGTAAAATTAAATTAAATAGTATGAAACTACATTGTGAAAGTAATATGTTTCTTAGTAACAACATATAACAATAACAACATTCATACACTTTGGAATTGATGGTCTGGTATTGGATAACTTCTGTAGGTACTCTTGTAAATAGTGTATACCTTTTGAACACAGTACATATGTTCACTTAGGGAAAAGCACAGAGCTATAGAGTAAAGGCAATAAAGAATACGAGGGGACAAAATAAAATTCTCTTGATGATAAAAGCTCATAACCAGCCACAGATGATACGATATCAATAGCAGTGAAGAAAAGGAATTAATGTTTAAAAATGTTAATATTCTCTAATTAAGAAGAAACAGAATGCTGTATGTGTATCAGATTAGGACAATGAAGCGATTTTCCAGGCCATTACAAACCCCAGGGAAGAGAAAAAGTCTTCTACTATAGATACACATGTTTAATCAGACTGTCTGAATATCATGAACCAAAAAGTCCTGGAAGAGCTGGATGAATCTGAACTGATGATGTTTTGAATTTTTGCAAACCAGGAGATTCCAAGGGAACTTTTGCAAACTAGAAGAACTTCTATTTTCACGGCAATATAAAGGGCAGAGAAGGCAAGTGTGGCAGGTATAGTCCAGTTGGATTATCACTGTCAAGGGGCACAGGGCAGGAAAACTGATATAACACAGTAGTAATTTAATTAAGAATCAAAATCATTGAAAGTTCTAATCAGTTGGCTTATTCAAACCAAAACCCCAAACCAAAAATCAAGGGGAAAAAAACACCCCACATTAAACCAAACCAAACCTATTTAGCTGTTTTCATGCTTTTCTAAAATACATGTTTGATTTCTAAAATTAACCATCTAGATATAATACAGTTTAATTTTGTATAGGCCTTTGTTTTACTGTTAATTCTCAGTCTGTAAAGTGCAAGATAAGTAGAAGGAGGACTATCTTGAATAGTTTTCAGTACAGAGTTACTGAATAATGAATTTCTGAGTAAACTCTGAAAAATTCTTCAGGCCTTGATACTTGGTTCAGCCTTATTTAGTGTTCTTCATGTAAGTCAGAAGTACATCTGCTAGAAAATGGTTCAACCTATACATCTTTGTATAAAAGGTAATACTAGGTCACATTAGGAAAAATCCATTATATGTCCCTGCTGCAGAATTTAAGCAATATGTAGAGAAAATTAATAGAGTAAATTATTCTTCATGGATCCATACTGTGAAATGCAGATTGCATTTTTAAAAATTTTAACTTATTTCATATATTTTTAAATGCTTTTACATGTTGTTGATAAACACACTCTAGGATCAGCCCCTAAAGGTTTTGTCTCAGGCCATATCACAAATCTGTAGAAAAAACTTCGACATTTTCTAAAAAGTTCTTTTTCTTCTTTCTAGAAAAACATTTATTTTAAAATTTTAACAAGGGAATTAAAGTCTCAAGAATAATTTTCCCTAACACTTTTGATATATTGTTATTTTAGCTTGTTTAATATTCTCTTCATTTTTTTTAAGGCTCTAGAAGCTGCTGTATACATACTTATTCAACATCTGTTTTCGAGCAGTATAATAGACTAAATATAGAGATACCAACATTTCATTTACTTAATTTGTCTAAAAGGGTGGCCATTATGTCACCACAATATTGCATCTTCCTACTGTCTCACTAATACCAATAGGCCCTCCCACTCCCTTCCTTCCCTTCCCAGCAATCCCTCCCTCTGTTGTCATTCCCATACCTCCCTTCCAGTTGAGTAATGCCCATCTTTTCTGTGGGCTGCATCCAGACTATTATCTGACCTGTCTGGATCAATTCACTGAGGTAACTCATCAAAACCAAAACTAAACCAAATAAACTTCTGACATATGACTCAAATAAATTGGCTCATTGTGCAGTCAGATGAAGAACATCAAGCACCAGATCAAGAACATGTAACAAAAATCATAAAAGAGAGAGCAAGAATGGGAGTGGTGACAGTAGGCTTCTCCACCTTAGCAACAAGGAAACATTAGCTCACTTCTTCCACAGCATCTGGTCGCACCATTAGTAATTGTATGCATTTGCTGTTCTTGGAAGTTTGCCCTCTGAATCCTCATCTAGCCAATCTCCATCAACTTTTTCTTTTATATTGATGCAATTTTTCTCATTTATTAATCCACTAAAAGTAGAATGTGTTTGCAGCAGTGCACTTCTAGATAAGCACCTCTGTGAACAAGCAAAAGAAGAGGTAAAGAAGGCCAAGCCTACTGATCAGACTAGGAATTCAAATTATCAGGCCAAGGTTTTTAGAAATGACTAGTCAATTACATATTAATTTTTCCTTGGAACCTAATATCACACTTTGTTTTTTTTAGTATCATAAACTGTAGAACAACAAAACCTGAAAATTGTTAATCTATTCATATAGACCTCCGGTTTTCTAGGCACTTTTGAAAATCAGAGCCATGATGCATTTCACATGTCATGATTTAGTAATGGTAGTCCCCAGTTTAGCGTTCCCACTGAAAGACTCCAAACCATGTGTCACCAACTCACTCCCCTCCTTCCCTTTCCTTCTCCCTGCAGAAGGCTGGAGAGCAGAATTGGAGGCGCAAAAGGTAAAGATCAGGAGTTGAGTAAGAGAAATTTACTGGAAACAGCAATTATATTAGAAAATGAACAGTGACAGCAACAATATTAATAAGAGCATGTACAAGAGATGCAAACGATTCACACGTGTGCCCACCATGTGGAACACGATGTTACCGCCACTGATCACTTCATGCTATGCGCCAGAAGGATTCCCTTCCTCCCCTGCACCCTCCACATGATGTGAGGGGGTGCAGAATAACCTCTAGGTCCTAGCCATGCCCACTTCTGGCTACTGCAGATTTAACATTGTCCTGGCCAGAATCAGAACACCACTAAACAGGCATTTGACGTCAGTTTCTATACACAAGCTTATTTGTTAGTTTCAGCCTGTTCTAGAAAGACCACTTGTGAGGTGTATGCACAAATGAGTCCCTGTGACTATTCACAGACACTCATCATCTTCAGCACAGATTCACATTCTCCAGGATCTGCCCCTGTTTTAGAAATAGTACTTATATATTAAAATAATAGATTAAATACATGAATAACTTTCCAAGTGCAACTTTTCCATGGACATAATAGTTATAGAAGTGACAGTACTTTATGTTATTGTGTACTGTGATATATTATACTAAATATTATTCAAAAATTACACAGAAAATGATTTTTTTTTTTTTTTTTGCAACTGAGGGTCTTTAAAAGATGAACACTGAAAATCAAAATTCAGTTTTGACTTTCATCCTGGATTCTTTCTGGGAATGTATTTCAAAGAACGTCTAAAATGAAGTTGTCATACCTGAGCTTTTCACTCTTTCTAAATTCTGATGTAGAAATGAAACATAAATTACTTTTTATACCTTTGAAAAGTTTTAAGAAGGTAGAAGACATAAATAAGTAACTTCCACTCTAGAAACGATCAATTCTACTTGCTTCAAATTAGTATTTAAGTTTATGTAGTTGACATTTAGTCTACACTAAATTAATTTACTGGGAATGGGCATTTCTGAAATCTCACAGATTGCAAATTAGCCAAGGAACTGAAACCTAAACAAAAACATTCCACTGGATGGAATGTTATTGTTTTATATAGGAAGAACATGAAAAATAACTGCGTAACTTTACAGCTATGGACATTAAGTAATTTTATGTGATAGCAAACTTGGGAGATTCCAACATTGTCTTCCTTGTTTGACATCATTAATAAAAAAATTAAATTTTTTACAGGGTAGATGGGGACTTATGAAGTAGAGGGGTACCTAGGTGCCCCTATTGCTAGCAGTCAGAACAATATACACCCTTAAAATGTTTGAGTCAGTTTTAGCCTTGTGGCCATGGCTTTCCTTTTTCGAAAAGGACTGTTCTCTCTTTGCAATATCCTTTTGCTGTGATTTTCTTGTACATTTTAAGGTTGTTCTTAGACCTGGAAAGATAATACACTTCTCTTTTCAGTTATTTGGGATTCATCATGAAATCAATGTCTTTTTGACAGTGAAGTTAAGGGAATAGGAGCTGGAGCAAGGTGTTTATATTGCAGTATAAATATGATATAAAAAGCTGGGATGATGTAACCCAAAATTTACATGCAAAAGATAGTAGTTAAACAAGTACAGGCAAGGGAGAACACAGGAAAAAGTCCATCAGTGAGTTTTCTAACATTATCCCCGAGGCCAGAATAATTTGTGTTCCATTCTAATAAAGTGAAAACTTAACCAGTGTGTTAATGTGGCAGAAAATCATTCTTGTATTATCTGCTTACAAATGAAGGAGTTTGCAAGCGCAGAAGAGATTTGTGCCCTGGGATTTCTATGAGACATATTCCACATTGCAAGGGTAGGAATGAAGAAAAATGGTCTTGACGGTGAGCCAGCACCATAGTGAATATATATCTTGCACTTTATGAAGCCAGCTGTTAAAATAAAAAATTATAATCTAAGATAATTTAAGGAATATTTGTCAGTCATTAATTTAATCATTCATTAATATTATTTTTATTACAAAAACATGCAAGAATCTCTGGCGCAGAGTAAGTCTCCAGTCCACTATGAAACACAATCTCAGCTCCACAGAATATTCTCTCTAAAATCACACAGAGTAGAGAACAAAAAAGAAGTAATTTGGCTTGTCTGCAAGTAAATCAGCTGTAGAGAAGAGGGAGTGACTGGAATTTCAGATGATATCCAGTGAAATATGAGGTTTCTTGTTATGTTTTGGAAGTGTTACCCTTCTTTAATCTCCATTCTTTTTCTTGTTCTTTATTGAGGTTCTCTTAAGTGAGGCTATTTCTTTCATGGGTGTAGAGATAATGCGTCAGTCCAGTTCTGTGGCTCTGCTATACCTGGTTGCAATGAATAACTATCATGACTGATTATGTGCTTGATATAAATAATTGACTCTTGCACAAGAAATCTTCATTATAGTTTGTAGACTATTGTTGGGCAATGATGCAAACATCACGGTGCGAGAAAGGGAATGGCAATCATTGCAACGAGAGCAACAAATCTCTTTCAATGGTATAATATCCACAGTCTTCAGTCCAATTCACTAAACAGAAGCCACTTTCCCTCATGTTTTTGTCAAAAGCTAAAAAAGTCAAAGCTAACAAAATCTTTCAATCTCTTTTGAAATATTTGTAGTCCTGGTGCTCCGTCAGCCTTTTCTTAAACAGTACCATCTGTTAGGTGTTGGGCAAAAGTATTTCTTCCAGATCTGCTGACTCTGCATAAGATGAGTGGTGCAGCAACAGATAGAGAGCTGGATAGAAGTTTCAAATTCATAAAACCTGTGCTTCCATAGAAAGGTCTTCTCAATCTCAGCCTTTGCAGCCTGGAGCCAGAGTCTTTATTATTTATAACTGATTTATGCTAGAACACACAAGCCAGATTGGACATGTAGGGCTTGTTAAGTACTGTATAATATTTTTTTTTTCTTAAACACTATGATCAAGAGACAAAAGCAAGCTTCAACTTAACTAGATTAATACCTACAAATAACTGGTTCTTAAAAAAAAATTATATATATGTATATATATGTTCATTTTATTAAAATTTCTGGTTTTCAAGCGTAGTGTGATAGAACAAATTACTGCAGACATCTAAAGGAATTAAAGATCTCTATGCAGGACCCTGGAGTGTGCAGGACTGACTGTAAGCGTATTAAGTATCATGTGATTGCAAGCAGGGCTGTGTACTGGCACAGCACAAGGAACATCAGAAGGCAGTGAAAGGTTCTGACCAATTATTCTCTAGCACTCAGGTCACAAGTTATGATTTGGAGACTTTTTAAAATTAACTGTTTCATGAACAAAGGGAATATGGAGCAGAACATAATTTCAAGACATACTTTCAAAAGTAGTGCAGAGATCCCAGCAGACAAATTATGTGCAGGATACTCAATCTAGTTATGCAGTGGATAAGTATATTTTCCTAAGAGACAATCTGTACACTGTAAAACAGGTTTGTTCTTTGAATGTGAGATAAGTCCTAGAAATTTTAATGACTTTTCATATCGAAATTTTTTACTTCTTTAGTTGTGAAAATGAGAAAATAAAAAAAAAGACTGAAACTTTCAAAATCCATACATTTATATTATACAGACTTCAAAGTTCTAAAGCCTAAAATACTCTGGACTTGCTTTTGTTTATGTTCTTACATTGGTATAAATTGCAAGAAAATCCAGTGTGGGTCATTACCTTGTTCTATGTCAATGATCACTCTGGCTTTATATTTCTTCTTTCTCAGGGTATTTAACCAATATTTAATGTTACTATACTTTTGTCTTCACTGAATATATATAGTCTACTAGTAGTTTTTCAGTTCTACACTGTGTAGTAATGAATTCTGATTATGATCTTTCATCTGTTATCTTTTGTCTGTTCATTTGTTCTAATAAATATTTCATTTTTATAAATGAAATATGATTTGCCATCATTAGAACTCACAGGACAAAGTGATTTAAATATAAATCTGTAACTCTCCCCATGACAGCAATATCACGACAACATATTGACATATAGCATTATGGGATCCTTAAATGATTTCATTAAGTCAATTTGAACAACTTTTCCACTTATAAAGCATCCAAAAACCTGTGTTAAAGGGTAAGCTGCCTAAACAAAGTGTTCTAGGGAGCAATAAATAAATTTACTTTTCCATTAAGAAAAGTAGTCCAGAATATAAAAACAAAATTTGAAAGAAAAAGCTATAAATCACGTTATTTATAACAGAATTTTTTGTTTTGAAGATTCTTGTTTTGTATTATGTTATAGTGCAGTCCAAAAATGACCAAGATTTAGTGTTTCAAAATAGAAATGCCAACTTCAAAGATGCAACTGTTCTCCTGTCTGAAGACCCAAAGAGTTTAGATAATAGTAATATTTGCTTTAGATCTTTTCTACCCATCTAAGTAGTGGTGCACTCTCTAGACTATGGGCTGGAAGTGCTTTTCTTCAGTATAACTAGTATTCTTTTGAAGTTACTTAAAGTTTTCCTCTCCTTTTTTTTTCTTTTTTAAATTCCTTTTTCTCACCTCTTTTTCTCCTTTTTTTAAGCTTGGAGGATATCCAGATAACGTGAACTGGACAATTCTCGGTATCCTGTTCCATGGCAGATGTTCTTCAAAGGATTTTTTGTTCCAAAGCCCCTAACCCTGTTGCAAACTACAATAAGTTATGTCAATTTTTTGTTATACCCTATGGTTGGAAGCAAATGAAAGGCTACCTTACTGCTGTCCAATTTAGCTCTGATTTCCAAGTTATTAATTTAAGATGGGACTGGGTTTGCAGATACTAACTGCTGTATATTTTGAGCAACTTGACTATTTCAGTTTACTTAATACAGAGCCTCCATGAAAAGGAAGAAGTGTCAGGAAGTTTGAAATATTGAGACTACAATAATTTATTCCTGAAATTCACCAAAATTTAATTTTTAGCATTGAAGCAGGCCTGAAATATTTGGCCATTTATTAATAAGTTTAAAATCCTGCTAGATTTGCATCTGACCTATGATTTAAATCCATTTTTGATTTTCCCTCAAAAAAGTACACAGCATTTGCTCCCACAAAGATCAAACAGAAAAATAAATTTTCAAAGGAACCACAAGCAACACTATCTAAAAGGGCTGCATAATTCACAGTGAATTATGTGACAGAAATTACTTCCATTAATTTTTTTTGTTTGTTCAGTTTTCATTTTGGGTTTTGTTTTTTGTTTATTGATTATACCTCCTGTGATTTCCAGTTTCTTTGTTTCTCACATCTGGTGTATAATCATTGGTCAGCTACACAGAAAATAATTCAAATGCATGACTAGTTTAAGATAAATAGTACAATTAAGATGCTCACCTTGGAAATCCTTATTAGAATATTGGGTGATGCTGGAGGTATATCTGCCTGCAAAAAGAATAAAGATGTTTGTTGAGAGATCAGAATGCCTACTGTTATGTAAGTGTCAAAATGTCAGACACCATAAAGCCTTCTTTAAAAGAGCTCACTCTTATAAGGACAGTGATTGAAAAACTTATACTTCTCAGCACTGCAGAGAATAAAGGTTTAGAACTTTTATTTCTCTTCTATAGATTTTTTTGTTCATGGAGTTTCTATTTCTGTGCAAAATTTTCTTGTTGCGGTGCCTCTGGGCGTGGCTTGTGACCGGGCCCGGCCCCGCCGGGCCGGGGCCACCGGTCCTTCCCCCCCTCCGCGCGGTGCCGGTCCTTCCCACCCCGCGTGGTGCTGCTCTTTTCCCCCGCCCGTGCGGCAGCTGGGCTGGCGCAGCCCTGGCTTGGCGGGGGGGACAGCTCATTGGATCCTGCGCCGGGCGCGGACAGCCAACTCACTGGCCAGCACCCCTGTCAGTCGTTGTAATCCTCCGCAGTGTTGGCTCTCCCGACTGCCCTTCCCCGCCTCTGTCCTATAACACGCCCTGACCTCCATTTTGACTCGTCTTTACCGCACCGTGCTCCAGTGAATAAAATTCTGCTGGCAAGAAGCAGAAAAGAACCCTTTCTCGTCTCTTTGCTTCCCTGCATAAATTAAACCGCTGTGCATGAACTAAGCCTAGATTCTGTGGGAGTTCTGATGCCCGGCTCTCCTCCAGATTGGAGACTAGATAAGGCCAAAGTCACTTCATTTAGGAAAACGAGACCAATACAAAAGGCTCTGAGTTACTCACACTTTCTACCCGCGGCGTTTCCTGGTGCAACAGTTCGAGAACTGTGGGAAATTTGCTGGAGCAAACAGAACTGTAGTGTTATGCAGATTGCTCCATTAATGAAAGGTTAGGTTTCTAAATATTATTCAATCTTACATTTTGAACCTCAGTCCTGCTGTAGGTATGATCTCAGTATCACACAATATATTTTTGGTACAGCAGAGTGTCAAAATCAGATCTTGAAAATTGCACACTATAATCCTTAGATGGCTTTTCCACTATTGAGGAAATTTGTTGTGATAGCATCAATAGCAGTCACTGGTTATAGGATGAGGAAAGATGTCAAAATTGTTTGGGCTGTATGCTAGGTTTAGTCTCTTATCTACAAAACAGCAGTGGCAAATGTTTATAAAGCATTTGGATTAGGTTCCTAGACTGCTGGTGGAGAGAGAGAGAAATCACATTAAAAAGTGGTTTTAAAAAGAAGGTTTTTAAAATCTTTTTTAAAAGATTTATGTAAAATCCAGAAAATACAGGGAAGCTTGCAGGCAAAATAATCTTATCTTTTCATAAAATTATGGAAATAGATAATGTAGTCAAAGAGGACCCTCTGTTATAGTTATGTAAAATTATAAAAGGCTAGTCATTTGTGTATCTTGTGAACCACATGGTTTTAACTGCTTTTCCTTTGTAGATTAAAACCATCAGTCCTGTCCTTTGTTCAGTGTCTTCTCTCAGGTTTTGTTTCATAACATATAGTGGTCTCTTTTTTATTTTTCTTTTTTAAATTGTCTTGTTTGGAGAAATTGTGATTTTGAGAATGAAACAAAAATGCGAAAAAAGAATGCTGTGACTTTAATCAGGGTGGAAGATTTTATGTATGAGCCTCCTCAGCTTTTTGTGAACAAAGGAAAAGCTATGATGTGGTTTGTGGACTCCTTGACTGAAGTGAATGCCATCATTACTAATGAACACAAAAGACAAAGTTCTCTTCCTCAAAATGATTACTGTACAGTGAAATACCATAAATATGATGTTGTGAGCAACAGAAGCAACCAAGATCACTATCCTATAGATTTGTATATGGAGAGTGAGTTTCGGGGTCAGATTTTCTCTGTGTAAGGGTCTCACACAATAACGTCTCCCTACTAGAGTTTTTCTGCTTTATCCAATATTCTGTTTTTATGATTCATAGAAACAAAGTGTTGCACTATTCCATTTATTATGATTGAGATTGGACAGAGGCTCTAAAAGCTGATAAGAGACTTCATGCATATATACACATGTAAGCCTCGTTTCCTTAGAAAATGAAGTCACTTAGGAACTCTCAAAAATCTCAGTGTTATACCTAATATCGTCATAAATTAATAACTGTAATATTTCAGTAGAACTTTACAAAATTTTATCTTAAACATTACCCTTTTAAATAAGTCTGTTAAAGAAGAGATCAAACCTAGACTGAGGCCTAAATTACAGCAGTGGGGGAAGGAACTTTAGGCTTCAATCCAAACTCAAACATTTCACAGAAATTACATTAGAATTATCTCTGCATTTTTGCTTTTAGATCTGGTCTTCCTTCAGTACAGATAAGTAAGGAGGTTGAAATCCAGTGCGAAAATTTATTTCTGATTTTGTTTCAGAAGAGGAGGAAAATACTTTCTTTTTACAGGTGACAGATATGAAGTTTGTCCTTGCTAGATAATCAAAACCATTACATGTGCATGACACTTGCTGTTAAATCATAACTGTTAAACATAAAAACCTAATCTCACATAATAAACTGCAGTTCCATCAAGCATTTTTAATTGTCATGGATGGAGACTGTCAGAAAAGAATGTGTTTCAGAGAGGACAGGAGTGCAACTGGTAGTAAGTAAAAATATTAAACAAAAAATGCAAGTTTTGGGGGCCATCAGGCTTGGCTTATGTTTGTCAATTTTGAATGGTGAAGCTGAAGAGAATATATAACAGCAAAAGGTGTTTTTTAATACTTGGAGGTAATAAGCAGAACAGAGAACTGCTCATTTGCAAGAGAAGAACTAAATATGCAACAAATACTGTGTATAATTTCCATGAGTAGTTGCAGACATCCAATTATGCCTCTTAAGAAACAGCAGCATGTCAGCTACACAACTTGGTGTTCAGACTTTTAGAGTTGTGGAAGACTATTAGTTTCTGCCCTGGATTCATAGTGTTACAAAATTTCATGTATAGCAGTTATTTTACTCAGTACATTAGGTTCTCTCTAGTTTAATTAATTATTCAGTAACACTGGCCATGCACAGAGGGTCTAACAAAAACACACTGCACCATTTTTTGGCAGTAGCAGTGACTCCACTCTTGCAGAACACTTTGAGAAAACTTTCTGCTCTGCAGAGGAATTTCACACACTGATCTCTTTGAGCAGCAGGAAGTCCAGTAAGAAAGAAAAAGGCCAGAGTATAAACTAGACTAGGATGGGTCACTCACATGAAATGGAGCTATAAACCATTGAGGAAATCACCTTCTCCTTACTGCCATTTCTCTTCCCCAAGTTGTGCCTTCTTTCCTTTCAGTGTAACCTCTTCAGGGAACATTGGTATGTCAGTTACAGTTCTTAAGTATCCATTGCAATCCTAGTTTCAGTGATGATTCTGGATGCTGGTGTTAAAGAGGGAAGGAAGGTGGTACAGAAGTGCAAAAGGTGTTATAAAAGTTTAGTTTAAAAGTATTAACACAAATGGAACTTTCTCAGAGTCCAACCATTTCCTGAACAATTGGAATCAGTTTAGCTCAAAGAAAGTTTTACCTCACTCTTGGGTGTCTTTCTACACCTTTTTGTGGGGAGAAAGACCTCAATTTTCAACTTAAGTGTGCTGTATTATACCAACTTGAAGGTGGCCTAATTTTTACTGATTTAAAATATTTTATTATTAATGAGAAATCCAGCATAATTATATTTCCCTATGACTTCAAATTAAAAATGACAGACCTCTGCAGAATATGGATATTTTTTCCAGGTCAGGTAGTAACATTAGCATGCACATTATTTATTCTTTCTGGCAACTGGCCTTTTCTTTTTAAGCTCCAAAGTGATGTTAATTTAATAATAGAGGATAAAATTCAATGCTGCAAAAGCCTTCCTGTCCCATCAGAGCTTATGCACATTTCTGAACCTGTTCATTCATCTATCTTAAAACCCAGAAATCCCTTTGGTTACAAAAGGAAATGACTTCTGGATCCTCTGATAATGGATCACAGGGATTAAACACTTGCATCACTTGTATTTGAGTGTTATAATTGGCATTCAGCAAATTCTGACTTCAGAGTGGTTTTTTGCGTAGGGTGACTTATAACAGGTTTCTGGATTTCCAACTTCTTTTTTTTTAAGAAAACAAAATTATTTGTTTTTAATATTCTGCTACTTTTTTGCTTTATTAACTCAGATGTCCATGACTTATTTTCTAGAATGACATTTGAAGGGCAGTAAACAAAGTAACCTTAAATCTAAACTAATTTGAACAATGGCAAAGTAGTCAAATCTTCAATTCAAACTTAATTCATTTAGTTATTTAGGGCTAATTAAAATCTTTACTTTCCTGGTGAATATTTTTTAACATTTTATTCATTCAAATGGTCCAGAAGAGGTTAAGTTCAAAAGTGCTTTTGTTTCAGATGTAACTTCTTCCTCCAGTGAAGGGGAAAGAATTTCTGATGTAATATCAAACCAAGAAATCTAAACCCTCCATCAACCAAACCAATTAAATAATTCTTCCTGGAATCTTGCTGGAATTCAGCATGCTGCAGCTTTGACCAGCTTGAGGTGAGTCTGCTTTTTTAGTACACATATAACCTCATTGTTACAATGTCTGGGGCTGCAGATATTCTACTTGTAGTCATGTATCACGGCTGGAATGCTGGAGACGCAGAAAAGAAAGAGCCAGAGACAGTTGTGTTCAGGTTCAGAGGAAAGGCAGGAAGGAAGGAAGGGGGCAAGACCCACCTTCTTTATTCTTAAATACACTTTTAGAAATCACTGTTCATTGGAGGAAATCAGTTATTCCTCCTTTAACTACAGTGGTCAAAGAGAATGTCCACCAAAGATCTGTGTCCATGAGAAAGGAATGCAATAACAAGATAATTCTACAATAACATAGCTATGTTTACAGAACAATAGCCTTGAAACTAGCTAATATGGAACTAGCTATTTTTAACAGTAAAAAGTAAGGCAACAGTCATGGGCAGCTCAGAGAGCTGAGAGAAACTTCTAAATAATAAGAGAGAAAGTCAGCACTTACTGAGTCAGAAGCATGTGTGGTAGGGAATACTCTATTTTCTACTTATTTGGTGCACAGTTATTCTGTCTTCTGTTGAGTCATATAGTCTAAAATTTCTTTTAACAAAATGTAAAAGTGAAGCAATATAATTTTAAAATATTAAACTTTCAGATTCATTAAATTTGGATTTTTTAAGACAAAGGAATCAGACATCATCAAAAATTCAAACATTTTTTAATTTCACATATTTCTGGATAGAACAATACACAGCTTCATGATACAATCCAGTATTACTGAATTTTATAACACAGTAAAAAAATTTCTGTATTTATTCAGAGTTTTTCAGTAGGAAGAGTGTTTCAAATATTTTATACATTCCAGTCAACCACCTCTAGAATTATGTGTTCACTGAAAAGAAATAGGAGCTAAATTTGAAATGTATTAACAACCTGGAATGGATTTGTTTGGTTTCCGTCCCAAGTATTTCCCCCAAGAGATTTAAGGAAATTAAATATATAGTTTACATATGTAGTATCTCCAACAGAAATAACCAGATGCTAAGTCCTTTCATGTTCTTTCAAAACATATTATGTACGCTTTCCATTTATTTTATGATTGGAATCTCATAGCCATTTAAATAAAACAACTGATCCTTGTAGCATCCCTGCCAGCTCAGTAAGCAGTATCCTCATTTAATAGCCCCTGTAAGAGTCCTGTGTAAGATTATGTATTTCATTATGGATTCAAAAGTGGGTTCAGGTAACCAATACATTTGTAACCCTTTAAAGAAAGTTTGGGAAACTAATTTTTTGACATGGAGTAAGTGAAATTCAGAAGCTTGAATATATATTGTGCATAGAGGTTTTGGTTTAATTTGAATCCAAGACAGAACCTGGTTCATGGGATACAAATGCTATATGAAGAATGAATTTCATCCTTTCTTGAAAATTAACCTCTTCCCTCAAGTCTGAGCAGCCCTGATTCCTCAGCGCTTCACCCACTGCACTCCAGTCCACATTGTTCTCCTCCGTTTGCCTTCACGAAAAAAAGAAACAAAAGGAAGTGTTAAAACCATGTATAATCATTTCTCCACTTCTCTTGTAGTTATTACTTTCTCCCAGAAATGTAAGAATTCGTTGCCAAAAACATTTTGAAAGTAGATTTTTTTTTTTATTAAATTCAAAGTCAAATTATAAACCATGTAGAAGAAAGAATAGTTACAGTTGTATAATGACAGTGAAACACTGTTTACCTGCCTGAGAGGTAAGACTGGAAGTCTACAATATCTGATAGTACGAGTGATAAGTGCAAAATAATTGGGAAATTCTTTTCTATGAAGTACAACAGAAGACAAAGATAATTTCAGGAAACAGACTTCATACCTTTTCCCTGCTCTGAAGGAATGATTGACAGTGATGCTGCAATTACTCTAAGGGAACAGGGTTGTATTCACCAGCTCATGGATAAAGCCTCAGCCAGCTGAGTCAAACATCATGTCCTCAAATATTTGTGTTTACAGAAATTCTTGTCCTGAAAGACAAATTTTTTTCCTCTTCACTTTTTTGTGCTTGTAAGCTCTTGATTTCTGTCTCCAAGGTCAGTGGCTTGGACATCAAGCTGTAGTCTGGATTGCTTTGAATCACAAATATGTGCAAATATTTAGTGGAAAAGATCACATGAATATTCCCATATGAAAGAATTCAGTAACTTCTTCAAGCAAAATCTGTCCACCCATGACACATACTTTTTTTAAGAGACTTCTCATTTCAGTTTTCTAGGAAAACAGGGCATAGATTCATATAGTAGGAAATGTTAATGTCCTTTGTGAACAGATATCTGTATCTAAACCTTTAGTTCAAAATCTTAGGTAAGCATTGAACAAGTTGGATCACCAGATAGTTTATAAATGGCTGCTGTTTATGTAGATTTTAGTGGGAAAGTTTATTATATCTGGTTTAATGCAATTACCTTCAATTTATGAACACTTAAACGTTCCTCATAGCAAGAAAACTCTACTATGGTATCTTGTGTCTGATTTTAAAAATTCTTCTTTCTAATCCTCTTCTGTTCAGCTTTAAACTGTTCAGGTAAGCCTTTAGGGTTTTCTTAACTATCTGCTTGAAGTTCCAAGAACTACCTGATAACCATCGCACAAGAAATAATCACAGTGCTGAACAAGTATCTTGGAACGGAAAAAACCAGCAAGGTGAATACATTTGGAAAAAATAAGAGTTAATTGAAAGGTCAGGAATACTTTAGTAACGTAATTCAAAATCCCATGTATGATTTAAACATCAGTCCAAATCTGAAACCTAATTCTGAGTATGCTCTAGCCACATGCTAAAAAAATCAGACCATGTTGATTACGTGAGTTACACCATGATGCCCACTAAAGCTGGGAAAATTGAAATGCACCTGGCAGATGGAAGTGTCAATCCACCAGGAAATACGTACTGTTTAAGAGAATTTGCTCTTCAGGGCAGGAAGTCTTAGAGGACAGGTGGAGTTTATGTTCCCTGGAATTAAGCCAGTTAACCACAAGAAACAGCACAAATCAGCAATGCAATTTAATATGCCTGCGTCTGTGTTCAGAACAGTTTAAAGCATTTTAAGCCTATCACAAGCCCACTTGTACAGCAAAAAGTCCAGTGCTGGACTTGGGTAGATCACCTGCTTTAATCTGTGGCAAAGAGGAAGAGGAGGAGGAGAAGGATGCGTTGCACTGGGAGGGCTGACACTATGGAGTAATCACTGCAACACACTGATGCATTTGAGCCTGCATGTGGTTTGATTCACCTTCAATCCAGATACTTCCACATTGAGTTCAGGACATTTTTGGCAACCATCAGTGCCATGGTATTGTGACATGTGAATGAAAGGAGACAGAATTTCAGCTGTTGTTTCAGCTATTGTGAGTCATTGACTTATAGGCAGTAATTCTAACAAAAGCAATTATTATTCAGATTGATATGAATTACAGGAACAGTGGATAAAATTGTAATTCAGTCATGATTATGAAAATAGAAGTATCCATAAGTGGCTGTTGAAACACTGTAATTCTTGGAAAAAATAGTGTAGCAAAATATTTACCGGGTCTTTTACCAATCACCATGAAAATCAATAATCAACAACATACAGACCAGGGTATCTACCTGATTGCAACATGACTATATAGATGTAGCAAAAGGAAATTTATTCTGCAGAATTTATATGAGAATAAGCAAAAAGAAGAGGGAATGTGGCACAGCTTTTCAGTTAGGATCTGAGTTTGCCTTGGGGGAAGTTACAAAGTATTTCATAACTGTTATTATTGCCGTTGAGATGCTTTTAAATTCAGCGAATCTGCAGCAGAAGTTAGAAGGGAAAATTTGCATTCATTGTGTCATACTAGTCAGTTTTCATCACGGACACACTTAAATTTCCTGATGCATTCTGATTATAATAGTTCTTTCTTTTATGATATAACTATTGTTTATCAGCAAAACTCCTTAAATCAGTTGGTTTTATTTTAAAATGTACTTTCATATTTTCCTACAAGAAAAAGCCAATGTGAATTCTCTTTCCATTGTCATATATCCTAGCATTTCAGCAGGGCTTGATGAAGAAGTTAGTGCCATCTTGGTGGTGAGCACAGACACTGAGAGTTAGATTTCTGCCAGTAGCTCAAAACCAGCCAGCTGGACAGTCTGGGTTGTCAGTGAATATTTCCTTCTCCAAAAGTGGTAGACTTTCCAAGGTATATGTGGTGCTTTTTTTTATCACTGTTCCCTTTTTTGAGTAAAGTAAGAATTATTTAGGGATACTCTTCTATACTGAGAAAGTAAAAAGAATTGCCAGGGTTATAGATCAGGCTGCCTTAGATGCGTTTGGAGGAAGACCTTCCAGCTCTGGAGGAAGGTGGCAGAAGGAGGTAACAGACAGTGTGGGAACGATGGGGGGAGCAGAGTGGGGAACAGGAAAAAGCTGTGCTGCCTGCTGGACTGCAGGGCATGGGGAAAGGGAAGGGAGGAGCTGCTGTCCCTGGCCACACACTGGAGCCTCACAGCACAGCCAACACGTCTACACAATGTGTGCTTCCATCCCTGGAAATGAGAAGCTGCTGTAAACAGCAATGTGCCTGGAAGCCAAGGAGCACCTGGGGACTCTCGTTTGCAGCACGGCAAGAGCTTTATTTCATTCACTACCACTATGAGAGGACCCTCTTGTTTCTCAAATAAATGAATCAGAGCAAGTCTGAACTGAGGTTCCTAGAAACTCTGTTTCTCTGGGTGTTACTTTTGGGAAGGGCTAGAAAAATACTTTGGTATCCACTGTAGGTGTTGGCAGTGTAAACAGGGTCAGAAGCAAAATATTTATTCTTCCTGTGTAGGCCTTTGAATGCAGTTTCTAAACTCTTTTGAATGGTTTCTATTTATTTCCATAATCAGTTAGATATTTACTTGAGCACAGAAAAAACTATGGCTAAAGGAATATACATGTTGTCTCCTCCAAAGCTTCTGTTAAATAACTTATGCAGTTCTCTTGGAATCGCCTTAAATCTAGATCTGAACTAATTTCAAAATATCACCTTCTAGGAAATAACAGATTTTTTTTATCTAAATATCATTCTCATGCAAAATTGCTCACCTTTTTCTTTTTTTAGAAAAAGTGGGAGATGGCAATCAAGGTACCTGCCAGAAGAAAAAAATACAAGGTGCAGTTTTCTTCAGCAATATTTTCACTTAGCACATTTAAAAATGTCTTAGTTAAAAGCAAATGTTCCTCATGAACTGAAAACTTCTGAATATGGAGTCCTGACCTACTGTAATAGTAAGCTCTGATAATTTTCTTAGAGGTTTGGTTTTTTTAGGACTCCTAGAAATTATGAAGTAGTTACTGGTAATGTAAACGAATTGTTCAACATCATTTAATCTGAAATTATATGGTATTTTTACACAACTCTGTCTATAGCCAGTATTAAGTAGCAATTTTCCGTCTGGGTAGGGTGACATGTCATCCAGATGGTACTGGTGTTTACTCTGAGGCTCTCTAAACATCTGTCTTGAAGAGAAATTAAAGTATTCTTTCTGCTCTGAACAGAAATTACTTCTGAATTTTCTGCACCATAAAAACATTATTTTTAGATTAGCAATAGGCAAGCTGTCCATTACTTCTTTAGGAGAGGTTATAACATAGATCTTCAGGGACAATAAAGCCTAATTGCAAGATAAAAAGCTTAAACTCTAAGCCTGCATGTGTTGCATTGGTCTGCAAAGAGATAACTGTGTGGAAAGTGTTGTTTGAGATAACGTGTTTATTCCTGTGTCACCTATTAACCCACAGGCAATATGTAACTGTCAAATCCTTCATTTTTGGTTCCGATCTTCTGGGACACCCGAGGCATTGAGCTGTGGAAGTGAGTGGTGCCTGCAGCAGTGGATACCAAGGGCTGCTTCCCCATTTCGTACAGTGAGTCCATGTGTCTTGACTGTGCTCCAGATTTGAACTTTCTTCTGCAGCTGATGGCTCCTGAATAACCCAGAGGCTGGAAGAGACCTTTTTTTGCTGTGTTGGAAGTCAAGTTTCACCATGGCATTGAGCCAGCATGAAGTGCAGATGGGAATTATTCAACAGGAGATTCTGTGGTGAGCACAGCAAGCTTAATTTTATGTGAATCCGAGCAATTGGAAAATGAGGTGTTTAAAAGAGCTTATATTTCATTGTATGTGAGCATCTGAGAAGGAGAGAAAACAGCATTTATTCTCACTGTGGAAAGGGCTCTGGGCTTGCAAATAAAAACACTTTCACTTCTAAAATGCTTTGCCATTAAAACCTATAACAACACATATCTGGATCGCCATTAGTTGTTCTTTGCTACTTACTTGTGAAGATGATAAGCATGGATAGTGAGCATTTTTCTCCCCTGATAGTGTCTGTATCCTGTTAGCTGGATGACTAGTTTTACCTTTTGTGTAGGGCTGTTACAGGATTCTTTACAGTTATAACTGGACTAAGCCCAACACAATGAGAACCAGACCATACCTTTGAAATAATACTCTTGTTATGCCCATTGAACCAGATGCAGAGGTGTGTTTCAGAGAAGTTACCAGTGAAACAGATGAACTGTGCTGTCTTGAATAAAACTCTGGACTTCTACAGCTAGCTCAGTTACTCCCATGCTGTGTGAGCCTGTTGTAAGGTATTTACTCCTCCTCCTTTTTCCCCAATGTGAGATATCTAGGCACTGTTTCCTACTGGGTACTTGTGTAGCAGCTAACATAGCAGAGCCCATTAAACACAACTGCAACGCAATTAATAAGTATTTATACATCTAGCCCCATGCTCTGTCATTACAGGATTGTTTGCTAAGCAGCATTTTATAGTGTTAGTGCATTCTCTTAATCATTATTTAGCCAAGATATGTAAATATAAGTCTTTTGTTATTCTCTAATAAATAAGTCTCTCTATCCCCTTCAACCTTTTTATTTCATTTCTCTGAGGGTAAAAACTGGAGGGGGCCTAACAGTAAAGAAACCCAACATTTTCCTAATTTTTATCAGCAGTAAAAGTGTTATATTTTTCATAATCAATATGAATACTAGTGGTCAAACAGGTTTTGCTTGGTGCATTTTTAGCTGTGCCTCAGTTTTCCTTGTATGTCCTTCTTATACATTACTATCACTTTCCAAGGCCTGGAATAAAATTTCCAGACTTAGACAAGTTTTTCTAGGTGCCTCACCTGACTCTACTGCTGTGTAAACTTTGGCCAGTACTACCTCTGAATGCACTGGCTCTTGAGTTCATTGTATATGGTTGGTTGGTTGCTTTGCAAGATTTCGCAGTTCCACTCTTTATCAGAATTATCTTTATATTATTAATTATTTCTATAATATAATTAATAGTTTATATATTTATATATTAGTTAATACCATTAAAGATGTATGTCTGAACACACAAAGAGATTGAGACAAATAAGTTTTATATGAACTCCATGTCCATAAAAACACATGAAGGTTGGTTGCNGGTTGGTTGCTTTGCAAGATTTCGCAGTTCCACTCTTTATCAGAATTATCTTTATATTATTAATTATTTCTATAATATAATTAATAGTTTATATATTTATATATTTATATATTAGTTAATACCATTAAAGATGTATGTCTGAACACACAAAGAGATTGAGACAAATAAGTTTTATATGAACTCCATGTCCATAAAAACACATGAAGGTTGGTTGCCAACATTTAGGCCAGGTAGAAAGCAGTATAGCTGAAAATACACAAAACACTACAGGTTTGAATAAGCAGAGGTTGACCTTGCTAACGAAAAATGTGAGCATTCTATCTTTTTCCTTAAAGAAGAACTGAGAACCCCAGACACAATTTTATACGTTACTTTAGAAGATTAACTAGATGAATTTGGGACTTGACATGTACATCATTCATCTCACACAGCACTCATCTTTCATCTTTAATGGTATTAACTAATATATAAATATATAAACTATTAATTATATTATAGAAACAATTAATAATATAAATATAATTCTGATAAAGATTAGAACTGCAAAATCTTGCCTGGCAACCAAAGTTCTATCTACATATTCTCACTCTTACGTATCTTTTTGCACAGAAACCGCCATGACTGTTAGTCCCCTGAGATTCAAGGCTAATGAAAACAGAACAGCTAAATTATACTTGAGACTTTTTCAGTAACTAAAATGTTTCTTTTCGGTAGCAAGGGTTACATTCCTTTAGATACAGGCAATTTTTAAAGAAAGTATCCATATCCTAAGAGTGGTAGTTAGTTCCTCACATGAGTAAACCCACTGAAGCTAGTGTTCCTATTTGAGTTAATGCCTGCTGATGGCAAGCTCTGTAAACAGTCTGTGAAGAATAAAGTAAATTATTTTCAAGTTAACTGCTGGAAAGAGGGGGGAAAAAGACTATTTTGCTGTGAAAAAGACCATGCTAAAGCTGTCAAGGGAGCAAACAGACTGGTGTTGCATAAAGTATAGCAAGCATAGGCAGAGATACTGAGATCAACAAACAGCACAGAAGAATAAAAGTACTTCTGAGAGTTGGTACAAAGTGTTAATTGCCTGAGTCTGTTTGAGGCTACAGGAGTACACTCTGCTACATGACTGAGTTCTTATGTAAAGTAATTAAAGACAAGTTTAGGCCAAACTCTTCTATGTACATAATATAGATCTTGAGGATGTTTGTCGAAGTATTTAAACCTAGTTTGATTTTATTATTGGGGTAGATCAAGCTTTGAAGGCATGACTCCTCAAGGGCTTAATATTGTTTTTATCAAAGTCAAATATTATTTTAAGATACAAAATAATATTTTGTTCTGATTCTGGACTGTTTGGCTTAAATCCATCTCCAGTACTAGTAATATATTTGTAAATTTTAATTCTACATGTTTTGTAGTCTGGCCACTTTAACATGTCCTTATTTCTTTATGTTTGAGAGATCTCTTTGATTTCAATGTGATATCTCATGCATGTAAGTGTTCTTCAAGATCAGAGCCAAAGTATTTAGTATTTGCAGTACACAGCCCTCACAAAACAGTGATAGCATGTAAGAAAGTAGGTAAATGGCTTTCAGATACAGAAAAAAAATGCTTGTAAATATAAAAGCCTGTAAATATAAAAGAGGAAATAATAATTTTCCAAAAAATATAGTTATATTTGACCAGTAAGTCAAAATGTGATTATAATATTTTTATTACTTCCTTGAACACAGAAAACATATATCCACACAGTATGAATTACTGGACTCTTACAGAAAGTTATTGCAAAAAGACTCTGAGACAAGATTCAATAGATGAACTTTCCTACAGCATGACAAACATGCTGATATAGTGCCTTATGAATGGGCTACAAAATTGAAGTGTTAGATATAATCTTCCTTACGTAATCACTAAGTAGGAACATCATGAAATATTAATGTATTAGTCAATAAAATAAGTCTAGATAAGGTCAAACACCTTAGGTGTTATCTCTTCAGCTGTAATTGCTCTTACAACATGAGTGCATGAACAGCATGATACATCCTGCATTTTAGCAGTGAAAAGACTTCTGCAAGTAACAGGCTGTTTGAAGATAGCAGTAAAATAAAGTAAAAGTGTAAGTAGGACCTAACTCTGACAAATGTGGTCATAGGGCTGCATCTAGAACTAGAGTCTCTTCCTGGGGCAGATTCTCCTATTCTGCTACTTTTACTTATGTAAAATGTCACAAAGTGACCAGAAATTAATAAGCTCTTAGGAACCTAGGATCCTTCACCTATATTGGCTCCTTATTATATCGTTATACTACTTTCCTGAGGCTGTGACTCAGCAATGGTTATTTAAAGAGAACCTCTCTAGGTCACCTTGGGTAGTACCAGCAATTAAACAGCCTTGCTGTGATATTATTTGTCATATTTGTCCAGCACATCATGTCATACCCAGTAGTTTCTCATTCTCTTTTTGGTTAGCCTGATCTTAGGCTAGGGCCTAACCTTAATGCAATTTGCAAGAGAATTGTAAGTGCAATGTCCGTGCAAATGAAAGCACAACACTACTTACAATTCTCTTGCAGTCAGTTGCAAGTACTACAGATGCCAGTAAAAAAAATTAGACTGGTTATGAAAGGCATGACATTGATTAAATTGACTGCAAATGTTGATAGATATTAGTCCTCAAAGAATATGTTTAGTCTTACATTAACAGGAGGGTTTTTTTAATACTAAAAGGGGTCACACTTGTATTAATTAGGATACCTCTAAAGAAAACAGTCATACAGAGACTAGAAACAGGCAATGAATAATGACAGCTATTGAGTCAAAATGTTATACATCATTTTTCTGCCTATTGATATTCTTTAACAAAAGTAGAATATGCTGAAAGCCTTCCACTGATTTCTTATTCTTATATCACTTTGAATGTATTAGGATTTTATGAACTGTAATCAGTCAGCAAGCCAGTGAAATGTAATTTTCAGTACAAGATTATTTGCAACTGTAAATTCAAAGTTACACACAATATTATATAAGGGGATTCACCTCAGTAAATCCATATATTGATTTGAAGCTTCATTGGCTTCAATAATAGTCTTGATAGAGGCTTGATCTTGCAAGGAGCAGCATTGAGATCCATCCAGCTACAGTGGTCTGTAAACACAGAATTCACTAATTTTCCTAAGAAACCAACGGTAGGGTTTGATGTTCTTCATATACCATCTACTAGTTCTCAAAGTTAGCAGTTGTATTTTAAAGAAGCATCATTTTCAGCTCCTGTGTTCTGACAATCTTGAATATAACAACTTAGTCATTCTAACTGGCTGTTAGAAAAACAAAAGCCCCAACCCAAACCAAAAAACAGCACCCACCCACCCCCCCC
>VZRZ01003275.1:811783-966515 GCA_013398175.1 Climacteris rufus
AAAAAAAAAAAAAAAAGGAGTTCATCAAGACATCTTAAACAAGAAATATTACCTTGGCTCACATGAAGCGTGGCCAGAGAAGGGCAATGAAGGTGGAGAAGGACCTGCAGAGTGAGTCATACGAGGAGCAGCTGAGAGACCTAGGGTTGTTAGGCCTGGAGAAAAGGAGGCTCAGGGGTGACCTTATCACTCTGTGCAACTACCTGAAAGGAGGCAGTAGCCAGGTAGGTGTCGGTCTCCTTTCTCTGGCAGCTAGCAATAGGACAAGAGGACATGGCCTCAACCCGCACCAGGAGAGGTTCAGGTTGAACATCAGGGAGAATTTCTTCACTGAAAGTCTTATCAAGCATAGGAATGAGCTGCCCAGGGAGGTGGTAGAGTCTGTCCCTGGAGGTCTTCAAGAAGCCGGACATGGCGTTTAGTGCTCTGCTTTAGTTTATATGGTGGTGTATGGTCAAAAGTTGCCTCAATGATCTTAGAGGTTTTTTCCAACCTTAATGATTGTATGATTCTATCCTATGATTCCTCGTGTAGCTGATTGCTGAGGTTTGGAAGATTAACCAAAGAAATATTGCTATATCATTATGTTCTTCTTGTACTTTTTCTGAATCATGTGCAATGCCTAGAGGAACTGACTATGCCTGTACTGCTGCTATTCTGTGCTTATAGGAGCAATCAAAAAAATGCCTGTGGGAGGGATATTATTGTGCTTTTTCATCAAGAGGTTAAGAATTTCTATTACACGCTAACATCATAAAGGATAGCAAATTTTGTAGTCTACTGTATGAAAATTCATCTCACTGATTAACATGATTATTGTGTGATTTTTCCTCCAGTAATTATCCGTCATTAATGAAAGAGGAAAGCAGGAAACATTCATATCCTCCTGTACAATAGACTAATTTGCAAAATCTGTTAACAAGGAGTTACAATAATATATCATGCCTAAATCTGATGAGATAAAATAATGATGTTTTCAAGACAACTCCAAAAGATGTATCAATATACACACAAATATAAAAAGTCATGCACTGCCCGATTTTTGGAATGTAATAAACATTACAACTAAATATGTTTTCCTAGTGTCACATAGGATTTGATCAGAAAATGCAGACAAAGTAGCAAACCCACATCTCTTTTAGTTTATATGGATTTGAACTAGCATAAGTTATATATGTATAAAACCAGACTATATAAATATACTTATCTATATAGTTATAAGAACTGTATTAGAAAAGCATGTGGGATTGATCTTGTGTTTATTGAGATCTGTGACATGTTGTGTCTGGCTATTATTGTAAAGGGACTAAAATTTTAGTCCTGGTTTAATTTTTTTTTTTTTTTGGTAGCAGTCCAGCTATTAAATTCCACATATTATTCCTATGACTGTGATTGAAATCAAGAGAATGTTTTTTCATAACCCTTGAATCATAGTCTTCACCATTTAGTTTGTCCAGCATAACTGTTTTCAAGACATTCATTGTTACATAGTATTTTTATATGCTAAACTATAAGTTTGACACAAATAATTTTGCTTTTTCAAAATAACCTAAACGTAATTTAAATTTGATTATTGGTGCATTTTGATCAGCCTGTACACATATTGGCAGCTGTACCCTTGAAGTAACATTTTTTCCCAGTGGCCCAGTGAGGTATATTTGTCTTTTTTTTTTTTTTTTTTTTTTNCTACACTAACTCTTTGATCTAACAGAGGTTGGGTGTTGTCTGATAAAGTATAGAAATATATATTTATATATATATATATATATATATACTGAATTTTGTGTGAAATCCAATCTTACTTTTTAATGTAACTGAAGCAAATTTTCCACCCAATTTTAAGTTTTAGCTGACAGTGGTATTGTTCATTAATTAGCATTTTCGATACTGCCCATACAGGCAACATATGACAGATTTCATTTGGAAGAAAACGTCTATGGTGAGACTTTAAAGATATTTTCTATCATTTTAATATCTTTCTCATTACATTTTTTCACATTTTTGTCTAGACTGTTTAAAAATAAACTTTCTTAGTGTATTACCAGGACACAGAAATATTTGTACAAATAAGTTTACCTATTATAATAGAATGGTTATGCACTGATTAAGAACTAGATATGTCTCTGAACTAGATGTTTGTTGCATTTTTCTGATTAAAACACTTATGTTACAAAATATATACAATTTTTTTCCACAGTAGGTAGATTCATCTTGACCATAATTCAAAGGAAACTGCAGCAGAATCATGAATTACTAAAAAGAAAAGATGATTCATATTAGGAATCCAGCAATCTGTATATCGTCAATATTTAGCTCAAACCTCAATTTAGCAAAAAAACATCTCCCCTTTTACTCACTAGTTTTGAATGTCTTTTTAATCTCAGATCCCTCACTTTTTATTGTAGACACAAATTTAAATCCATGAGGAAATTTTTCCAAGAAACAGAATCCACTGAATTAGCATTTCTCAGCTTGTAGATCAATGTCTCTTCTGCTGTCTTTCCCTGTTCTTCCAGTAATACTGAAGAATACTTTTAGAAGAGAAAATATCCATTTGAGCAAAGAAATAGTGATTGAACTCAGTCCAGAAATATATATTACTGTCGTATAACTTCATCCTGTTAAGGGTACCCCAGAGCAGCAGTCTCCAAACTGGGGTACCTGCACCCCAAAGTTGCACAGTCCATTGGGGATTGGGAAGAAAATAGTATTAGTATCATTAATTTAAAAGGAAAAAAATTATCTTTACCTTATCTTTTCCTTTTTTTTTTTTTTTTTTCTGTTTCCAAGAGGTTTGTGTGTTTTATAAGGGACATATACAATATCACAATAGTAAATGTATGTACTTTATAAACAAATGAACGCATAATATACTGACAGTGTGTGCTCAAAACCTTTTTACTGATGGGGTGTACAATCAAAAATTGGTTTGGAGACCATTGCCCTGGAGGGCTCCTGTGTAATCACAGAACTGCACAAAATCTACAAGACAGGCAGACAAGCTGTAGCTTACTCTACAGGTCTCTGTACTTCAAAAGTACCTGGATTTGGCTGCTGACAAATCAGTCTGTCTTATTCTACCGCCTTTGTAAAAGATTGTCCCAAAGTCCTCAGAATATTGAAATTTTCAGCATCTTCCTCTTGAATATATAGCAAATGGTTAGACATTGTTCATCTAGTTTTACATATGTTCTGTAGCAGGTCTTCTGTGTTTCCTTACCTATTGTTTTTTGTCCTTCCTTTTCAACTTGTTCTTCATGACTGTTTCTGTACCCACACAATTATTTTATACTCTTTGCCTTCCCCTTGTTTTGTGTTTCTCCCTGTCGCCTTATTATATCCACTCATTTCCGCACATTCACTCTATGTGACTGTTTCACCACAGAACAACTTTCAGTTCACATCAATTAAGTAATTACAAACTGTTCCCTAAGACAGAAACAAGAGTAAAGAAGAAAGGGAAAATATAGTAAATGCAACTTTCCTATTATTGTAACTCTCATGTTTGCAATCACTTGTGTTGTCAGATCTAAGTTTAAACTATAAGCTCCTCAAGGGAGAAACCATTTTTCACTTTCACTGACTATTATGCCACTTTTTGGCACTATATAAATATTTAACTTTTAAACACAATTAATAATTTTGTATGTCACAATGTTCATCTGTACAACTAAAGGGTGCTTAAAGGTTCATGAATTTTATATGGCAGGCTTTATGCACTTAC
This sequence comes from Climacteris rufus, assembly GCA_013398175.1. Taxonomy (NCBI): domain Eukaryota; kingdom Metazoa; phylum Chordata; class Aves; order Passeriformes; family Climacteridae; genus Climacteris; species Climacteris rufus. Next base: position 815,508 of record VZRZ01003275.1, read on the forward strand.
TAAAATGGTGTTTCTTTAGAATGCCATGTACTGGCTAACTGAGACAATTAACCATGTTAGAAAGCTTTAGCTAATAACAGCATCAATCGTGCATTTTGCACATGAAAATCTCACTGGCATCACTGCCAGGAACAGTAAAGCAGAAAAGCAAAAAATCATAGAATCTTGGAGTGATTTAGGTTGGAAGGGATCTTAAAGACCATCTAGTTCTAATCCCCCTACTCTGGCCGGGGAGCCTTAGCCTTCCACTAGACCAGATTAGTCAGAGCCCCACCCAGCCTCCTCTTGAATACCTCCAAGAATGGGGAGTCCGCAGCCTCTCTGGGCAACCTGTTCCAACACCTCACCACCCTTAAATAATTTCTTCCTAATATCCAATCTAAATCTGCTCTCCTTCAGTTTAAGGCCATTCCCTTTGTCTTATATGTACTCATGGAAAGTCCCTCTTCAAACTTCTTCTAAGTCCTCACTATGTACTGGAAGGCTACTATAATTTCTCATCACAGCCTTCTCTTCTCCAGGCTGAAAAGCCCCAACTCTCTGAGTCGGTTTTTGCAGGAGAGGTGTTCCAGCCCTTTTCTCATTTTCATGGCCCTCCTCTAGACTTGTTCCAGCAGGTCTAAATCTTTCTTGTGTTGAGGGTGCCAAAGTTGGACACAGTACTCCAGGTGGGGTCTCACAAGAGCACAGTAGAGAGGCAGAATCACCTCCCTTGACCAGTTGGTCATGGCTCTTTTGATACAGCCCAAGATGTGGTTGGCTTTCTGGGCTGCAAAAATGCATTGCCCATTCATATTGAGTTTTTCATCCACGAACACTCCCAAGTCTTTCTCCCCAGAGCTAGTCTCAATCCAGTCTCCTGCCAAACAGTTCTTATGCTTGGGATTGTCCTAGCCTTGGTGCAGGACCTTGCACTTGGCGTTGTAGAACTTCATGAGGTTCCCATAGGTCCACCTCTCAAGCCTGCCCACATCCCTCTGGATCCCACCCTTCCTCCAGGGTGTTAACAGCAACACACAGCTTCGTGTCATTGACAAACTTGTTGAAGGTGCACTTGATCCCACCATCCATGTCACAGATAAAGATGTTAGAAAGTATCCATCCCAATATCAACTCCTGAGGAATGCCGCCCATCACTGCTTTTCACTCAGTCATTGACCCAATGACCAAGACAATTCCTTATTCACCAAATGGTCCACCCATCAAATCCAGTCTCCAGTTTAGAGACAAGGATGTCATGTGGGACAGTGACAAATGCTTTGTACAAGTAGGAAAGGAACCATTCTCTGTTTGGAGCTGCCTGATCAAGAAACATGACATGAGGTTCAGCAGCTGCAGTTCCAGTAAAAAGGTGAGGTCCCAATAGGATCACAGACAAAGATGTGTACAATATGAGTAACCAGATGGTCAGTCACACCCTCTAGCACATGCAGAAAACACAGCACTTGGGCAAACATGGGCAGCACCAGTGACCTCCCGTTCTCTTCTTCGATCCCTCCAGTAACTGGCCTAGACCATCTGCACTGGAATTGGCACATGAATCCCTTTCTTTCCAGTTGCAGGAGCTAGACTTAGGAGCCTCAAGGCCTGCAGCCTCACTCCAGCTGCTGATGCAGACCTATGCACACATGCACACACATGCACTGTGAATTCACCCAGTAACTGATCTTGGACAGTCACTTTATCCAGTAACTCGCCTTGAGATCCTCTCACCTCTTGATGCCTCATGCACTGCATGTGAAAACTGCTCCCTGGTTGGACCCCAGAAACCATGGTCAACCCAGCAACTGGCTTTGTCTGCCAGATCCCTCCAGTAATCCACTGGCAGATTCAGTCATCTCTCCAGTGTCCAGACTCCAATTCTGGACATTTTAGTATGCGTTTCCCAGGCTGCTTGCCTTATTTACTGACTAGTTCATCTTAGTGTTCACAAAAAACCACACACTGACAAATGTAGCCACACACTATGCCTACATTTCAGCCTCTGAACAGGAATGGATGGGCACTAAGAGGAATACCAAACAGAAAAAAGGCTGTAAGAATGTCATATGCTGGTGGTCCCCTGGATTAAGATAATTCCGATATATTTATTTACAAGAGTTTAAGACCACCAGATTGAAAGGCAAAGGATGGTGGTTAATTCTCATTGATCACACATATTTAAAGGGCTGGAAAGACTGTCAGTTCATAGAGAAAAAGAGCTATCCAAAAGCATAGCACAAGAAAATACAAAGAGATATGAGGAGGACAGGACCCTTTACCTTCTGTGGTCTCACAAGGAATCCTGCTCACGCCTCCTGAACTAAAATGCCTTGGATATTAAATGGTCTGCTTGGACACATAGGGTTTGCACATGTGGGAGATACTATGTGATTGTGAATGGATGAAACAGGTTTTGTTTCAAAATTAAATCACCTTTCCCTGTAGTACCTCAGGCTAAGCATTGCTACATTTGTGCAGCTACAGCATTGCATTATTATTTCCTACGGGCTGGCTGCAATGTCATCTGGTATAGCCTCTGAGTTGTTATGAATCCTCATTACTAGGCACACTAGGAATAACCCCAAGAACTTAGATGCTGAGCTTCAATTGATGAATTTCATTAAGTGCTTGACACATAAATGCTTTGTGTGGTAACGTCATGCTATCGCAATGAATCTGCTTGTGGGTCTGGCTGTGTTTCTGCCACAATTCTTTCATTAGGAAAGATCTGTTCTGCTAGCTTTGCCTGATGTTCAAAATAGAACTTGTTGGCACATTTAATAGGCAATAATCACTTTTATACTTGACTGCTAAAGGTTTCACAGAACTCCTAAATAATCTCACAAAAAATTCCAAATTTACACAAAAATACATATACTATAAAATGTAAAAATTCCTCACCCCTCAAGTATAGGTCTTCTTCTGTGTTCACAGAGGTTGTGTTATTTCCATTGTACCATTACATGATAAATAAACAAGCACAGCTTCTGAGTCTTATAAAAGCTGAATTACTTTAAAATAAAAAGAAATTTGGTCTGAGGAAGAACAACGGGATTTGGTCAAGTGTTTGGAGCTGAATTTAATGAAGTACAATTACTTACTGAGCAGCCAGAGTGTGTGGGTGAAGTGAGACTGTGTGTGGGAAAGTCTGAGTACTTGTATGTATTTCTATTTGTAACCACCCGTCATGCAGCAGGTGGTACATTCTGCTTCCCTAATAAGAAACAGTTCACTCCACTACAAATGAGTGCAATTTTCCTTTTCCTTTTCTCATTTATTTTGATATGCAGTGCTGGGTTATAATGTACAGCTGTAATAACAACAGCTAAAAACATTTTAGGGAACTAGGCAAGAAGTTTAGCGTACAGGTGACTGCTAAGCTTACAGGGATGAAGCACTGAAAGAGCCCAAAGGCTGTATCTCCCTTAGTACCAGAAACATATTAAGACAGAAATGGCAGAGCACGCTAAATATAGGAATTTAAATACACAAAATTCCTCGAAATGCAATGTAAAATTTATATTGCCTTCTCCCTCTCTCGCAGGAATATTTTGCTCATAATTAGAATAGTAATGTACTTGGAACCCCTTGCTGGCTCCACACATGACTTTCTAGTGAATGGCATATTTTCATCAGGGAAGGTGTAAAGTGTGTGTGAAGGTCCAGTGTTTAGGGTGTTCTTGAAAGTGAAAAGCCTAGGCTATGCCCAGCTGTGTTGATAAAAGCTGGAGCATTAGGTCCTTAGGTCAACTACTTTCACACTTACTGCCCTAGAAATCAGAAAGAGATACTCAGCTCTGGGGAAGGTGAGAGATCTACAGCATACTTTTTTTTTACACTTTTCCTACTGCACATATTTGTAATCTCCTTCCTCAACATGCTTGGTGCTGCACATCCCACTCTGTATGGTTTATACAGCTATGAAAGCAGTTTGTTTTGATCTTTTCCAAACCAAGTTTACCTATCCCTCCTTCTAATAAATGCTCATTCCCTTGGTCTTCACTTTCAAGAAGACAATGTCTTTTGGGAGAAATAGGTAACGCATTTCTACCTGCACATTTGCACAACTACAGATCACATAGCAGAACCAGTTCCTCCTATACATGCAGACCTACCTTTCCTATAAAAAAACAGTATATTTTCTCCATATTTATATTTTAAAGAGACTTGAACAAGTGTTTATGCAAGCCTGCTTCCTTTGAGCCAAAGTCAAACAATATTCATATTTCCAAGTATGAGTCACCAAAGCTCTCTTCAGTTTCAGGTTAATTGATTTTTATTGTGCATTTTATTTCCCTTGTAAAAGGAAGTTCTGTGTTCTTTTCAATATATACTCTTATATACTTGTATTCAGCACATACACATATATACTACTTCTTTTACAGTATGACTTGTCAAGTTCTCACTCCACTCAAACCAATGACAAGAATCTAGTGAATTTAAGTCCAGAATTTCATCCACAGTTACAGAAAATAAAGCTCTTTCCAGCCTGCAGTTCCAGAAAGGAACAACCTCTTTTAGCAGCAAACATAGCTACGGTACTGTACTTTATTTGTGAGACAGAATTAAAGGCATTTTTTTGCCATCTGGAGGAAACATTCTGTTACCATGGGTTTGTTTTGAAAATTCAAGTTTGCATCCTGGATGCATAAGCAGAACAAATTTGTTTTTCAGACACAATGGCTTTATTCAAGTATTTGACAGAGCCAAGTGTAACATGATGCTCTATTCACTGCTTAAATTTCTTGGTAGGTAGGTTTGTGTACCAATATTGGGACCAATCCAGGTTGTTTTCTTTTTCAAAGACCATTTTCTCAGGACAAAACTGCTGAAGGAGGGATGCAGTAATTTTCTATTTAGAATCTTTAGCTCTGGCTCTCTTCTTAATTATAGGTCTCTTTTCTAGATTTTACCTGCTGCAGTTTTAACAGAAGATAAACAAGCCAACTTGAGAGCATGTTCGGGAAGATGGAATAAGAAAACATGTGTGAGTTCTGGAAGAAAAAATTTCCCTGTTAGGACATAGTGAAACTGTGGTTCAGAAAAAGGGTAAGGTAGATGAGTTTTTCTTATGTATTGTAGCTCCCCTACAACCCTTACAAGGAGATCAATAAGTATACAAAGGATACCTGAATGAAGACCTGGGCTTAAAATTGAATAAAATAACAGTGACAGGTTAACACAGGGAAAGTGATGATCCAGTTCTAGTAAGTCAGCAAGGAACTCCAATTTAAAGCTGAAGAGTGAATGGATTAGCATCAGCTTCTTAGCATAGGGTAAGCAAACAGCTGCACACAGAGTACATTGTCTTCTTACACCCGAAGCCTCACCTTGTGTGAGTATGGACCAGTCCTCAGCTTCTTTTCTCTGTCTTGTCTCAAGAGGATGACTTCACTTCATGTCCAAGTACAAGATGCAGTACAATACAACACCACAGATCTAACTGACTTTCATGTTTTTATTCTCTGTTTTCTTGTGTGAGTATTACAAAGGGCTTTTGATGGACTGAAAAGGAAGAAAATTTTAATCATGTTGAAGAGGATTTATCACTTTTTCTTTATAACTATAGTAGGCTTAGCCTATTGTTTTTTCCAGAGGTTTGCTCTCAGGATAACAGATGAAACTCAATTCAACTGGAATAATTTGTTACAAATACATTCTCAAGAATTTGTTACATTTTGTCTGACCATGTGATTTCACATTTCAGTCAGCAGCCAGAATATCTTTGACAACTGTATTCAATAAAAAGAAAGTACTTTTAAAACCATTGATAATTTGTAACTTCCCACCCTCTCATCTCACCCCCCTTACTATTTGGACAGATCTTCTGTGTTAGAGTGCATTTTGGGGGAGTTTGTGCTTATAACTTTATTAAACACACGTGAAATGAGACTCATGTTCCCTGTGACATCCACAGAGATAGTCTGGATTCACTGTCTATCTTGTATGTTTCATTTTGCAAGGGAAAACTATTCTGACTGACTTCTTTTGAAAACACTGAGAACAGAAAAATTATCAGAAATGTATACCTATACCGAAGATTCATAAATAAAGCACATTAGGCTAATCTAGTGCTCTAAAACATGTATTCTGGTCTTAATTTTATATCTACTTTTCATACTATGTCCCAAGTCCTAGTCTTGCAGGTCACTGTACCTTTTAGGCAAAAAAGAGGTAAGTATGTTGACAAAGTGTACCCACTTGGGACCTGGCATGGGACTAAGGTTAGAACCAAGGTCTTGCTTCTGGAAAAGGCCTTTTCCTACATGGCCTCCAGAAAGTCTTTGTTTGAATAATTACTAACCTGGGAAAGCAACTAGATGGCTACTGAAGCAAAGCTGGTGGGAAAAGGCTGTGAAGAGCCTAGATGCAAGAGAAAGAAAGATTTCGAGGAAGTTGCTATAATTCAAAGGAGGTAACAGTGAAAGGAAAGTTGCTTGAGGAAGAGAATGTAAGAAACATTGACCTATGACGAGCCTCATCCTTGAATATCTTATGTTTTAATATTCTTTTAATTTTTGCTTTTGTTTTCTTGCTTCCCTGAAACAGATCCTGTTCATCAATTTTCTTTCTATAAAAGGCATGCACATGGATACACATCCCATTTAGCAGCAGCAGCAGCAGTCATTCTCACTGATATTGTTATGAGATACTTCCCACTACTACTCAGCATTCAGCTCTCTATATGTAATCTCTATAAACCAGAGTACTCCTCTGGAAGCTCACATCCAGTTTTCTCTCCATTATGATCTCTCTCAGACTCGTTTTTTTTTCTGGGTTTCATATTGGCTGTCCAATCTACATTCTTTGCTCCCAGATGATTTTATTATCTTACACAGAGGGAGGCAGAAACCTACAGGCTGGACGGAGTTTACAAGGTGATCCAGCTTCCTATATTAGTGATCTGTATTATTCATTAAAATTATCATTCCATTAATCTTTGTCAACAGTAAATTTTATCAGTAATGATTTTATGTCTTCCATGTCACTGAAAAACTTTAAATACTGTACAACCAAGAGTAGATCACCGTAGGCTCTGGTAAAATCAGAAGAGTTGATGGTTTTTCATTCAGAATGACATTCTGAGAAATATCGTTTTAAATATGCCATGGTTTTTATTTATGGGGTTTCTGTTTAATATCCAGTAAAATCAAAATGCAGGACACAAACTTTCACCTGTATCAATAAAATTTGTGATTTTTAAAAATGTAATACTAATTTGATAAAATATTTGATCATAAGCATCTGGTGATGTTATTTTTCAAATGACCCTCCTTTAACAGCAATACCTTAATGACTACTCGGTGCTAAATGACGAGAACTTACTTAACTGAGAACTAAAGGCCAGTCATTAAGGCTGCCTATTCAGGTCTCTCTGTAGGGATTTAGTTGCCTTACCTGAGTATTTGGACTGTGCTGAAAACTAACTCTGGAGGTACCTAAATTTCTTAGAAGTCTAAGCTTCTATCAGTAAAGATATTCCAGGTGCTGAAAATGTATTGCTGACCTCATGCAAAGCCATAAATGACATAGCAGAAGTGAATTATCCCTTGTAAATGTCAGGAATATTCACAAATGTTGTGTTTCAATGTTTATCTCATCTCCTGTGTTTGTTTTAGTAGTTTTTCAAAAATGTGGCTGATGGTTCTGACCTCCCATATAGGCAGAGGTCTCTTTAACATGACAGCTCAATGCTTAGAGCAACTAGACCCTGAACCAGGACACTCATTCAGAGAGTCCCTTGGGAAACAGTCCTTAATAAAAAACGGGTCCAGGAAGGCTGGACATACCTTAAGAAGGAAATCTTAAAGGTGCAGGAACAGGCTGTCCCTATCTGCCAAAAAACAAGCCGACAGGGAAGAAGATCTGGCTAAACAGGGATCCTGAGCTGGCAGACTGGGACAGGGAGCAGAGCAGAGCCACTGCAATCCAGGAGGAAGTAGTTAGAGGCCTGCTGAGCAACTTAGACATGCACAAGTCTGTGAGGCTGTGTGGGATTCATCCGAACATACTGGGGGAGCTGGCAGAAGAGCTCACCAAGACACTCTTCATCATTTATCATCAATTCTGGTTAACTGGGAAGGCTCCTGATAACTGGAAGTTAGTCGATGTGATGCCCATCTACATGAAGAGTTGGAAGGAGGATCTGGGGAACTACAGGCCTGTTGAGACCTTATTGCTCTCTACAATTACCTGAAAGGAGATTGTATCAAGGTGGGGGTTGGCCTCTTTTCCCAAGCAACCAGCAACAGGATGAGAGCCTCAAATATTATCAGGGGAGGTTCTGGTTCAACATCCCTGTTTCTTCCCTGAAAGGGCTGTCAAGTTTTGGAATGAGCTTTCCAGGAGGGTGGTGGAGTCACCCTCCCCAGAAGTGTTTAGGAAATGTCTGAACATGGCACTTAGTGTGGTTTAATTGATCAAAGGTTGGACTCAATGATCTTTTCCTTCTAAGATTCTATGACACATTTATCCACTTAAATTTCACAGGGAGTCCAAAACTTCCCATCACAGCCCCTGTTCTATTCAGTTCACCCAATGAGTAATAAAGCCTTACTTTTGTCCCTTACTTAGATTCAAGGCTCCAGAGACATCTCTGACCACACAGGCCCCAGAGGCTGAGTCCTCTTTTGCAGATAGGTGTTTGTGTGCCTGTTTTCTGCAAAAACTGTTGGGATCTCTTTCCTAAAGTGTTTGCAGTACAGGTTGTCTTGAACCTTCATTTCTGTTTCTTTTCTCTCATCCCTTTGAAGCAGACACTTGCTACTGTGTTGAATGTACTGATATGTTCTACTCAATCCATCATTTGATGTTCAACTTTTCATTTTTCTTAACTATAAAAGTAGAATAGAGGTGTTCAAGGATTTTAAAAATGAGTGCTTTTTAAATGAAAAACACATCTGCAGATGCAGGCATTTTGTATGCCACCTGAAAAATTCAGCTTAGAACAGATGATGACAGTCTCAGCATGGGACAGTCCTTCACTGTAACACACTTTGGGGGCTTTGGGGTGTGCAAATATGCCATGTCTCTTACTAGGAGACTCATAAATTACTTACAAATGAGGCTACTTAAGCAAGACAAATATAAGTAACTTCCTTAACAATCCATCACATCACAAAGGCTTATACATTGCTTTAGACATTTAGATTACTTTGCTGTACTGTACAGGTAGATACCAGCTGTACACACAGAGATATGATCTGGTAAAAGTATTTTTTTCACTTTTTTTAGGATGGGAAATATATATATTTATATGATTCTTGCTCAGATGTTTCAATTTATTTGATATTTAATGGTCTTGGCCTTGCCATGGTTTTCCTTCCTTTCTGGACCTGTCCATTGGTTTAGCTGACAGAGGAATGCAGCTGACATTTAAGAAGTTTCCTTGATATATCTTAAATATTCTGATTTATCACTTGCTGTTTCACCTGATGGGATCAAGCCACCCTTTTGATGTGCATTGTGACACTTTGCTCAATTAACCCCTATCTATTGGAAGTTTAACTGCCAGCTACAAGGCAGTGCTTCTTGATGGCATCTCTTGGGTAATACACAGCTGCAGTAAGTTTGAACTCTTTTCTTTCACATCTGTCTTTCTGATCACTACACTGCTTTTTCTGATTTAAAAAGAAAATTGTCACTGCAAGGAGCAGCAAGCAAAGCATCCTGTCTCTCTTTAGCATTCTGATTTTTTTTTTTGGAGGCAGATTTATTGGATCCTTGTCTCAGAACAGTTGACAAAGTCATATAATGTGACTTTCCCACTTAAAAAATATTAGGCAGCAATATCCCATAGTGCTCTGCTTTTACTACATTATAGAGATGAGAATTGCACCTGAAAAATGGAAAAAAAAGTCAAAAGAACATTTTACATATATTCACATTCTAGAGGGACACAAAAAATAATTTAAAGTTGATTCTGTGCACCTTCCTCTTTTTCGGTCCTTTACAGTACACTGCTAAATCTTTGACAAATTTCTTTCCTTGTCATGCAAGGACAGCAGTTCCTCTAGTCTTAAATAGAGTAACTATTAACAATCAAACACACAATTGCTTACATGCCCCAAACAATAGGCGCAATACATAGATCAGATAAATTAAAGCAGATTTGTTTAATCTCAAATTTAACATAATAAATAATTTTTTTGCATAAATTTTTCTTTCCTCTCCATAAAATATCTAGTTTCTAAAGTAATATATGAGCAACCATCCTATAATTTGGTTAAGAACTTGAATTACAAGGCATATGCAATATGCACATCTTCCCTGTTCTTTCTATTTGGCAGAATGGAATATGGGGATGCTATCTTGTAATATTAAGATCCATGTAGAATAAGCAGGTCAGGAAGGCTCTGTAGAGGATCAGACTTCCTGTAAGGTCGATGGAAATAAATGTGAACATTCATTCTATTACAAAACAAGCATCTAAAATAAATAATATTCTTCTATTAGTTAGGAAGTCTGTACATACAGAGGGTGCCCTTATCTCCCTTCTCTATATGTCTATTTCAAAACAGTCACCCTGGAAAGAATCTGTATGGCTACTTTAAACTTCACATCAAAATGCATTAAATGAATCTGTCTCCAAAGAATAAATCCAAGGATAATCCAAACAAACACATAAAAAAATTGTTACAAATCACTCCAATAAAAACAAGTCCTAAGACATGAGCATCACCAACTAAGATGATTTCATTTCCATTCACAATGGAAAGGTACAGCTATTTTGGGGTTTACCTTGCCTTCTCTTAACATCTCTATGAACATCCTGTTTAGTCCCAGCCAGAAATACTATAAACAGTTCCTATAAATAGCCCTATAAATGGTTCCTAAACTCAAAGTCTGAAGATCTAGGTTATGGGATGTCGGAAGCCTTTACTTCCCACTGTCTAGTCATTCAAGCAGGTATGCTCTAGGGTTACCTGCCAAAGCAGTCTCTGCAAACAATGTAAGACTTAACTTGCAGAAGCATTATTATGGGCTGATTTAACATTTATAATTAACAGATGTATGGTGCTTTAAAATACTTCTGTGGCATCTAAATGTGGGACCTAATGAGGTGGAATGAGTCACTGCAATCAAGGCATCTAAGTTAGAAAGATATTTTACAGCTGGGTAGAGAGATGCACTTTTGGAGCAGGACTCAGGTCCTCTGAGTCATACCTCTGGTGGTGGTCTCTATCCGTTTCGGCTTGGGATTCTTCAGTTAGTTTCCCACTAACAGGAGAGGAGAGTGGGAGGACTTCAGAGTGTATAACGGATATCAGCCTTTCAGGCTTTTGAACACTTTCCCTTTCATGTACAACCCTTGTTTGTTTGCTTTGTTTTGTGCATTTAACATTTTTTTCTTTTGTATATACTGGTGAAAAGATATAGAGACACTAAATAAAGCATTATTTATGTGACTGCCATTATCTGAATAATAACTGGTTTAGAAAAAAGGCTGAGAAAGTTGAGATTGTTCAGCTTTGAGAAGAGAAGGCTCCGAGGAGACCTTAATGTGACCTTACAATACTTAAAGAGGCTGCTATGAAAGATAGGCAGAAACTTTTTGGTAGGGCCAGTTGTGACCGAACAAGTAGTAATGGTTTAAAACTAAAAAAAAGGTAAATTCAGATTAGCTATAAGGAAAACATTTTTTACTGTGAGGATAGAGAGACACTGGAACAATTTGCCCAGGGAACGGGTGGATGCCCCATCTCTGGTAATATTCGAGTTGGATGGGGCTCTGAGCAATCCAATCTAGTGGAAAATGTCCCTGCTCATTGCAGGGGGTGTTGTGCTAGGTGACTTGGTGGCACCTTTCAATCCATACTATTCTGTGACAGATACCACCTCAGATATTCTTGTTGGTGCTGCTTGGTTACTGCTTATTCCCTTTGTTGCCTAGGGGCAGTGTCTTCTGCAAGGTACCATTATCAATAGTGCCTTAGAACCTCACATTCTTCAATTATTTATGAATAATGTAATACATTCATTTCATTGATGTGAATACTCAGAATAGTGCTCAAGGAATTGATTGGATCCTCAGTATTTGTAAAGTATTTGTACAGAATTTCTCTTTCCCTCTAACTTAAGTCTTCATACTGCCACCTGTCATTTATCTATGCATGGTAATGGACTTATTCTCACAGGAGCTTCTACCATATGTTCAACCACTGCTAAAAGTAAATTTTCAAAACGCAGGAGTTTTGAAGTGATTGATCTTTCAAAAAAACAAAATAAACAGGAATTGAGCAGGTGCCCCAGATACACTGCCTATAATTCTGCTAAATCAAATTTTTGTGTTGTGTAGGAGTCTAGTGATGTTCACCACGGTGATTCACCTCCTTTTATTTCATACTCTATTTGTTTTGCCTGGTTTTCCCCACTGAGGGGAAAGAAAACACCGCTGATGTGTAAAATATGTAGATATGTATATTACAGATATGTATACTACATATCCTCTCCTTTCAGAACGAGACCAGCTTTATTTTTAACAGGCAGCTAAGAACCTAAAAATTACTTGTCCTGTTCTTCTCAGACTCAAAACAAATTGACATGGTTGTTGGATTTCCTGTAGTTTGTTTAATAAACAAACCAAAGAAAACATTAATCTGCAGGAAGATGACAAAAAGCAGTTTAAAGCTTATGGCAGTTGTTCTTAGACCCCCATCAAAGCAAAATTTCATTTGAGTTATAAGAAAAAAATAACTTTAAATGAGATACTATGACAGTTTTCTATTTAAGTAAAAATAAAACAGGAATCTTGGATTTGTATGGTAGTTCTACACTTTTCTAACTAAAAGGGTTTGTACAATATGAATGGCAGTTTGATAATGGCCTGTTTATTATAGGGCCTGCCTAATTGGGAGTTCTAGTTTAGCCAGTTGTCAGAACAGATCAATATGATGAAGGAAGATGAATGGGATGGCATTCAGATTACATTTGCCTGAATAGGAAAACAATATCTACCATTAGCAATACCTAGGCTCAGTTTTTCACTTGACATTAAGAGACAAAGTTATTGAAGGAACTAATAATTGTTCCAGCAATTTGTACTTATCTGTTGTTTTGGTTTATGTGAAATCACCATAATGAAGTTGTTTACTTAAATCAGTGATATATGTACATATCCTAAGCTTAAATTTCAACCAGTTACTCTCATGTGGTTGTGTCCGTCAAAGAGCCTTTGCTCATTCTACAGAAGAAGTTTTAAAATGAAAATGCAGTTACTAAGAGAGACAAAAAATGGGAAATGAAAAACGATTCATGAGTTGTCTTAGATCATCATAAATTGCTAATAACTCCTTATCCCCGAGTCCTCAGACCCTATGATGTTGCTAGCATTTAAACCATCTGGACTTTTTATATAATTGAGGAAAATAGAGCCTGTTTAGACTTAAATCTCAGATGCAGTGTCAACATCCTAAATATTTTTGCTTAATTGTTGTACAATTGTGAAAAAATCTCCACAGCTTTAGGAGACTCATCCAGCTTGCAGAGAGGGGGTGGAGCTTAGAGCCATATGGACATGGCTAGGTGGCTATTCTATGCCACTGACATCATTGCTGGAGGCCATGGTATTGGGGCGAAGAAAAAATGAAAGCCTACTGGAACTGCACTATATTGTCTCCATCTGTCCGTCAGGGATCAGCCCTGCAGACCTTGTCCTCTGCCACCACTGCTCATCCCCTCCCTGTACCTCCAGACGTGGCCCCAAGATGTGGTGCTGAAAAAGCGGTGCTGGTGTGGGAGGCAGTCGTAGGGAACAGAGTGGCAGAGGGGAACCTGAGCCCGGCTGAGGCTGGGCCAAAAGGAGCCGAGCTGAGCTGAGAGGAGCTGAGCCAAAGGGAGCCGATCAGGACTGGGCAGAGCAGTCAAAAGTAGCAATGCCAGTGTCAGAAACTGCCATGCAGAATCGAGTCCAGCAACCAAAGTGGCGTATACTTTTGTTATTAACATTGCTGCTGTTACTGTTTGGCTTTATTCCATTGCTGTTTGCTTTCAGTACATTATTATCTCAACCCACAGTCTCTGCCTTTGTCCCTGTCCTGCAGAACAGGNGATTTTAATTTCCAGTGGTTTTAAACCACCACAATCCTGAAACTCACTTTCAACGTCATTTATGATTGCATCTGAAGTGAAACAATAGTCACTCACAGGCTTTTATAGACAATTTAGTTCATGACTATAGGCCTCAAAAGAAGTGGAAGACTGTTTCCTTTGAGCGACTTTTCATTTGGCAGTATCTGAAGATTCCTCTCTTTAGAAAACAAAACTATCACTGCATCTTTTTTCCTCACTGGAAGTAGTGTTCAGCATTTGTATGAGAGTTTTTCTGAACTAAAATGATCATCAATATAGCTTTAGTGTTTTTCATGCCGATTCATTCAATTAAACCTTCCAGCATTGAGCTAACATAGCAGGAAAAGATTTTATATTACTATAACTAATTATTTGAAAAGAAGTGAATGAACTGGGACTGTAGAAACACCAACACTAAAAAAATCAAAGGGTATAGGATCCTAAGACTGTTATTGTAATATCTCTCCAAAGGAGTTACAGAATGTCTACATCTGCCTAAATACCTAAAGTTATTTTTAAAAGTTCAGAATTGCACAGATCCATCTTTAGGATTTTAATAAAATTATATACCCTTGAGCAAAAGTCTCCCTCCAAAATATAGGAAAATATGTCCAGAATAGTCATAAGGATGTATGAGAATTTCAGATTACAGACATTTATGTTGGAATTAGGCTCCACCTTTACCTTACAGAATATTTTCTGTATAGGGTTGTCTTAAAATGACAAATTGCATAAAAATATTATTTTAATTATTTTAGCTTTACTTCTGTCATGGAAGCTTCAGTTTATAAATTTGGCCCTGAAACACAGACTGAAAATATCCCTTTTTAATGACAAAATTATTCTTTTCAGAGGAAGAACAGTAGTGCATTCATATGCACAACCGACATCTCATCACATAATGATCCACAGCTTGAAAAAAACCCTGAAAATAAAGACTGTGTTTACTGATAATAGATTCATTAGGATCTCTATCCTGCTGCCAACAGGCACAGGAAAATTTTTTTGGCTACATCTGCTGGCTACTCCTAATGTTGATGGAAGAACTGAAACATCTTTCAAGAGCATCCAAGTGAAAGGAGACCTTTGTTCTGTGTTCTAGTGGGACTGAAAACACACATTTTGAAACTCAAAGGAGTATGGTCTAGGAAGACTTAGAAGATATTTGTTAACTGAGGAGGTTCCAAAAGGGAAAGTTAGACTAAATGTGTCACTGTCAAATTTATGATGAGCTCTAGAGACCCAGACACCTCTAGATTCCAAGAAATCCCAAAGTACTGCAGAAAATGAAGGAAAATTATTTTTGCATGTACTTTATAAAAGCAGATTCATTGACTGCATAATTTTGTTTGAATAAAATATATAAATTGAAGTTTAAACTTTGCTTACTAGGAACAGAAAATATTTCCATGGTGTAGCTTGCAAGAGATCAAAAGAAAAGTATATATCTGGAAAGAATTCAGTTATTTTATAAGGCCCTAAGTATAGATGTTAGTTGCATATTATTGTTTTAAATATCAAAACAAATAAATATTTCTCCCAAATTTATTTCTTCTTTTATGTTCTATTTTAAAAAAGTCTTAATGATATGAGTGATTGAAGAAATAAGAGTATGCAAGTGTGATTTCATATCAGTTGTAAGAGATATCAGCTCTTGGGGTGGTCACAGGGATGCTCACCTTGCCAAAATGTTAGGTAACAAGACATGAACCTGAGTGTACCAATGTGTGTGAAGGGGACTCCCAAAACTGCCCAAGAGTTCATTTCACCCCAGAAAGGACATGGTACCAAGGATGATAATGATGAACAGACAGGTTAAATAATAACCAGGGAATTATCAAGGGAATTTTGAATAAGAAAACCAGCTCCAAAAGAAGTTTAAGAAATGTGAAAATTTTATTGGTGAGAGGAGATACTTTGGAGAGGAATGATCAGCAATAATTCTGGCATGACCCTGTGGCACTGGGGGTCTGCATGGACTCAGCAGCATGGCCCTTCATGGACACCCCAGCTGTGGAAAAACGTGCATTATTTTGAAAACTGTAGGCCATGACTACCTGCATATTGTCTGACTCTCACAAATAGCCTCTTCCTGTTGCTCTTCATAGCTTTCACACCCAGGGTTAGGTAGACAGTTGTGCATAGAAAACAAAATTGAATTTCTTACATCAATCCCTCCAGCAACAGTAGTACTAAGAAAAAAATGAATGAAGACGGCTGTCCACTTTCCCTCTAGTTCACTTTTTTTTTTTCATCTAATGTAGCATTTAGCACAGCCCTGAGATGCAGATGAGAGAGAAGCTAACAAATAGGAGTCCTTCTGCTGATAATTATTCTATTTTGCATATTTCTCAAGCCAGAGAAATTGCTGTGCTATTTGATACCATCTTTTAGTGATGTTTACAATATATTTAGCAATTTTAAATTAGTAGTTTGCAGATATAGTGAATCAAAAAATATTCTAGAAGAAGTAAGTACACTAACAGAATCACCTTGAAGAAACATGATAATTTTTACTTGGTACAAAATAATGTCAGAAGAAATATTTGCTTTACCTCAATTTTATGAATCATATTTTAATTCACAAAAAATGTTCTCCTATGAGATGATCACTTCTTTTAGTACATCACAAACCATGTCTTTCCATTGTTGATCTGTCCATTTCTACTACTTCTACTCCTTTTCAAATACTTCAGACAAGTGAGCCTGAAGACCAACTCAAGAGCTGGTCTACCACTAGCAAAGTATTTAAACATACACAGATATGTAAGCTTAATTTCCCTGCTGAATAGAATTTAATTCTCCTGCTTAAATATCTCATACAGCTGGGGCTATAATGGTTCAGTATAAGCTTGAAAGTTGTCTCTCCATGAGTACGTGTGAACAGTTCAGCTGCTATTTTATTGCATTGCTATTAAAGCACATTGAACAATACCCTTCTAGTCAGATATTTTAACAGATTCGGACATTTACAACATTTGGATATAATCAGTGTTCCTGGAACCTTCGCTGGAATCACTACATGGACTTTAGTTTGTAGCAGTGTACATGGCAGAAACTTCTGCCTTTGAGCTTAAAGATTGGTGGGAGGAACCCCAAGGCCCTCTTGTCTAAGCCCTCTCCCTGGGTTTCCCATGTATCCCTTGTGTTACCTGTATCCGTCACCCTAAGCTCTCTTACAGTCATGTCCTGGAGAGGTCTCTCTTCTCCTGCTCTGCGCTGGTCATTTTGAACCATGCATCTTCCCATTGGGTGCTCTCTGGTCCCACCTCCCAAGGAAAAGGTCCCTGCAAGTTCCCCTGCTCTGTTTCTCCTGGAATCCTCCATCCATCAGGCTATCCCTCTCCTTGTCCCCTGGACAGTCAGAACGCAACATTGAATTTGCAATAAATGGCTGTAATTCCAGAGAAGAACCCTCTTTTGCTGTTTGTTCTCGCCGATGCTAAAACACCAAGCCTGGGGTAACTCTGTTTACCAGAGGAGCCAGCAGAAACAGGTCATCTGCAGTAGAAAGGACTCTGTGCTTTGGGAGAGCTGCGGACCTCCGCAACTCACACCATCGGGGACAAAGCTCACTCTTTGAATGCTGTGCGGACTCAAGAAGCTCCAGCAAAGCATCATTAGTTCAGAAAAAAAGCTTTGAAATTCAGGAAGCTTTGCAAAGAATGTTCCTACCATTTCTTTGCTAAGTTCTTCTGAAGATGTCTATGCTTAGGAAACAGTCTCTAATTAAACTGAATAGTCAAATAACTTACATGTGCAGTTCATAGATGCAGTAGAATATGTGGAAATAAGTATGTACAGTTTGTAAGCTTGTCTTCTTAGTGGGTACTCAACACAAAAGATGAGGTAAAGAGACAAGAGAAGTAATAAATTAAACACCCAGATGCACATAATATAAGGAGCCATAGGTAACAGAGACAATATCAAAGACCAGAGTTTCAGGTGCCTGATTGAGACAGACCATGGATAGAACCACTCACAGCCTTGAGAAAATTCATCCAGATGTTTCGTAACTCCTAAGAAGTTGGAAACGAGATTATCCTGACACTCATGAGAAAGAAGAAATTTATTATGGGATACTTGAGGGGGCTTGTGAGATTGTGGAGTTTGTAATAGGATGCTTAGGAGAAGGGCCTAAGAAGTCAGCATGTAAACAAGTTGCTGGTCTGGCACACTTCACTGGGTAAGTGCTGGCCATTATCACCACAGTTTGCTGAGTCTTCTTATTAAACCCTTCTCCTTAGTTTTTTTTTTTTTTTTTTTTTTGTTAGTGTGCTCTGTCTGTGCATGTGTGTGTGAGACTTGCCAAAAGTTGGACTAGGCGATCAGTAGGAAGAACGATCTGAGTGGCTGTTACAGAAAACAGAAACTACATGCAGATCAAAGGGGCTTATAGGAAGGGGGTCTGATAGCTGCAGAGCCTGGGACCTAGGGCTGGCTACTGGCTAGTCTACTGGTCTAAGGCCAGCTCCTGGAGGGATCCATTTATGTGTGCATGATGCTACCAAAGTGCAAGATGGCCTAGCCAGTGAGTTATATGGTAGGGCCTGGGAGCCAGTTATTGTACAGGCCATAGGTCTGGGGCTGGATACTGGACATACTGGGAACAGGTACTGGAGGCATCCTAGGACAGGGCCAGTCACCAGAATGTCACATTTATGAGAACATGAATGTGGGTTCTGTTAGTAAACCTTGAAGATAATGAGCCTGCAGTAAAGAATGGGATCATAGAATCACAGATTTGTAGAATGGTTTGGGTTGTAAAAATTAACTAATACAACACCTCTGCAAGGAACGGGCACATCCAACTGGATTGGTTTTTTCAGAGTCACATCCAACCTTGAAAGGTTCCAGGGATGGGGCATCTAATACCCCACTGGGCAACCTGTTCCTGTGTCTCACTACCCACACAATGAAGACTTTCTTGGTCTTGAAATCACTGGCTTTGCCATCCCTTTAGCTCATAGTCTTAGGGACCCTTCTGAATCACACCTTGCATACAGAGAGAGGGAGCTGCAGGCATTGGGCTCATAAGCATCCTTACCCTGACTCCTCCTGCTGGGAGCCCCCAGCCTTGTTGGAACCCCCACATGCCTCCAGCAAAAAACTTGTGTGGAGAACAAAAGCTATCAACATGATAAAGGAAAAGAAGATAGCCACCAGAGTGAAGAGTCAGGGTCCAATTGCCCCATTTCATACCGTAATGGAAAGTTAATTAGGTGAACACTCTTTCAAAGGAGCGTACAGCCTTATCACAGTGCTACATGATAGAAAGCCAAAAGCTTCTGTTAAATTTGATCTGGAAGCAGACACAATCTTCCTTGACCAGCAACTGGACAGCTGGTTGGATCTGAGCCACAATAAACAGACCCAACATACCCAATTAACATCACTAAAAGCAAAAATGCATTTTTCTCATGTCCCTAGCATGGCTATCCTCTGAACCTCTTAAAGAAGGGGAAATGCAATTCTGATACAGAATTGTCCAAGTACAAGAGAAAAAATTTGTGTCCCCAAAAATGCCCAGAGGAAAATCTAAACCATGGAATCAATTTAATATTTTACAGATACAGTGCAATGTGTTTTCTGTTATGTATCAAAAAATCATAGCAAAGTGTTATTCATAAAGAACCCATTTCTTTTTATCTTTCCAGTGTACTGAAGGGAGATGAAATGGTGACAGAAGGGAAATAATGTTACTGCTATTTCTTTTGTCAGCTAGTTTTTCCCATTCTGTTTGGATTTTTGCTGCTTTTCTGTTTTGTATCTATATAAGTAATATGTAGGTTGCTGACAAAATCACTTTTCCTTGACCTCTTTCAAAACACTGGCAAATATATGAAACATCAGAATAAACTTTGAAGTTTTCAGGGAGGGAAAGACTTTCAATTTCATTGACAAATTTAATTGCTTTAGGACTAAAAAATGTCACTTCCATCCTGGATCCATCTTGTCATTTCCTTGTTTATTTGTTTTATCCAAAATTGTTAAAGAACTGAACAGCTGTTAACTATGGAGGCAAGTATTGTAGAAACCCCAGTGCAAAATTACAAGGCAAAATTTGCTTGAGTTACCTTGCTTGCTCTCAAAGGCTAGTAAGATACTACATGGTGGTCATGGCTTATCAGCATTACTAAATCCATTAAGGGGCATTAAATCCATTAAAATCAAGGGAATCTGACTTTTAAACTAATTTGTAAAGTGATAGTCTCTGAGGACGCCATCTGAGAAGGTCTTATTTAATCAGTCACATTCTATCTTGAATAATTTTCTTAAAATTTAGGAAAAGGATCTTTCCTTCTCATAAGAAAGTATGGCAAATAACTCATTCATGGCAAACTGTGCCTCAGGTACATTGTTGTTCCTTAACTGTCCTGCTTGCAAAAAATTATATATATATATAAATATATATATATATATATATATTTTATATATTTATATTTTATATTTATATTTATAATCTGTAATCACAGAATCATAGAATGTCCTGGAAGGAAACTTAAAGATCATCTGGTTCCTACTGGCATGGGCAGGGACACCTTCCACTAGACTCCATCCAAACCGACCTTGAACACCTCCAGAGATGGGGCATCCACAATTCCTAATATCTAATCTAAATCTACACTTTCAGTTTGAAACCATTCCTCCTTGCTCTGTCACTATATGTAAATAGTCGCTCTTCATCTTTCCTTAGGCCCTTTTCAGATACTGGAAGGCTGCAATTAGGTCACCCCAAAGCTTTCTCTTCCAGGCTGAACAATCCTAAATCTCTCAGCCTTTCCACATAGGAGAGGTGGTGCTCCATCCCTCTAATCATCTTCATGGCCTCCTCTGGACTTGGTCCCACAGGTGCATGTCCTTCCTGTGCTGGGGACCCCAGAGCTGGATACAGCATTCCAGATGGGTCTCACCAGATCAGAGCAGAGCAGAGGGACAGAATCCCCTCCTTGCCCTGTTGGCTACACTGCTTTGTACGCAACCCAGGACATGTTTGGCTTTCTGGGCTGCATGAGCACATTGCTGGGTCATGTCCAGCTTTTTATCCACCAGCATCCTCAAGTCCTTCTCAGCAGGACTGCTCTCTATCTTCATCCCCAGCCTTTGTTAATACCAGGGGTTGCTCTGACCTAGGTGCAGCACCCTACATTTGGTCCTGTTGAGCCTCATAAGATTCCCATAGGCCCACCTCTTGATCTTGTCCGGGTCCCTCTGGGTGGCATCCTGTCCGTCAGGTGTGTCAACCACACCACTCAGCTTGGTGTCATCTGCAAATTTGCTGAGAGTGCACTCCATCCCCTTGTATATGCCATTAATGAAGATATTAAATAACACTTGTCCCAATACAGATCCCTGAGGGACACCACTTTTCACTGACATCCATCGTGATTCTGAGCCGTGTACATACAGCGTTTATTGCAGAGTCGATGAGCACACAGAATTATACTGATTAACTTACTGTGTTAGGGAGATGAAAGATAAATACTCCAAATATTAATATTTAGTTTTTAATACAGAGGTACTCAGCTGGCTTCACTGTGCCAAGTCAGTCTTTTCACGAGTCACACTAAGTACCAACACAGAGGGCAGATACAATAGAAATCTTAACGATGTAAAGATCTGTAAAAGGAAGACTGTCATAACATGACACAGAGGCATACTTTTCTCAGTTTAGGCCTTCATCTATGTAAAATTCAACCACTAATGGCGAGAATTACTTTTATAATAACTCTCAAAGACATATTTTCATGACCATTATCTCAAAACTCATCATCCCCCAAGTGGTTGATTATCATTGTGTCTGGTTTCAGTGAAGCAGCAGAAAAGCATTACATGCACTTATCGCATTTAAATATTGACATTAAGTATATCTACTTATGTATGGCTTGATAGGAAATACAGCACTCAGTACATGGAGATCCTTCACATTTCCATTTGAATTTTCAGTTACCCAAAACAGTGGGAAGCTTTGTAGCTTACTCCTCACTGAGTCAATTATAGCAAATGCTGCCTGTTTACCACCTGAATATACAAGCAATCCAATGACACTATGGGATCTAGTCTAATATCTTGAGCCACTTCCTCAGAGATACTACTTTCAATCTGCATTATTCTTATGTTTTTCAACAGTCCTACATCTTGGCATATCGGGTGCTTCTGGATGACTCGTGCCTATGGTGGTGGTTTGTATTACATTGCTCCGAAGAGCTTTGGCTTATTTGCATTTATGAATTCATTTGTTGAGTACATGTTAACTTTTAGTGTTTATGATAATTTGTAACAAGCAGATGAGTACCATACCTATGTGATGTGTAAAGAATCTACTTTGGCTAGCTTAAAGCCTACCACCTGCTAGTTTCATTTGAACTACTTACAGCGTAAGTCAGTGAAAAATTGCTAGCTACACATTTACTCATGTAACTCAGTTTTTCAGACCATTTCTGTGTTTTCCCCTCAGCTACCTTGTTGGAAAAGTCCTCCTATACATAGTAATTTCTTATAAAACAGAAACAACTTTGATAACTCTGCTCATCCTTGTAGCCTTTATCCAAACACACATACATTACAGAATACTACTACTTTCCAACTATACACATTTTTACATTTAAGTGGAGGAATGGAGTCAGAACTTCAAATAGAATTCAAGATGAAGGCATGTAATGGATTTATACAGCAATATAATGATTTTTTCAGTATTATAATTTTTTGTTCTCCATTCCATTTCTAGCAGCTTCTTACATCTTGTTCACTTTTCTTTACTGCCACAATGTATTGAAATGACACTTCCACAGATTTCTTCTCATAGTCCTAAGAGCTTTTCTCAAACACTAATAATTGGCTCAGAAAGCATTATGTATGAATTTTATTTTTTTCATATGTGCTTCCCTTGTACATAATTTCATTTATATACATTTTCATTTCCAAGTCCCTTACTATTGTGCAGCTTTTATTTTGATAATTATTAACACTCATTCTTTGTCTTTATTGCTGTTAATATCACCAGCAAACTTTGTCATACAGTTTTTCCCAGATAATTTATGGGTATAGTGAATACAATCTCTGTCAGATATTCCTATGAGTTTTATTTATGATGTCTCTTTATTGTAGAAACTAGGTAAATAGTGCTTTCTTTTGTTTCCTGTAGATTAATAACATGCTCATCCATCTGAGAATCTTTTTTTTTTTTTTTTTTTTCTGTCAGAATTAAATTCCTTTACAAGTGTTTGGAGAAGGATCTCACTAAATGCCTTTTGGAAATCCAGAAAAGTGTATCAACTTGATTAGCATTATTTATGTGTTTCAAGAACTCTAATAGAAGATTCTGTTATTAAAGTAATTCTGATTCAACTCTCACATATTATATTTATCCATGTGCTTACAAGTCCCTCTCCTAAGGTCATTTTGCTCACTAGTGTAGTTTATTTGGCTGCATTTTTTCAGATTTTGTACAAAGGTCTCTAAAAATCACTTCCACTTTTACCACCTTCTAGTCATGAGGGAGTTTTAGAAAGACAAGAAACAATACAATTAATAAATCAGTTATTTCTTTTTTTAGTTCCTTCAGAACACTTCAGCTAATTACAGCAGAACTTTGATACTTATCCTCCTATCAACTATTCTGTAAGATCTTATACTGACATTTCAGCTAAAGTTGATACACATCCAGGAGGATAGTTTGACCTCTCCATGTTTTTCTATTCTTAAGGTAAATCCAGAATTTTTCATGTCCACAGAAGTTTGTGCTGGGAAAACACTGCCCAGCATACTATCAAATAAAGTAAAATAAAGAATAGTTGCAGGAGTATCCTTGTCTGGTAGTCAAGCACCCACACAGAAGCTTACTCACATCCCCTTCTCCACAGCACAGGGGCAGAAGATAGGTTGGAAAACTTCATGGATTGAGATAAAGACAGGGACATCACTAAGCAAACACTGTCATGAACGAACAGAGTCAGCCGGTGAGAAATTAATTTGATTTATTGACAGTTAAAATAAGTTTGGATAGTGAAAAACACAGACAAATTAAAACACCAACTTCGCCTCCCCCTTTTCTTTTTCCAGTCTCAATTTCACTCTTACATTCCTGACTCTTCTACCTCTCTCCTCCCCATTTAGGGGAGGGGAGACGGGAACAGGGATTGTGGTCACTCTGAAGCAACTTCTCTCTGCAGCCCCTTCCTCCTCACACTTCTTCCCTGGTCCAGTGTGCAGCCTCTCCACAAGTACCAGTCCTTCACAATGAACCTGCTCCACATTAGAGTCCTCTATGAGCACAATGTTTGTACTTGGTCCACTGTGGTTTCTTGCACAGGCTGCTGGGGAATCTCTGCTTCAGCACCTGGAGCACCATTTCCCTTTCCTTCTCTGACCCTGGTGGTTGCAAGGATGTTTCCCATCACTTTTTTCATCACTCCTCACTGCATGTGTAGTATTTTCCCCATTCTCCCAGAGGCACCACACACTTTGTTGGCAGGCTCATCTGTGTCCAGCACTGGGGCCCTTGGTTCTGTCTGTGACTGACTGTGTGCAGCATAAGTCAGCTCTGGCCTCTCCTCACAGAGGCCATCCTGCAGCTCCTCTGCCAGCACCTGGGCGCTGGCAGCAGATACAGTGCCTAAATTTCCTGAAAGCCACCAGTAAGTCCCCAGGAAGTAGATCAGACAATATATTCCACTTGGAAGGAATTTGCACGGATACATGCAACATTAAGAGTGTGAAGAAACACAGAATTTAGTAGTGGCCCAACTTAAGACATCCACTGCAAAGAGCCTTCGTTTTCATATCTAAGTTAGTGTCTAAATTCCTTCTGCATTGACTGGAGAGGCAGTTTATAATCACATTCACATTGCCGTATTTCCTAAATAAATGCTGAAGTAAAAACACTGAGGAACACTGAGAAAATAGAGTATCTAAAATCCTTCTTCTCTCTTTGGGTTAAGTACATGAATGACCAAAAACTCTCCAAAAATTAAATATCTAAATTTTCCTTTTTTAGACACAAAGGAAAGAAGACTAAACTAATGAAAGCCATCTAATTCCTAAGAAGAAAGAGATTCCCCTGAGCTCAGGAGCTTTGGAGTATAGAAGTCTCCACACCCCAGGGACAATGCTTGAATGAGTCAGCCATCTTCCAATGTGAAATCTACCAATTCACTAATGGATGATGACTCAGAGCTCCAGATATGTCTAGAAGACCTGGGGCAGAGCTGTACTCTCTTCCTACTGCAGTGCTTCTTAATAGTAAGCTGAAGTGTCACCTTGCTCAACAGGTTGACAATTATGAATCACATTTTGGTGCTCAGAGTATGGAGTGCTTAGTCACACAACTGTCTATTGGTGATTGTAGCCATATCAATACAGAGTATTAAAACAGTTGGTCAGTGGTGACTTTGTGATTCACCGAAGGTCATAAAGGTAATCTGTCTGTCCTGGGAAGCTGAATATTATTCCAGTTATAGCACTGCTATCACCTAGATATCTTTCTCACTCTAGCCACAAGACTACGAAAGCAACAGCAAACTTTCTGTTCTGTGCAGATGGAAAGAATCAGGAAGTCCTGAGATTGCCAGGCTGCAATCTGGAACTAACTGCTACAATCATCCACGTAAAGAGTATAAAGGAAAAGAGTCACAGGGGAATAAGATTACCAATACTAAAATAATTACTTTTATGTATAAACAGGAAAGCTCTGCATGAGCTGTACAGCTTCTGAGAAAAGCAGGCATGCATGATTGTGCCAGTGTAATTTGGAGAGAGGTGGGAGAAGTGAAGCTGAATTTTATGTCCCCCAAGGAACTGTTCCTGCAGCCCACATCAACAGAGGCGTATACGGTGCCATGTAGCCTGACCCATCAAAAGAATAATTTAATCTTCAGAACTTTCAAATTCTTGTCTCTCTGAGCCTCTTAGGTTCAATTCTGTTAATTAACACTTAAATGAGATTACAATTCCCTGTTTGCAGTTTCAAAGGTCACTAGGACTTTACAGCATTAGGCAATGTCCCTCTCATATCAAAGGATTTCAGAAAACTTCTCACATCAAGGCATTTTGTACTTTCCCAGTACTGTTGATTTGGATTTATTTTGCTGCTTCCTCTTTAACTGCTGATTGTTCCCGGGCTTGATAAGTAATACAGCCAGAAAAATGTGCATGGTCCAGATTTTCCTAAAAGTTAAGTAAATAGAAACTCTATTGTCAAAATTAATTTCTATATACTATAAAGCAAAGCTGAGAACTGCTCTTGCTAAATACTCTGGTCTTTATTGCTTTTCTCATTTGTCATGGTTTGTTTATCTTTCCCCCATTTCCATCTTTTTATTAAATTATTAATATTCTCTGTGTACTCATTTACTTGTTCTTTCATCCTCTGAAAGACTAGATTATACACAGTGCAGTAATGTTTCTCACAAGATATGAGCTTAAGCTGCATGGTATAAGCCAGCATATAAGCAATAGGTGCAGGTGATGAGTGACTTAATTATAGCTGAATTTTAGTTGACTTACACAAAAGAAATCAAGACGGAGTTGAATTGAGCTTGCGTGGCCAGGTTTTGGTAGTAGGGGACTACAGGGGTGGCTTCTGTGAGGAGCTGATAGAATGTCAGAATGTTCTCCCATGTCCAACAGAGCCAATACCAGCCAGCTCCAAGATGGACCTGCTGCTGGCCGAGGCTGAGCCCACCAGTGACGGTGATAGCACCTCTGGGATAATGCATTTAAGAAGGTCAGGTAAAAAGCCTTTCAACTGTGGCCAGAGGAGTGATAATATGGGAGAAAAACAGCTCTGAGGACACCAAGGTCATTGAAGAAGGAGGGGGAGGAGGTGCTTCAGGCACTGGAGCAGATATTCCCCTGCAGCCCATGGAAGGTCACAATGGAGCAGAGATCCACCTGCAGCTTGTGGAGGACTCCAAGCAGGTGGATGCACCTGAAGGATGCTGCGAACCCATGGGAAGCCTGCACTGCAGCAGGCACCTGCCAGGACCCGCAGCCCCAAAGAGAGAGCACTGTCACAGTGCAGGGTTTTGGAGTAGGTTTGCTGGCAAGACTTGTGACCCCATGGGGGACCCAAGCTGGAGAAGCCTGTTTCTGAAGGACTGCACCTTGTGAAAGAGACCCCAAAAGGTGCAGTTCATGAAGAACCGCAGCCTGTGGGAAGGACTCACTGTGCAGAGGTTTGTGGAGGACTGTCTCCAATGGGAGACTCAGGTTTGGTTGTTGCCTGGGCAGTGTCCAGTGGTAGTACAAAACTGTAGGAAAGTCAGGTATGCAAGTTCATGCCACCTATTTAAACACAGAGAAGCATGTATTGAGCTCCTTTTCCGTTTTCCTTTTTATATCCTTTGTACTATGAATCCTGACAATGTTGACATACCCCGTTTCACTTCCTTGTGTGTCTCTGAGTGTTGCTGTATCCAGCATTTATTCTATTGTCTGAATCTCTGTTCTCCTGGCTGAGGGGTGAGAGGGATACAATTGATATAACTTATGTGTCTTATGAAGAGAAAGTCTTAAATTAGCTCTTAAATGTAGCTATCTGTTCAATGGAGAGAGGAACCAACTTCCAAAGCCCCCCAGATAGGGTACCAATCTATTATATTGCGGTAGAGCCCTACTGTGGCTACTTTAGACACAGGTTAGGAGCAACAAGTTAGCAATTATTCCCTTTGCTAGATTTTCAAGGGGCATATAAGTTTCTGATCCCAAACTGTTTTTCTGATAGACTAAGCTGACCTTGGAGAAGGTCAGACTTTACCTCTGAGTTTGCTACAGTTCTGAATCTAAAGAGTGCCTGACTAGTTATCAATTATACCTAAACAGGACTCACAAACTCATCATTCTTCTGACTGAACTGAACTTCTCGTGAACTGTGAGGCTCTATTTCTTTTTTAATTGAGGTATTTTCAGAACATGCCTTATGCCTGAAATTCTACCTGCTGAGATCATATGGAAGGGATGATGCTAACTTACCCAGTGTGCCAGAGTGATTCCTGGAATAACTGCCTCCCAAAAGAAAACACAGGTTTTATGCCTAAAAGATCTAGCTAGTGAACTTCGAGAGAAAATCTGCAATGCACACACTGTGTGAACTGCCATGGAAACCAGACCTGGAAGAGATTTGAGAACAAAGTTAGTTGACACTGTGATAGTATTTTGATACTCCATATCTTCCTTGTACAACTAGTCCTTCACAGATAATACAGTATTTCCTTACAAAAGAGCAACATGAATAGAAAAACTCTTCAGGATCTTTTTAAATGGAATCTATTACTTTAATCACAGTATG
Source organism: Climacteris rufus (assembly GCA_013398175.1). Lineage (NCBI taxonomy): Eukaryota > Metazoa > Chordata > Aves > Passeriformes > Climacteridae > Climacteris > Climacteris rufus. The sequence goes on from VZRZ01003275.1 coordinate 843,847, forward strand.
ATCAAAGGCATGCAGTGGGAAGCTGGCCAGTGTGACAGAATAACAACTTCCTGGTGTAGAAACAAGGGGAGTGCAGTCACACTTGTCATTTGTCATGGTGAGAATGTTTGACTGATGCTGAAAATCAAAGCAAGAATTATCTATGAACAACAACACAAAAGCACTGCACAGTCAATCTCTCATCTAGCAATTAGACAGCCAGTGAGCAAGTCATGGATAACAAGAATGCCTTTACAAGCCACTTAAGGGTAACATATTAAATAGAAGAATCCGGGAGAAGTGAAGAAAGATAATCAATATGGTTATTAATGACAGCAATTTCATACAAACATCTGGGAAATCAAGCATGCTCTTTAGGAGTTGTTTCTTGCAGTAACTTGTAAAGGAATGAATGAGTTGCAAACCAAACTTCATGTCAATATATTGAATGATGTGGTAGCAATAATATTTATTTCAGCCTGGAAATTTACAGAAATTAAATACTAGTATAAAAAATCTTAAAAAAATTTTTAAATTTTTTCATTTTGTTGTTTTCATAGATGCTGCTTTACCTTTACAGCTAACTACCCTGGTTCTCCTGAATCTTAATATTTTAGAATTAAAATATATAAAAATATTTAACACTTATGGGGGAAAGAGGCACTTCAGTTAAAATGTCTGTATGTTGCATTTAATATGACACATACTAAAGTAAGAAAATAAGGTTTAGTCAAGCCTTGGGAAAACGCTTTTGCATTCTGAATGTTTCTGCAGAGGATCATAGCACACTTCCTTTTGGGTTGAAAGTGACTTGAGTGAACGCTGGTTAGGCATTGATTAAGGTCTATTTTTTTATACCAGTGAAGCACAGATCAAATATGCACGTAAAATTTGCATATCTTATAGCAAAAATCTCCTTACCAACACAGGCTCATTTTCACCAACACAAGCAGTACACTGCCAATACATTTGGAGAAAAGGCAGTTTGGCTCTTGTATCGTAGATTTTAGGACTTAATAATACTCATTAAAGTGCAATCCTTACAACTCATAGTAAGTGCCCAGAGTTTTCCCACTTGGCTCAGTAAATGTTCTACAAAGTATTGGTTTCTTTTATTCTTAGTTTTCTTTTGAGTGAAAAATGACATGTTGTATGTCACTGCATGCTGTTTTGACCTGCAGAAAGTAATATATAATATATTCATAAGCTTAAATTCCATTGAGAGCTATTGATGTTCAGATGTTTAGTTGATTGTGTTGACTGCTTTTAATAATCCAAACAAGAAATTAGAAAGTGGTTGGCAAGCAGTGATTAAGAATATCTGTTATTCATAATAATTTTTGTCTAATTGGTGAATATTGTAATGATTGTTTCTTGATTGGAAAGGTTTTTGAACAATACTTGGAAGCTAAATCTTGAATTTGGGCCCAAATATTAAAACAAAAATCTATTTACCTGCCACATAATTGTATGGCAATAGATCTGAAAAACAGCACCAAATTTCTCATATGTTAACTGTGATTTCTGATGTTTACTAATCAGTTTTCTGCTTGTAGCATCACTTTTCTGTATGAAGTGAATGGTATTGAGAAGACATGAATCAACTTGGAAGCTGTTTTAATTCAAATCTTTCAGAAACAACATACTTCCATGAACTTAAAAATTGTAAGATATTTAGAGACACTTCCCAAATCATTCCATTCAGAACTGGTGCTTTTCCTGTCAGTCACCTGTAGACAAGGTCCAGCCAGGGACCTTTTCCTCTCTTATGTCTGAGAACTGCAGTCAGTGACTTCTGTTTTATACATGCAACTCTGATATAGAATAGAAAAGAGCAAAGCTTCAGGTAGCTTAGGTATGTGATCAGTTTGGCCTGAGGTCCTGCTTTTTTTCTTGTAAGGACACTGAAACAATAATAACTTCCTGTTTTTCTTCAAATAGACTGAGCTTGTTTCTGGTTTCCTATGCCCACACATATGCACGGTATAGAAAAACTAATTCTTTATAGCTTAAGAAGTGTTACATGGTTGTTCACATGGGAGGAACACAGATCTTTGCAAAACTGAGCTGGATTGCTAAAGATTTACAGAACTTTCCTTTGCTATTTGTCTTTTGGTCTTCTATTGATTTCAAGAAATTTTTTTGTTGCTGTGTTTACTCTTTGCCTATTTTCTAACTTGATAATTAGACTTACCTTTTCTTTACATTAAGTTTTTCATGGTTTTGTTATGTACAACAAAGGAGGGAATTCAGCCACCTGTTCATCATTTTTGTAGTGGCTGTGACAGCAATCTCAGACATTACAGAAATAGGTCCACTGTCACTCCACGTCTTTTCCAATACAAATTAGCTTTTCCTACTCTATCTTGATCAGACAAATTAACTAGTGTTTCCTTCACCTTGCTCATAGCCAGATATATCCATAATATCTCTATACATTGTCATCATCTGTTATTATACATGGGCATTCCTGTTCTGATGCTAAATTTGGCTTTAATGCTATACAATATCTAAAGAACAGCAGCTATAAATCTTACTGCAATATATACCAATCAAACCACAATGCCTTTATGAATTTTTTTTCTGTTCTCTTATTTATTGACAGATTTTTTTTTTTAATTACAACACAATGAAACGATGGTAAGTACATAAGATGCAATAGTATAAAAAGCCATTTTAACCCTTCCCTTGGTTAAGACACTTACAGCAGACAAGAACTGCCCCACCCCAATTCCCCCCTTCTCAAATGAAAACAAAAAATAAATATAAATTAATAAATATAAAACAAATCACTGCACAGCCCTTAACTCTTTGATTGCCATGGCAAGAACCATAATGATGATTCTAGCATGTGACGTTCGGTGGTTAAAGGTTGCCGCAGCAGTCAAAGGGTTATAGCATTGTAAACATAAGTATTTTGTTGAAAATGTTCAGTCATGTTAATGGTCTACAGCAATGAGATTATCATGACCCCTTGACCTTTAATGACACAACAGTATAAGGAGTTTAAGAGATTAGCTTGGTGAGCTGTTACATAGATTCATTAACCCATTTAGTTTAACAATGCACTATGAGGTCTTGATTTACTAACAAAAGACAACTTGTGTATAATAAAACACTGTTCAATGCATTGATCAATAAAATCAATGAAAAAAAATCAGTCTAAGCACCACAAAATTTTGCCTGATTATATCTGACAGTCATAATACACTTTAGCACCATTTAGTCAGCCTTGCATTTGCACACAAACAAGCTTTGTGTTTGTCAGTAGAAGCTACCTGAAGGAATAACATATGTCAGTTATAAAAAGGTTACTGTATAGAATGCTGTGTGAGCCAATAAAATAAAATAAAATAACAACAATAAAATGAAATTCAGTTGCAGAAAGCAAATAAATGCTCCAGTTATTTTGGTACTAACACACATCCTAATGAGCGGAACATGGGCATGAAATGAATACGGAGCTATGCAAAGAAAAGGGAATAAAAATGAGAAATTTGTTTTACACAGAGAAATCAGCATTTCCATATTCTGACTTATTTGTCAGGCTTTGTAAATTAAATGAACAACTGTTGGTTGGTTGAAGACGTAGACCTTGAAGAGTTGATGTTTAACAATGTGTGAGTTTTATGGTCATGTTATGTATAAAACCACTTTCAGACAAATCCTATCAATTGCATGAACACCCTTGTCTCCGCATGAAAGGTTGATTTCCTCTTTCTCAGACATGGAGGAAAAATAAGCAAATCAGTGTATGGGCAGAGACACAATTGTAGTAGCTTCTAGCTAACATACTGGATCCAGAACAATTTCTCTTGGAATTACAGGGATGAAGAAAAGTCAACAAGAAGAAAAATGGAATCAGCTGCTAAAATAACACCCAACAAGCAGAACAAAGGAAGAAATCAAGTTCTGATAGATACAAGAATACAGCAGTTGAAGAGAAAGCAAGGTGCATGTTATTCATAAAGGGAAACAAGGATGTGTATGAAGGTTGGAAAACAATGTACCCTTCTTGTATATACCCATATCAAACTCTAGTTGACTAGACTGACAAAACTGGCTGCACATGCTTTAAGTGCTAATAATACTACTACAGGACTGGCCAGGAGCAGACACCACCTCCCTCAAACAGTTTCTGATCATATAGGAACACTTATGACATAGAACAAACCTCAGAAGTCAAACACCTGCACCATTCTCTGCAAGTTGTGACTGAACTGAACAATGAATCTGAGTTCCAGACTAGAGCAGCAGATGATAGACAGAGCTCTTCATAAATGTTATTTATGACACCTAAAATTTAGGATCAGAAAACAATGCATAATAGCAAAATATTCTGCCATGCAGCAGTGATAGCGTATTATGCTACAGCAGTAATTTGATGGTAATGTGTATGAACTGACTTGGTAGAGGAAGGAGTCCAGACATAAAATTCTTGTCTAAATATCCATGACACACATTATAGGCATCAGTATGCAAAGGATAAAGAGAACAGGTTAAAGATGAGAACTGGAACCACTGGAAATAACACAGACTGTTGAAATGCAGCTTTCTAGATTGCTCACATTTCAGAGATGTCATAAACCATGCATGCAAATGTTATGCAATGGCTGGCATAAAAAATGATAGATCTCTGCTATTACACCATTGTACATGTGACAAGTCAAGTAGTCCCAAGATGCAAATAAAGAATCCATGATGATCAGTGGTGGCTGTAGCATGCCTTTTTCATAAAGAACTTAAGAATGGCAATGTCAATGGATGGCAAAGACTTCAATAATCTGATATAAGTTAGAGCTCAGGGTTTGGGTACTGGACAATGAACAAGGTTCAGTGAGAGACATAAATCATGTTCCTCAAATATTCACAGGAGATTTGAGAATGTACTATCTCTTCATTGTAGACATAAAAAAAACTGCATTTCTTAGTGACAAACTGTAAAAAGTTGTATGTGATTAAATGAGACAGACAACAAAATTATACTTTCTTTACTTCTTTGTATAATGAACAGATCATTTCCCACTTGCCTATCAAGAGAATATAAAATTAAATATCACCTTAATTAGTCTGGAAACATGTCAAGGTGCAGAAAATAAAGGGGGTGGAGGAGAAATAGAAGTTTGATTCTATTTATCAATTTACATACAGAAATAGCAACAGATGATCCATCCAAAGGCCATAAAAGTATTTCTGTTATATCAAACACTTCAGGACTGAGATATAATGGAAATAAACATATATGGTTGTCATATAGACTAATAGAGATTAAAGGCTTCTTCATCCTTCAGTATTTCATTCAGTGGAGTTCTTCAAATCATAGACAACATTTGGGATCTAATTTCTGAGAACAACTGTAAGGACATTTCACTGTGACCAGTTTTTGCACAGAGATTCAGGTTGATATTAGATTGACGAAACCTATCTCAAAAGATTTTGAGTGCATCACATAAATAATGCACTATATATATTATTATATATATTATATATATTTGCATTTAGAGCAACTATAGCTTTAGAGCAACTACACTGCCTTTTGACTGACTGCTGTCTGGTGGGTTGTGATTCCAAATAGAGAATTCAGTGGGCTTGGTATGACCTAAAAGGTATCTTTGTTGTTGGAGACCAATAATACTTTCCAAGCTATCACCAACTTCTTGAAAATATTTCTTGTCTTTTATTGTTGATTACATGCAATTTTAGTGGTGTTAGTGGTCCTTGTGTCCATCCCTTTCTGACAAATTTGGGTTGTACTTGCAATTATAAGCCAAAACATTTTCATTCCTTTTCCTACATTCCTCTAGAAATCAAAAGTGGAAATGTTTGTATGCTGCTTTTCCTGTGTTTGTCTGAAGTCTTTGACCAAAAGCCATAGCTGGTTTTCCTGTGGGTCCTAGAAGTTGTGGAAAGAAAGTTCATGACTAGCTCAAGTTTCTGAGAAAGATTTCAACCAGGGTGTTAATTTAAAACTGTATTTGTCATCACTGTGATCCAAGGACCACTATCAGTATGCATTCCTCTGGAAGTGGTAGTGTGTCTTGGATGGTGAAAAGAGAGGATCAAAAACCTTGAGTTACCCTGTAAAATTATTTTCAACCAGGTACAGTAAGTAAATCATGCAATACTGTGCATGAATTGACAAGTGATGTCTGCACGCTTTGGAAACATAGTAAAGACAGATGTCATTTATATGCTTACTTGATAATTCTTTACCTAATGCACTATATAGAGTAAGAGATGGGAATAGATTATTTGCATCATCACACATTCCTTCAATTCTGGATTCCTATTCAAGGTTAAATTTTGTTGGGTATAACAATCTCAGTTATTTCCATGAACTATGTGAGTATTGACAATGGCTGTTCTGAAAAGTCTTTTAAATTGTTTTCATCTGCCTGGTGATGCACGGCCAGAGTTCACAGCACCTTATCATAGAGGTAAAACATAACCATGTAAATACAAGCTGCAGCTATGCCTTCCAGGTATGAATTGTATTTGTCATGATCATTTAAAACAGCACTGTAAGTTGGTGATGATGTCTTCTGAATGAATGTCATCACATGTATCATTTCTTAAGTTATATAATTCTACTTATAACCAAGCAGACAAACTGCTTGGAGTTGGCTTCAATACAGTGCTTCTGTAAGATACAAAGATGCTTGGTATATGAGCACTGACAATTTTGTGGCAATGGCCAACCACAGCATACACAGTATGTTCTCTGTTTAGACTCATTATATGCCTAAATATGAAGCTGTGCATTTACCTGCAGTGTTAGCAGTTGCAAACTGGTATTTTTGAGCTCTATTTAATATCAGCTAATTTTAAACACTGAAAAAGAGTATTAGAAACCATCACTTCATACTATGGAAAAACCTACTTTCTCTTCTTTAAGGTGGCAGTTTTTTATACCTTATAAACAAGTTAGCACTGATTGCCTGCTGACACTAAGCACTCTTGGCTTCCACAAGGCAGATGAATTTATGCACAACCATGTCAACTATAAATGTGTATGTAAACTGGATGTTAAATGTCAACACATCAGGATGGAAATATGGATTAGAAACATTGTTTCCTGGCTGAACACACAACCCTGCAAGTGGTGAACCCATATGGGCATTCACTGATCGGCAGAGTTGCACTCACTGTCCTCTTGCCAGTATGTAAGCAATACAACACTAAAAAAAACACTAAAAACTCTTCAAACTCCACAGTCATATTAAGGACTAACGAGGTACTTTAGAAAGTTATCTCAGCATTCTCTTAATAATCCCAGTTCCCAGAAAGCCAGTGCCCAGAACGATGATGGGTAAATGGGTTATCCAAGACACATGCATGACACAGAATGGACATGATTATTCCACAAGATTAAGACAATATTCAGCATATATTTTACTGCAAGAGCAAAAAAAAAAAAAAAAAAAAGGCATGAAAGGCTATGAATTAAGATATCCTGAGAGCTCTCCAGCAAGATTAAGGTTGTAGTTATAAAAAGGACGTGATTCAATTTCATACGATATAAATTACTATTAACTAAACAGAAACCCTTGGTTTATGTGGTGGCTATAATTATAATCTGTGCACAATGTTATTCTATAGAATCAGAAGAAACTAAGCTGTGTGACTGGGAAGCTTAATGCCATCATAAATGGCTGGCATGTGTAATGATTATTGTTTAAGTAGTTTTACTGGGACAGCAAGTAGCACTATGCTGCATGCAATTCCAAGTATTGAAAATTGTCTTTAGCATGCTAGTTTACATCACCATTTCTTCATTTATGTCTTCTCTGGTTCTAAAATTTATTTCATCTACACTGATGGCAGAACAGAGCAATACTTAAGGCCATCTGCACAATGTAAACATACTTTATGTATGTATGTACGCCACTCCCTGAATGTCCTCTTTCAAAGACATAATGGGTAGATGTAACCCCAACTGTTAATTAACTGCCTATAATTTGTAGATGATATGCTAAAGTTGATGTATACTGGGAAGACCTGTTTATGATGCATATGTTTAATGCTTCCTTGAAATACATTTTGATTTTAGGAACGGATGCTTGCTGTGGTCAATACTGATGATCCTTCACAATATGATCTTCTGATTATTACTGGGTATTCCTACTTACATACATACATATATCAAATAATGCCACACCATACAAAATCTATGCTGCCTAACATTAGAGGCTACCTTAGATCAAGCATCAAATGGAGCCATTTGCAACCAGTGATGGTATGCTTTTGATGCTTACCAGATGTTTTCGACATTGATGGCACTGATGACAATGTCTTTCTCTATCAGCCTCTGACATCTCAGATGGTAAGTCACAAGAATGGGTTAGACAGATTTGACTCACACATTACATATTTTTCATGAGAGTAGTGGCAGACACTACATGAATTACATGCATGTATCAGAGACTAATTTTATGAACACATGGTTCATTTACACCTGATTTTGTAACTGACATATGTTTAAATGGTCTTATCTCATGAGAACCACTGTTTGTCTGCAGTCTGTGTAGTCTGAGCTAGGAAGTGTGCCTAACATTACAGTGCTGGTGTATCACAACAATACAATTTTATTCAGTAACAGGCTATCTGTTCCTCAGCTTCCAGACAATATTATTTGATTTACAGCATTGCTGAACACCTAAGTTGCCAGTGACATTTGTTTCCTCAACTGATAATAATGATTTCCCTTACGGCTCATAGAGCTGCAGTCATCTATTTATACTTTTCAAAACAGAGATGTCCAGAGACAGTCTTGACAACAACAAAAGGCAACTGGGAGCTATTGTTCTGTAATGGCTGCTTCACATCTCCCCCTGCCATGGTGCACAGCTTCCTTTATCTCTGCAATAGGAGTGTAAAACTTAGGCTGTGTTGTGAGGAGATCTGGGAGCCAGGACAGAGCAAGTCCCTGCAGTCATATCCTTGCTCCTCTACCCAGTCATCTTGTGCTCTCTTCAATTTAGGCTGCTAATGGTATGGTAGCTTGCATTTCTACTCTCTCAAAAATCTAGTGCCTGCAACATTCACTGTCCAGTTTACTATGTGTATTTTTTAAGGTTTTTCCTAACAATGGTTAAAATGCAATTTAAAAACAAAACAAAACAAAAAAGGAATAGGTATGTAATGCTTCCATTGCTAATAGGCAGACTGATTTCCCAGTCTATGCCCTTTTTTCTAACCAACAAGCTAGAATTAGATTCTATATAATTTGGTACCAAAAGCTACATTTAACTGACATTTAGATTGTAAAGCAAGACCCCTCAAAAAGTTGAAAATTCAAAAATTAAGCCTTACACTGTTGTTAACCCACAGTGCTAATGGCACAGGAGTCTTGATCAAGCAACTGGGGATGTGAAGTATGCTTCTAAGAAAAAGTATGTTTGCTCCTTATGTTTGACTCTATTAGCTTATGCTACTTTAAGTCACAAAATTAGCCTTAAAAAATCTTTCTCTTTAATTATCCCCTCCCTTTTCCCACTTTGAAAGAAGAAAAAGAACAAAAGTTTGTAGGAATATATAAAATATGTATTACATTTATTCAGGAGACCTGAAAGGGCTCCTTTGGAGCCATTTGAGTCTCTCCATCCCAGCCTATCCAGTAAATATACAGGAACATAATTTTTAAAATGTATTTTTTGATAAAAATTAATTTTTGTCTACAGTCAATAACCTGTTCATAGGTTTAGAAATTGAAAGGCCAAAGGAAACACTACCATCATCTACTCTGGTCTTCTACATCATACAGACCATAGTACTCTGAAGATACACAACCTTGTGTAGTCAGCTTGATAGATTGTAGCTGATTAGCACAACACATATCCAGTTTTGTATTGTTCCACAGTACAGATAATGACAATAGCAATATGAAAATGTTTATTTAAAAAGTTACGGCACATGAGCAGGAACCCAGATTGCAGTACTGAAAATATTTTCAATTTGCTTTTTCTTAATTCTCATAGTTATAGGCCCTGGTACAGAAACAACTATTAAAAAACAATAAAATTGTCTTAGAACTTTTACTAATTTGAGTTCAAAATTAGATCAGGCAACATCATTAATTTACTCTGAACTTCTAGAATTTGAAACTAGCCAGTATGTATTTGGATATTACAGTCAACACAATTGCTCCTACATATTTTACTTAAAGCAAACCTTTATGACTGCGTTACAACCTACTGAAAATATGAGTATGTAACAGAAATGTTGACACAACCTTGCTTTGCATGACATAAACATGCCAATATAATATTTTTTCTCCCCTCTCTGTATATAGCATATATGCAATTTTAAGCAAAAGAAAATAGATTAAACAATCAACTTATCATGTATTCATGTATCTACGATGTACCATATACCAAGCACTAGAACTATCACACTTACCTTCCTGCATAATTACAGTTAAATTCTCCAAACACAAATATTTTTGTTACCTTATCAAAGAACAACAGCCAACATGCTCAGCACTTCATTACTGTCAGGGAAACAGTTGTAGAAAAAGTTAAAGCTGCCATGAAAGATATTTCAAAATTGAAACGAAATTTTCAAGTGAATAAAAAAACCTGATGAGATGCCAATCTGACTTAAAAATAACATGAAGTAAGTTCTCCTATTATAGAGGAAAAACAAATGTAGAATAAGTAGTGCTGTTAGTATTTTCCTCCAACTATCCAAGGGAAAAAATTGGAACAGCAACATCAATCATTTTGTTCTGTCTCTAGCAGAACATAAGTTATAGTAGTTTGTTGACAATAAAAATTTCTCAGTGGATTAAAATGTGCATGTCTGTGTGTGTATTTGTGTGCTTTTATAAGTATACAAACACACACATCTTAATATATATGACAAAGAGCATAGAATCTCAAATTCATCAAATGAGCTGATCTGCAGCAAAAAATCCTGTGCAACTAAACTGTCAATAAATCTACATTTTCAGCAACAACTGAATTTGATTTACTAAATAATGCTATGGGCCGATACTGGTGTGCTTCTAACCGACAGTATACAGCACTTCTACAAAACATCTCCAAAATGCCATCTGCATTGCCTATTTGTTGTAAAACTATATCTTTTTCTAATCTCATTTTTGTTAACCATACATGTGTATATCTCTTTATGCTCTAAGAAATAAGTTTGCAATGCTTTATAGCGTGCCACATATGTTCATAAATCCTCAAATCAATATAAAATCATGTAATTGAAAAAAAGGCATACTATTTTTCATGCTATGCTTCATATAAATATAAATTCAAGGCAGACAAGCTATCCATTACCAAAACAATAATAATCATTATATATATGTATATATACCCACACTCTCTAAAAGGTGATCCAGTTATGTGGATTAAGAAACCTGTAAGAAATTGGTTGAACGTAGTATAAAAGTCTCATTTATGCAAAAGCCCATACTGGCCATTTCAAGTATTTTAATACTTTCCTATAACCTTTTCATTAATAACTAGATATTTGTAGAAATAAGAATTTTATACTGAAAATTGTATTCAAGTTAAATAAAAATTAACTTCTGCTGTAATTCATTTTTAGAGTGTGCATGTATACATAGCAAAATACCTTTCAAGAGACCTATCATAAATATCTTAGTCTGTGTCAGTTCTTTCCTACTAAAACATTTCAATGGTTTTTTTTTCTCAAATTTTGTACCACGTCTATCAGGCCTTTCAAGAAATAAAACCCATCTTAGTTCATTTGCAACACCAGATTCCCATCAGTTTGTGCCAGTTTGCAAGTTAAAGGTCAAAGACATAGGACAGTACACTTTAAGGAAATTCAGACAGTGAAGCTGTTCACAGAAGACAATGTTTAACTTGGTAATGACAGTCAACAGGTCAATAATCAAGTTCAAGGCAAGCTGTTCATTGTTGCAAAAGCTACTCCCCTCAAATCCTGGCTTTCATAAAAAACCAGGTGTCTGACTTTTGGGGTGCATCATTCTGACCATCTTTAATAAGTTCACAGCCCAGTGACTGTAAAGCCTATCACTGCAAGAAGCAGCTCCTAAAATCAATAAAGAGGTCTGTCAGTTGCTGACTTTTCTCTAGGAAAAAATTATTGATACAAACCTGCTCTGCAGGTCACATGAAAATGACAATACTGCTGCTAGCGCAAATTACAGAGAATGACAAAATGTTTTGGTGGTCCCATGGCTCTGTTAGTGATACCATGTTTGACTGAAGGCCAGAAATTTTAACCCTTTGAGAACTATGATGAACATGCAAAGGGATAACACACCAGAGGATACTCATGCAATATCAGTCATTGTCTTAGCTTTCCTTTGAAACCATAACTCTACCTCTGCAGAGGCAAATCAAATTGTCATGCAACATAGTTTCAAAAGAGAAATCCAAGATGCTTAAGATAGAAGGCTAAGCTATAAAATTGTTGTCAGCTCAATAAATTCTTGGTAAGTGGTAGAAATTATCAAAATAAGTTTGGTTCTCTTAACAAGAAAGTAGCTGGTAAATGTATTTTGTTTTCTATTCATGTTAAAAATGCTTTCCTATCAATAATGCAAATAATTGAAAACACTCACTTGCAGTCACAAGTTATCTGTTTTGAAAAACTGACTATCTTTTAAAACCTGTATTACTCAAACACAAACCTTTAATTTAATGATGACCAAGATTAACATCCACCGGACTCTGAAAATGGATGCGATAGTTCTCAAAGGGTTACACCACCAATGTAATATCAGTGTCAAGTTTCTCAATAACGTCTGTTGTTTTAGTTCATTGAAATCCACTGCAGAGACACACTGTTTTTTACCATGCTTTGGAATGAGTGCTCCTGACAGACCTATAAAAGGCCTGGGGCAGTTGGCTTGTTACAACTTGGGAAAGATAATGTAGGAAAACCAACCAAAAAGCAAACAAACCAATAAAAAGGTTCTGCTTGAATACAGCATTGAATATGAGTTTAAAACATTGAGGACATAGCCCAGAGCAGCTGTAAAAAACACAAAATGAATGTATTATTAAGGCTGTTACTATATTGCAGATATTTTGGCCCCTTGTTTGTTGGAAAATGGCTGTCCGAACAGTCTGAAGTACTGCGTGTCATCCGAGTCTCCCACCTGACAAAACTGGAAGTAGGAGTATAGGACTTTATCCATAGCAGACAGAAAGCAATCCTCTTTGGAGACAAAGCTGTTTTGGGTCTTCTCACTTTCCTGAAAGTTCCATTGTTGGTTGTTGTGTTTCTCTAAAAAAATTTACTTTCAGCAAAAAATTTTCAACAGGGAACAGACCTTAAGGGAAAAATGTAGAAAGATTGGATATATTTTTTTCCTCTTCGTTAGTTAATCCTGATAGTTTATAGGGCATTGAGTGTGCAGAGGACAGGCCTAGAATCGAATGACAAAGAAAGACAAAGGACTGAAGAAACAGCAGATACTGTGTATCACAGAAGCTTGCTTCCCAGCTGAGCGAATCGCCACTCACACGTAGGACAGGCAACCCCCTGGGTTTTAAAGATCAGCTTTGTTTCAGACTGACACATGCCCGCTCCGAGCTAGGAAACTGCATAACAGCTCTTGTGTTGAATCTCAAGTTACGACGAACTCCTGGGAGGGAAAGAAAAAAACCTAAACCCTACATCACACCCACTCTTGCATAGAGCGTTTGCAGTACAGTATGTGGCGGGGTGTTCCTTTCCTTTTGAACTGGAACACAGTGTAAACCAAGACAAGCAGGCACAAGGCCAGGATGCAGGGAATGACGATGGCTATGGCTTTCACAGTGCTGGCTGTGTTGTCCAGTTTGATAACAATGTCAACATCATCCTGAGGGCTGTGTCGGTCTTTATCTCGATCTGTTGGTCCATCACAACCCATAAAATCCTTGAGGATGGATCTGGGATAACCAGGTTCCACCCTGAGCATCTGGTTATTGAATTTCCAGTACTCTTTTCCTTTGTAGAAATATGTGAAGCCTGAGGAAGAAAGTTGCAATTATTCATGGTCATATCAAATCAAATAATGCCATAAGTACACCATGATGGAAAAATACTGGTATCAGGTGTTTTTTTAATGAAAAAAATTCAAAAGATGTAAGGAATAGATTTAAGTTATAAGTCTCTCAAATATTCTTTATATATTTCATATTTTTATTGTATCTAGAAAATGTAACATTGGGTTTGGGGTTTTTTTTTGGATTTGGTTTGGGGTTTTTTTGATGCAGTAAACTGGGATTTTATTTCCTTTCATTACTACAAAAAATAATTAAAGAATTCAAGAGAATATGATCTATGACAAAACAAGCTTCAGCCAATTTGTTCACTCACTGGAAACCCAACTAGAGTTGGAATCCTCAGGGATAGGACTTTAAAGCAATGATCTCTTCATGATGGGAAGTCTACTGAAAGAAATTGCAATACTATACTATGTTATCCAGGAATGAGAACTGACCCTCATAATGTAGCATAGCCTATTACTTTACTTCAGAAGGAAACTGGATGAAATAGCAGCATTTTTCACATGAGAAAACAGGTGTAACCAGATTTAAGTTTTCTATAAAGACCTGATATTTGTTCATTCAGGTACAATCCAATGTTATTATTACACATGCTTAAACGGAGAAAAAAACTTGACTCTTGCCAAAAATCTGTATTACTTTATTATCCCAGTTAAAAAACTACATTGATCTGGCAAGACACAAACCTTCAGGGTGGTTGAACTTCCTCCTACTGTTTATGAACTGAATGGAAACAGTTGTATTTTTCCTTATCTTCACTTTATACATCTCAGCTTATATCCTGCAGTACTAAAGGCTACTAAAACACATTGGTCACCATTTATAATTTTAACAATGCCTTCTGAAATGGCTGGTAACTGGCTATCTTGAGATAATATTACTAACCACCTATTCCATCAGCAGTTATTTTCTTTCAATTCTAAAAAAAAAGAGAAATATTTGATAGTCTATTTTACAGCCCAAATTACAAAAAAAGTCTTCATCATCTACTACCACTTTTCAGAAAAAAATTGAGTATTTCAATATTCTTCTACACTGAGTATTTCTACATTCTTCATAGCCAATGAAAAGATATCATTTTCCTTTTCTTAATCCCTTGCAGTTTTATTACCTGAAAATATGCCAGCCGATCTATAGAAATATCTAATACCGGTCAAAAAGCAAGAAAAAAGAAACAAAAAGTACTGAGCTGTATCAAAACAGTAGCTAGATTTGTTCAGAAATGCCTTCTATTCTGATTGGAATAAAACAAAAAAAGAGGACTGGAATTCTTTAAATATGATGAAGTTTTAAAATTTTAGCATACATAAAGTTGCTTAAAGCTATCTGTATTTTAAAGAAAAGCATTATCAAATGCAAAATTTCAGTATTTTGAGCCACAGTTACCCTACTTTAGCATTTCATATAACAATACATATGTTAGAAAGTACTGCACATAC
Organism: Climacteris rufus; assembly: GCA_013398175.1. NCBI lineage: Eukaryota > Metazoa > Chordata > Aves > Passeriformes > Climacteridae > Climacteris > Climacteris rufus. The sequence goes on from VZRZ01003275.1 coordinate 859,268, forward strand.
TGGCCCTGGATAAATATTTCAAGCATAGAAATTTGACGTATTATCTGTATCAATATTCTCATAGAGATGTGATATCTCTAAATCTATATTTGTACTTATACGCAGAATACATGTATGTATACATCAGGGATACAAGTAAGTCAGAATTCAGGCTTTAGTTAGTAGCAATTGATATTATACATGAAAGGTCAAATTAAAACACTTAAAATCAAAGCAACAAAAGAATTGCCAGCTGCTGGAGATCCAACACCATTTTTTGATCAGAACACATTTTCCACTGGAAAACTCTGAAGGTAGTTTAAACTTTTCTGCCATTTTTGCTGGGGCAGGGAGCAGCACAACAGTCAGTTACAGAGGAAAGATGGAAGTTACCAGCAGAGAAGGATAATTCTAAGAGACTGAGTAGTTTTACTGCTTCTCCTGACAGAACAAATGACTTCACACAATTGTTGAAAGTGAGTTCATCTGATTTGCTAGACTTGTTGAGCCTTCTTTGGGAGCTGCTCCTTACAACTTTCCCGGTCCTAGTCACCGGGAGTAGTGAGTGCAATACCTGACCCAAACAGCACTGAAGGGCTTAGCACTGACTAATACAGTACATGTACAAGGCAAAAAAAGGGCCAACGGATTAATAAAGCAGACATTTAAAGCAGACCTTTTCTCTTTCTTCCCCCTAAAAATTTTACCACCATCCACTTCAGAAAAAAATCTAGTTGGAAGGTTAAATTTTCTGTGCTGTTCTCTAGGCAGAAATAAATATTTCCCCAATTTGGAGACCTTCGTGTGATCTCAGGTTCTGTGGAGCAAAACAAAGGAAATTTCTTTTCCACCTCCTCCTAAGAGTCTCTATCACAGTGTTAGAAAACAAATCACAGTATGGGAAGTAGCAGGGAGAGTTTCAAAGATATTACCTGTACCTCACCAAGCTTTTAGGATACTGAGTCAGAATGCTAACTAGAATAAGAAATTGTTTTTTTCTCATACTTCCCAAGACTCTTAATGAAAGATTACCCAAAATTTTTGCCATCAGTGAAGGAAATGCCTTCATGATCAAAGTTATTGTAGGTGTTCCTTTTCATAATTTGCACAATAGCCAAGGGAAACAAAAAATATGCTTTAAAATGAAATGGATTCACTGAAAGACATGCTTTCAGTTCTCTTCTGAAGGTTTATAACGAAACTTCTTTATCAACTCCCCTTCTGTCCAAGGAAATAAAAAAAGCTTCAGGCAAAATTCAATCAACTTCTTTACAAACAAGCTGTGGCATTTCTTATTTGCATCTGGTTTTGTTTCTTTCTCTCCTTATACAAACAATAGCAGTTGTGAAATGTTTGAGACTTCTATTTTCTTGATTTCAGGGAAAACATCTTTCTGTTCTTCTTGGAAATTTTATGGTGCCATTTTCTGACCCTTTTTCTGACCTGAGGCACTTAAAGGCTTTCTGAGAAGCCCAAAAATTCCCTCTTTTCTTTCAGCTCCTCCACTATCTCATGTCATATTTTACTAACCTTCTCATTCAAAGAGTCAGGCAGACTATCAAAACCATTTGGGTTAGAAAAAGAAGTGGCCTTTATGCAACCAAAAATCTTTCCTGTCTTAGGAATGAGTGTTCTGCCTTTGTGGTGCTTTCAAACATTGCTGAGTTTTACAGCAAGATAATTTTCATTTTTAATGGGAGGTACATGTATCTGAGCTCAGTACAGAACACACACATATAAACACACACAGATATAGATATAGATGATATAGGTATACATGCATATGTATATATTCCTTTTGGATGTAAATCTTTTAAAAGGCACTTAAAAAGTAATTAAAGGAAGAGGTTATATCCATTATAGTTTTCTGAGCATCATAATGTTTGTGCCTATTTCCACATATATATGCATTTACAAACAGTTAATTTGATGTATGCAGAATATCATCTTGACTGGCCTACTTTCCAGTTAAAAGCAAAATAAAAAATCCAATCTAGCCAAAAGGCCAGAATACAGATAGGGTTTCTTCTTTTGGATAAAACAGAGACAAAGCAAGGAAGCAATGAAACATATTTCTGAAAAAAAAAAAAAACAACCAAACATGTCCATGGCAAATTACTTAATCAACTTAGAGGTTGAAATAGGAGACTAAAATGTTTTATAAAAGGAAATAAATATGTTTATTTTCTTATTAAAAGGAAATTAAAATAATATGGCAATAGATGTGTCCTGGCTTATGAGGCAAACAGAATAGACTCAGAACCTACTAATAAATAACCCATCTCTGCCATACAACTATTGTCCAACAATGATAGGAGACAACAAATGCATATTTTTATTCCTGTCAAAGGAATCTAAAAACTGTGCAATTGAGGGCTCTCTTGGCAGCCGGCCACCATCCTCTGCATAGCACTGAAATCTACTAAAATGGAGGAGATTTTGGCTGCGCTCATTCATTTTGAGGTGTGCCTAGATGAGATTCCAGGCTCTAGGTATATGACGATGCACCCTGATAAAGTTATTAATACATCATACTAAAATCCCTGTTATCTGCATTTCTACATCATGGACTTATGACATCTTTGATTTATATAAATTCATTGGGATATTTTTGCTTAGATAAAGATTTTGCTTTCCTTTTCTAGCTTTTGAGAATGAAAGCAATACTTTCTAAGCTATTTAAACAGCTAGCACCTTGAAAATTCAATAGAAACATACTGTGTACTATAGCTTGTTTTAAGAGGTACTGTAATTCAACAGAGAACAAAAATAAAGTGAATTAAAACAGAAGAAAAAAATTGGAAAGTCAGGTTTATAATAATAAATTTGAAAGCTTTTTCACCCTTGGGTTAAATAGTACAAGCAAACAAGCAGCCATTCTCACTAAAGCCAGTTCTATAGCAGGAAATATTCTGTTCAGAAGTCAAGAATTCCTTCACTACTTAACCTGAATAGTCAATCATCCCTCTACTATTCTATCTTACATAAAGGGTGTAAGTAAATAATTAAAACAAGAACGTGTTTGCATACCATTTTCTTTGTGGACAAAGGCTCCCTGAGGAGATTCTGGGATACCTTTCCAAATTGTGATTGGTTTGGGATAACCAGGGTCCATGGATCTCATTTCTTCACTGTACCTCCAGTACCTGAAATATTTTTTAAAGGAAAAAAAAAAAAAGCGCATTTGTAAGATAGCATATGAACAACTTTATACTTTCCCCTTCTATTACTTACTATATTCATTAGCCACAAATGGAATACTTGACTTCTTCTCTTTGAACACACTATCAGATTATAAATAAATCTATTTGCTGTTTCATATACGCAGAAGATGGAAGATTTTTGCACTTCAAAAACTAAAGCAGCGTGAATCTTACTTATAATCACTGCAACTCTGATGTCTAGGACTTCTGCACAGTGACACAGAGATATGCAATAAATGCAAAAAAAGAGATACATTAATGCTTTAGAGAATATTTTAATACTGAAAGTGACAGTAGATTCAGATTAAAATACTTCCAGCAATCTTAATTTAACTCTTTATATGTATGCATTACAATAGCTTTTAATTTCATTATCACTAAATAGATGCAGTGTAATATAAAATTAAACCTGCTTTTGTGCCTTTTTGCTAGCCAGCTCTTCTCAAACTTAAAAAGCTTCACCATGCAAATTCTAGTAATCCTGAACATCTAAGAAGTATTTACACTTGTGAGTTTATTTACACTTACAGACAATGTTGATAATTTCTTTTTCCTTATACTACTGGTTAAATTGTTATGCATGTTTTAAAAGTTGTTTCTAAGAATACTTCATCTCTAATACCCTCTGTGTATCCTAGTATTTGGGTGGTCATTTCATATTTTGATTGACTCCACTAATTTAGGGCACAGTTTTATCACTATCATTGATAATCTGGTTACTGCTAAAATCTTGAGCCTTTTTCTCATTTGAGTTCATTTGACTTCAGCTTTTAGAAATATTTTTTATGATAACTCTTCATATATTAAAAAAAACTTAAGTGGATGATATTTTGTCCCTGTGAAGGTGCTTGAGCACTCTATTCACTTTTTTTTTTTTAATAAAGTGGCCTAAACTCCTCAGTATTTCTCCCTGTGGGGCATTTCTCTGGCTTTAAAGTTCCAGTGAAACTGAAATGTGGCAGATTTCGAGTGGGTTAAGAGTTGGCAAGTTAGACTAAAAAAACATGTCTATTCATTTTTTCTTTCTTATGCTTAGATTATTTTTATAGTCTCAATTCTTAATCTAGTCACACATGCATCAGCTACCAGCCAACAAAACAATGCTCTTTATTTGGATATGTAACACCTTTGAGAGTTTACATGTAGAAACAACATGTAGAAGTAGTAAACAAAAGCACTGACATTAATATTGTTGAAACCAGTTCTTCCTTATTTTTTAACTCCAAGTTTCTTGCCCCTTAGTTTGCATGTTTTTTAACAAATATATTTTTTTCTCTCTACTTCTGTTCCAGAACTCTATTTCCTTCCTACATAAGTCTACTCATTTTCCTTTTTCTCTCTCAATCTTTTCATGTTTTTGAGCTCCTTCTTTTAATAACCTCTGGTCTTCCACTAGACCTAAATGACTTTCAAAAACATACTTTGTCACTAAAAGTCTTTGAGGACAAATTCAACACACACTCAGAAATCACAAAATGGCTGGATTTTCTATCACTGATGAAAGATCCTACTAGGGAAGGATTGATTACGACACTACCTCAACACTCTGTGCTGGAATAATGAGCACATCTACAGGATAAGGAAAAGCCTAGTCTTGATTCTACTCGGCATGCTGAATGTTCACAAGCAAACTCCCTACTGATGATTTGAGCTCTACAAACTTGTTACTGTATCTCAAAGACTGATAAAGTAACAGAGGGAAAAGAAATTAAAGTCCACTTCATAGCTTTAGAAAAAGGCTATCTGGAAAATATTTGCTAAAATATGTTCTATATCTAAGCCCATTTAATTAATGATATTCTGAACCACTGGATGACTAAGTTTTATGAAAAAAAAAATCCTTTAAACTCTAAAGTACATAAAACCAGTCATACCAGACAAGGGCATAAACAAAGCCATGTGTCAAGAAGTGCAGGATACCTATTACCATCTAGTCCTACACTACTCAATTCTGGTAGGAGAAGAATGACAGAGGGACAAATATTTTCTTTAGTCAAATCTGTCTCCTTTTTGGGTTTCATACAATTATTTGGTAGAATCAACATTAGTGTTGAAATAGATAATGTCAGATATTAACAATAATGTTCCATACATGAGCTACTTTAGATATATGATTGCAACAATATTTACTGTTTTGGCTTTTAAATCTTCTTACTGGTTTGTTTTATGGGATTTGTTTGGTTTGTTTGTTTATTTGTTTGGTTGGCCATTTTAATTGTTTTTATTTTATAGACAATATTTGATGATATAAGCAATACGCAGTGAGAAATTTACTGTTACATGGGTTTATTCCCACTGATGGTCAATATCCTGTAATAGCTCAATTATCTCTGCAAGGCTTATGTTCAATCTTCGTCTAACATACTGTATTGCATTTATGTCCTGCTGATTTTCATTATGCTTATTAGCTCTAAGTAGCAACCTTTCTGCCAGCACATATTTTCTCTGTTAGTTCTTTTTGTCTTCTGATATTGCCAATCACATTTTCGGAAAGTCCTGACTATAAGTAACTGCCTATCCAAGGAAATATAAAAGCACACTGCTGAAAAAATCCTGAAGGAAGTACAAGTCACAAAAGATTCCTACTGTACATACTTTCACAATATGTATGTGGAGGTGGAAAATTATTACCTAAAAATGAATTTGAATTTAAAAAAAAAAATCTATTCAACCATAGGAAACAAATTATTTAGGCAACTTTATACTTCACTATGAAAATTAATTGTTTGAAATGATACCTAGTTTTGAAACATCACAAAAATTTTACTTAGCTATCTACTTCCCTCACCATGAGTGCTGGAGAACTATATTTAAAAAAAAAAAAAGAAGCCTTAACAATAGAATTTGTTGCAGCAATCTGTTGTGCTATTTTACATTATTGCTAAAAAATTACCAACTGTAGTGTGCTAAACATATTCTATGATGTGCATTAAATTGATTTCTTAAGTGATCCATGAATACTATTAGTGTCTGAGAACACTAAGTACTGCACAGTAACAAAAGCAGTCATACTTTTAATAATACTAATAGAAACATTAGTTATTAGTAAAGAATAATTTGTCTCTGAGCACACAAAATTTGCACAGTGATACATCAATCAACAAACACAGTATCACTGAAAACTTGTAAAATCCATCATTCAAATAACTCACAGGGTTTCAAAAATTAATGAATTGTCTTGACATCTCTATAAAGCAGACAAATATTCCTTCCCTTTTTTTATTGACAGGAAAATAAAGATACAGACACTAAGTGACTAGTGCAAGTATTTCAGGAATGAAAAAACCCTCATGTTTTACATTTTTTTCTGGGATTTAAAAAAAAAATATTTCTTTTAATTTTTCTTATTGATCATAATTCTGTGTCTCTGTAAGATTTATTTAGAAGTAACTCCAAGAAACTGCTCAAATTCTACTCTAGCTCTTAGGTTTAGCTATCAATTCCCCTTTTTATGTCATTTTAAATAGCAGCAAAGAAGTAATTTTCACTGACCTTAAAAATCTTTGGATCATGCCTTGCTTGCTTATGTGCTGGGGTTTAGAAATGTGGATAAAAAGAAACAGGTAGGAGTGTACATAAACACATAACTTTGAATATTTCAGTTTAAATTTGCCAGAACTAGGACTTGCTTATTGACTTTTCTACTGGATATACATATACCCATTCCAGGATATTCATACAAATATAATTTAGGTTATAAGACATGTGAAAACAGTACAGCTGTTTATGCAGGAGGAGTTAATTTCATCCACAGAATATGAACTGCTTAAGTGCCTTCACTTCTTTTGAGAAACTGAAGAAAATGTTAACATGTTTAGCTGATATCCACTGAACTGTTCCCTTACAGAAACCCTATACCAACCTATCTCCCTTGAAGAAGTAGGTTTTTCCAACATCTTCCCACCAAATTGCTGAATCAATGCCATGGGAAGGAATTCCACTTCCAAGTGTTATCAAATCATGAGGATAACCTGGCTGGAGAGTAGTGTCCTTGAAAACCCAGAACTTGTTACCTGTGCAAAAGCATATATATACACATACATACATGTGTGTTAGTCATCAGTACTCTCAGGATTAATATTAATACATTCTTAAAAAATAGAATAGTAGTCGATAGTAGTGGTTCTTTCAAATACAATGAAATGAAAAATGTTCTATCGCTCCAGAAAATTAAACACTCTTTTTGGATATCTTGCATTTTAAAGCATCTTTCTTCCAATAAGTCCATAGAATATTTTGATACCAACTATGTAGTGATCAAAACCAGAATTAAAATTAAATCATATTAAGAGGCTGTGTGGCTGATAACATAATACATTTTCAGAAAGAAACTACACAACAATTTTACGTTTCATGAGGAAAGAGTGAATTTTATAAGAAAAAAAGGCAAGTAAACATAAATAAAAAGATGGAAATTACTATCCTCATAGAGACCATATACTTTTATTACTCTAGACTTCTTCTTAATAAGTTAAATTACTTTTGAAGGATGTATGATTATTTCAGAAATAACTGTAGAATTTAATTTTTTGACATATTTTCTTCAGTGTGGCCTAAAGATAGCAAACTGAGAATCTGAAGTCCCACGGGTGAAAATGTTTTGTCTCTGAAATTAATGGAGGGTTGTCAGTGGCAGTAAGACTTAAGCTTTGGCTGCAGGTGACAAATCATTATAAACCATCCAACTGAATTATTACATCCTGAAAATACAAGCTAGTTGTATGACTCTAGCTGATGTTAGCACAGTGTCTACACAAACCTCAGCTTATCCAGGTTATTGTCTTAAATATGAGTAATAGCCTAAGGTTTCCTGGATTGCAATGTACAGTGACTGAAACCACGACTGCTAGAGGGGTAACTGCAATTACCAGATAAATATATTGTCTATATATATGTCTAGAGGTATCTATGCCTACAGAAACAGCAGTTGCACCAGTGTTTTATAGTATAGATACCCCCTGTACCAGTTTGTGGAGAGGATGCTTCCTGTGCTTTCTCTTCCAACTGGATAACTTACCTCCCCAGACCACAACTCCAGTTTCCAAGCTTTAGTTTTTCCTCTTGCTTTCTAGCCAAGATCTTCCCCACTGAACACTTCCATGATTATCTCACCTGCTTCATCTTCTCATATTAAGCCTATAGTCCATTATCTCCCCCAATAATTTTGTTGTCTTCCTAGGATCTTCTCAGCATACTGTGCCGCCTGTCCTATTCTTGCAACTATCTTCTTTTTACATTTCTGCTTTCTTCTAATTCTTCAAAACACACTTCTCACCTGTGTCTTTTCAGCAGAGACTTCTCTTTCAAACACAGACAGCCTTGGCTGAAAAAATGGAATAAAGATCCTTATATGCCCCCTAGAAATAGGGAAAAGGGAGCACATTTTGCATTTATGTACTTATCTGAAGAGCTTCCTTTGATGCCTGTCTTCTCTTTGTATTATGTCATCTAGACCACAGGGACACTCTTCTCAAGCTAGACTATAGGCTCCGTTGTGTAAGAACCACGTGTTTATTTTCTCTTCAAAGTACTACCTTCATCTTTGTTTCCAAAAAGTTTTGCAAATTTTAGTAATAATTACACCGAAGGAGAAGATACTCTTTGACATCACATGGACCCTCCTGAGCTAAAAACAGAAAGGTCTAGACAAAATCGATTAACATTTATATTGAATTGGCCTTATTGGAAACTTCACTTTGGTCTATCCATTGTTATTTATGACACTGATATTTAAAATATAAGGGGAAAAGTTTGAAAATATGTTTTGCTCAAGCACATTTGGAAACAGGATATAAAAGAGAAAATCATGGCCGTTCACATTAGTCTGTACTTACCTTTAAGGTTAGACAGGCTGTTACACAGATTTAGGAGGTTAAGGTACTATGTTGTATAAATATTTTATAAGGAAACGTAATATTACCCCAAAGACCTAAGATCAGGTGTATGCCAGAATCATCAAGAGGGGAAATCTGGAGAGCTGTTTTGCCGTTGGTTTTATATTTTAGCTGTCCCTCAGTGGTATTAAATGTTTGTTTAAAGGAAGGGATTTTAAAATCTCCCTGTTTGTACTGTAGTGATTTAAAGCATGCTTTCATTTTATCAGAGTTTTAATTAGGAGAGGAGGTATAGTTTCCATTCCTCCCATGCTGGGTTTCCAGTTAACTTTTTATCAGCTTCTTTATAGCTGCTTGTCACCCACTTCCAAACACAGACACTACACTTTGCTCAACAGATCCATCTTCTGTCCCCTGCCAGTTGAAGGAAGAAAGGACTCAAAGAATGAGTATGTACAGAGGCATTTGAAGTACTGAAAATAAAAGAGACACAGAGATCTATGAAGAACAGTCATGGAAAGCTGAGTTCTCTGTTGACCTGGGATTAAGGTCGGCACTAACCTGAGATTTACCTTTACCAAGATGCCTTATAAAAATTAACATACAGGGTTTGATAATGACCCTAGGTGAGCATCTTCAATCATTCTCATGTGGTTTATCTTTTGCCAATTCACATGACTGGACACAGAAGGTTTCAGATGTTAATGACAGTTTCAAATGCAATGATAAGAGAAGTCATGCATTTTGGACCTTACTAGTTGGTACTTATGGTGTGAACAACAGATGGCATCCAGTGAATGATCCTGAGCCAGCTCAATTCTATTTCAGAATATCATTCAAAATGACAGCTGTTGCACAGCATTGAGAGGCATATGCTGTGATGTATGTAATGCCAATACTTTTCTCTTTGCCTCACAAAGAATAAAAGCAAAAGCAATTGTTATGAACAGATCATTATCATCCATACCCAAGGAGGCAAAATTAACTATTAACAAGATCAGGTCATACCAAAATAAACAATGGTTGAGCACAAATATTTGCAAGTGATAGCAGCACTAAGCCAGGTATTTTTTGCATATTCAGATATACTGAAGTAGAAGGAAAATGTAGATGTGGGAAGAGAGTTAAGAAACTGAATTCTTCACATAATTTCTTACTAAGAAGCAAATTCTTTCTTAGTAAACAGAGAAAAGGTAAATTTAACTGTATTTTAAGGAGACAGTAGGGCATTGAGAGCTCTAACATATGTGAGCAAGGCCTATTGATGCTAACTAAAGGTAATTTTATTTAACATTTGCTTTAGAAGACATGTTTAGTCTGCTATAACTGTGTTGATTGTCAATGAGAAGTACTGTATATAAGAAATCCAAATGTTCCATCTGGCTGACAGTTTTCACTTTGGTTTTTTGTTTGTTTGGGTTTTTTTGGAGGTCTTAGAAGGTTTGTTGGTCTCTGTATTTTTTCTGTTTAGGTGTCTCTCAGCTGGAGGAAAGTGGGTGACTATGTATTGGAGGATTTCAGAAGACTCAGAACCCAGTATCAGTAGTAGTTAAAGCTGAAAATCAGTGCAAAAGATTCCTAACTGTGATGAGAATGAGATAATTTGATTTCTAACATATTTATGGAACTTTAAATCAATTACAAACTAACACTAAAGTCAGTATGCTTTCATATAGCTCATATTCCACTTCCACTAATAAACACTCAATAGACTTCATTAATTGTGATCACAATGGAAAAAACTATGACCAAACTAAAACAGTTATATTTTTATTCTGCTTATAGATAACTAATGCTACTTCAGTCATAATCTATGCCCTTGGCAGAAACCACCACTGTATTTATTTTACAAAGTCGTTTTTTTTAGGTCTTGTTAGTAGATTTGTTATTCTCACAGAGAATAAAGCACCACATTTCATGAAGTGTGGACAACCCTCAGAAGGTTTCATCTCTCTCCTTTTATTCCCTAATGGAAGAACTAATATAATAAGAAGCAGATTGGTAAGGTCAGAAGCTGAGAACGAAGCAAGTGATAAAAAAGCTAAAATGTCTTACTTTTTGCAATAATGCTTTGTTAAATATCATCACTGTAGGGAAACAACTGAGAAGGATGAACTGTGCAATTATTTGAAGTCTCTTAACATCTACCTTTGACATTCTAAAATACTGGAAACAAAGGACATCTGTATTGCCATGCTTCACTTAAAATAATGATATTCTAGATATTCTTCAGATTATTTAACTTCCTACTGACTATTGCAAACAATTATGCAGTTTTCAGTAACTGTAGTTCTTCCTTCATAGAATTGGAATGCTGAATAATTGTGCTCCTGAGTTGCCAGCAACCTAGCTTTTTGTTCATATTATTTGCAATTATGATATGTGTGTAGTGCAAGAAGTGTGTGGCATATAATCACTGTGTCAGAGTGGTGACATGAATTATCAAAATTTTAAGGAATTATATGCAATTGAAATCAGTTAAAATTTAATATTTAATTCTGAATGGTTTTTTTTTTCCAGTCACATTTCCTCTTAATTTTGGTCTTCTGAGCCCATATCAGGTGTTTTTTAGTTGTCTCCCAGAATTACTGTTCATGGTCCCTTTTCCCCCATTCTCTACTTCCCACATCAACTTTCTTTTGTTTCTCCGTTCCATGATCTAACACTATAGCAAATCTCTTTTTCAATATAAAACTGTCAGGCCATGGGGTAAGTGCACTTGAATGTTATGATGGAGGCACTAGTAGCAGGAATTTTACAGCAGCCTTTCTATTGCTACATTTGGTTTGCCATAATATTCAACAGCACAGATGGCTTGACAATTTCATTTTTAGCATGATATAAATCCCCACAGGTACACAGAATGAATTTTACTATTCACGTTTTCTCAGAAAGAAAGAAAGAAAGAAAGAAAGAAAGAAAGAAAGAAAGAAAGAAAGAAAGAAAGAGAAAAAATAAAAATGTATCTTTCTAGTTCCATCCTCTTACTATCATTCAGCATGGACACTAGCAGTGAATAACAACAAGAATGCAAACATCTGGTTTTTATAAGCAGCTATCCACCAGATTGCTGTGTACTTTATGAGCATGGTCTGGTCAATTGGGGGCTGATGAGTTCATCTGGCAGGAAACAGGAAGAACATCTCCGGTCATAGGCTTGACAAGTTGGTAAAGAGGTCTTTAATTTAAAGTTGCTGGTGAAGGGGGAACCTCAATCCATCCCACTCCTACCAGTTTGATGCTAGTGCCAGCAAGAGATGTCCAGAGCCTGGAGAGAGATCACAGGTCAGCAGGAGAGCATCTGAAACAGCACAAAGGAATTCCAGCCACTCCAGCCAGTAAGTCAGTTTCATTGGAGGCACCAAATTAAATGCCTCTATACAAACACACGTACTACAGGGAATAAGCAAGAGCAGCTGGAGATGTGCACACCTGCAGGGCTGTGATCACAAAGACATGATCACAGAGACGTGGTGGAATGGCTCCTGTGACTGGAATGTTAGAATGGAAGGCTACTGGCTCTTTATGAAGGATGGGTAGGGAAGAGGGCATGGGGGTGTCACCCTCTGTGTCAATGACCAGCTGGAGTGTATGGAGCTCTGCTGGGATGGATGAGGAGCTTATGGGTCAGCACTAAAGGGAGGGCAGGAACAGGTGATGTTATAGTGTGGGTCAGAGGGCTGCATATGACATTAATCCAGTACAAGTTCTCTGCTGGTACTTACTCCATTTTTTCTATTTTATTCTCTGAATAATGGATGTAGATATTGGCTCTGTTAACTTATCTGTATGCTATACTTCAGATTTAAAGTTCCTTCTAGAACTTACTTATTTGGACCAATTTTAGACTGGTAAAGCACACTAACTGGATAAGATGTTCTACTTGCTCATCATCTTAGCAACAAGCAACTTGTATATTTCTGGCACCTTTGGGAGGATGACATGTACTCTTTTCCCAGGAAATTTTGTGAGGAAATAGAAGAAACAAGACGATTATTGTTTACCTAAAATCTATCTACCTAGATTTCTGTAATCATGTTCCATAAGGCAGTTGAGATCCTTGGCTAACAGGAATTTTCAAGGACATCCATATAAAAGGCTCAGCTGAATCTTTTGATTCTGTGGTGTGGAAAAACATGAATTACACTGATAGAAAAACACCAACAGTTAGATATTAAGAATCATGAAGATGTGGTAGAGAAGCAATTTTTTTTTTTTTAATTGCAAAAATAAATACCAAGACTTTTGACATTGGCAAATAAAGAGATAATGCAAATGTCATTGGAAAAATAATGGAAGAAACTTTGAAAATAAGTCATATGGAAAAACACCTGCAGCAGAAAATCCAAGTATCGTATGACATCAGCTAGAAGGCACAAAGCTAGCTGGTCTGAAATCAGATAGCACAAGGTGGGGATGATGAGAAAGGAAAACACAATTCGAACTTCTAAAGAGCACAATCTTGCTGCTCCTGCTTGCTTTAATCAACCTTGATTTAATTTCCCAAGCAGAAAGTAGAGAAGTCCCCTCCTACTTCTGTTTGTTATCTATAATCCACAGATCAGTGAATCAACCGATTCCTCTAAGACCTAATAGGTGCCAGTCAGCACTGGGTGAAGAGTTAAACAATGATAAAACATATTTCAAGGTCACTGGGAAGGGAAAGAAAGAAGCTATAAGAGTATGCTTGATCATTTCTGTCTGGAGCTCAGGTGATGGATTCCAGCATTATCAGGGCAGAGGTCTGGAATGCACAGGGTAGCTCTTTTGCTCTTTGTAGAAGTGGTGAGCAAAGGAATAGCTACAGAATATTATTTGTATCCTCCCATGTCCTATGGAATCAAAAATCAAGAAGAGGGATGGAGATTTGGAGGTACCTTGAATGATTCCCAATCTTATCAACTTCCCAGAGTTAACAGCTTGAAGTTTATTTTTTTACACCAGAAGTAAAAGCATTTGCTGTATTGAAGTAATATAAACAGATAATATACTATATTGAATGTAATTTTCCTTACAATTCACCCAAAAAATACACTTTCAGTATCGGCAAAACATAAACTTCACCTTCACTGTACTGTTATGAAGTGTTTCTGCATGTTATTAAATATTTTTCATTTAGCATTCCCAAGATCATGTTTCCATAGTGAATGCAATATTACTTCTAACTCCCTGTTAATGAGTCCACTTGTAAAAATGAATTAATTTTTATATAACTTAAAAAAACTTCCTTTTTTTGTTATGAGTTAAAAAATTAATCACTCACAACATTAAATAGCTGAATAATTTTTCACATATTTGTTATCTATTCCATTTCTTCTTCTCTCAAATGATTCTCTTATAAAACATACTTTACATAATTTGTACACTTTGGTTGCTAAGCATGCATTTATTAAACATATAAGATAATTTTATCATTAAATCTAAATTAGGTACATGTTCAAGAACTTTAATTTTGAAGAACAGTTGATGTCTGGAGTAAAATTTTAAAAGAATGATTAGCAACAACTCAATCGACACCACCTATTTTCTGAAAAATACTAAATAGATATCTATGAAAAAGATCATTATTTTTCCCCACATGAAACTCCTGACATCACAGTTCTTAGATGAAACAGATACAGTGCAGTACAGGGAGATATATATATATATATATATATATGAGAGATGCCATTTAAATGTATGATAAGTTCATTTGTAGAAAGGAAGAAAAACAAAGAGAACAATAAAAAAAAAATAATGGAAATGTGTTCATTGTGTCTTCCTAAAACACATTTTTCAAAAATTATTTCATAGTAGATCACTTCATTTCTATGTCTCATATTTATACTTCCAAATTTTGACTGCATATGTAATGATCTGATACTGTGAAGGGTAATCATAAATTAAAGATGTAGTTGCTGAACAAGATAATGTTAACTCGTATACTCTTCATTTAGCTACCAATGTACAACAAGATTTACAAATCCTTAGTAAAAATAAGCAAGATGTGTTTCAAGAAATCATCACAGTAGAAAGTGTTACACAAAATCGTACTTTTCTTTTTTCTTACCTTTAAAGAAGACAAAATTCCCCTCACTGTTTTCATATACTGCATCAATGCTGGGAGGCAGTCCCCTCCAGAAGTAGGTAATCTGCATTGGGTATCCATCCATCACCCTGTTGTTTCTGACTCGCCAAAACCACTGATCCTGGAAACCAAACATACATTTCTTACTACATTTTTATGTGTTCAGTTGCTGTCTTGAAAATACTGAACAGCTTATCCTTGCATTTTTAGAGCAGAACTTTTGCTGTTTGCATAACCACATTGTGTTTTCATTCGTGTCACATCCACCCGTTACAAATGTTTCGGAACTAGTTGTTCCCTGAGGTGGGAATAAGCTACACACCTGAACCTTGTGTTTGGGGCAGATAGCCCTCATCAGAACACACAGTGTGTTGGATGAGATGATGTAAGTTTCTCAACTTCAGTCCTATAAGGGGCCCAATTCAAAATTTGTGGTCTGACTAGAAGTTCTCTTAGACTGAACCACATGCATATGCGTATGCATAATATAATGGGAGTACAGACAGGCTTTGAAGATCAAGTCATTCTGCAGACCATTTTTTTGCAGTGGCTGCTAATAGTGAAAGGTTGATAGATATCTGTGTAACATTACTACATCAGCCCAGTAATGACTATGCTTTGATGATAGTTTTACTGTAGTGAAGAATAGCAGTCTTTCCATGTGATATTAAATAGAACAGTTATATTACAGCCATATATATATACAGACATATATATATACACATATATATATATATTTATACATAACAGGCTGTAAATCCAGCTAAATCCAGTATGTAGCACATTAGATGGGTATCAAGAAAGATATCATTGTTATACCTCTTCAGATCTTATAACTGTTTCAGTTCATTCAATATTTAGAGATGAAGCATAGAGTAAGCCAGTATTTAACTTCTCACACACGTTTGAAGGTTTTTCAGCATTAGTATTACCTAAAACAACCTCCCTTACTAATAAAGAAAGTGGTGTTCTGTCAGATATTTATCACAGTTTTACCTGACAGTTCTTCCTCTGTAGGTCAATTTACCAAGCAAGAGAGATCTGTGCTCTATTGGGAATTGGCACAACTTGGAGAGAAGATGAATATTTTGCAGGAAGGGGGTTATCATGAACTGTATTCATCAACTTTCCAAACCTGAGATCACATCTCTCTTCAATTGCCTATCTTTTCAATTACTTAATTTCTAAATGTCCATAAAAAGTATTAGCCATACAAGCATAAACCAGCCTGATATATACACAAAAATACATCTCAATCATGTGCATAATTGAGTCTAAAATTGAAAATGTTGCTTTGAGCACCAGATTTCTGAGAACTTTATTATTTAAAATGTTCAAATAGTTACACAACATTAAAAAAAATTATATTGAAAAGTTGTAATTGTCCGGAAATAATACTAATAAAAAGTCTTATATTTTTTCATGTCTAGATTTTTCATTGCTAGTTTAACACAGTTGCACTATTCTCATCCAATTAGATTCCTATTTTCATCTTCTGTTGGTTTTTTATTCCAAGATGTATTATAACATTTGAGGAAGGCCAACAAGGCAATTTTTTAGGATTAACTGTGTAATTTCCAGTAAGAGAACTGGCAAAAGTGGGGGAATACAACTTAGAGATAAAAGTATTTAGGAACTGAAGCATGTGTTCTGAAAGCTGAAACAGATAATGTCAACCTCTGTTACTTTTTAAAATTAGATGTAGATAAGACTTTTTGAAGTAATTTTTCATTGAAACAGTAATAAATGTTTGAAATGGATTTTTAGGTCAGACTTTTTAGGCATCATCAATCTAGGAATGACTTAAGGAAGAACGATGTAATGATAAGTCTCAATAGGCCAAACAGTCCTTTCTGCTCCCTAAGTTCCTATAAAACCTTCAAAAGCCAGGCAGCATCTCAGAGATTAGTCATTAATTTATTTTTTTTAAAAGAACAAAGTAGTAGCTAGTTGCAGTGATTTAAGAATTTGTGTTACCTGCTGCTATCTTCAGTACAACGGAATATTTCAAGCTTGTCTTTCTTCACTCCAAGCCAAAAACCCCTTTTTGTTTGTCTCAATTTGGTTCTGAAAGTACATCTCAGCTGGAGGAAAGAACTCATGTCTCATAAAATGTCCTCTAACTCAGAGGTTTTTGGTAAAATATCAAAGTTTCAGTGGAATTACCCCAGTAAAGAGACTAAACATGCATTCTTGAAAGAAACTGGCTTTGTAAGGAACACAAATTTCACAGTGCAACAAAACCTGTGAAATAATCAAGTCAACAAATATCTTCTTGAGCAAGAGTTATGTTTCAGACTTAGTGATTTGTGGAGTATATTTGCACTATTTAATTTTGATAACAAGACCAATGAAATTATATTTTGCAGGTTTGGTATTGAGTTGTATGTCAAATTGTATTTCATACTTCATATTGCTGATTTGCAGTATAATAATGAGAATATTCTTATCTATTTTTTGCTCAAATGCCTTAGCAAACAAATGATTTTTCCTGCTATGCTGTTAAAATCTTAACAATAATACAATTACAGCAAAACTGGAGTGTTTGATTCATTCAGCATAGCCCCATGAATTTGTTTTTAAATCTATTTATATGTATAGATATATATATGGTAATGTCAGTGCTCTGTATCCATAAGTTTTCAACAAGAAATAATTCAAGGTATCTGACAAGAAAGTAATTCAGCAGGGTATTATTGTGTAAATACATTTATCCTGGACTAGTACAAGCCTTTTCACCTGAGAGTGATTCCCATAGTCATTTTAGAGGTACTTCTAATGGAACGACATCTCAAATGCTAACATGAAAACCCAGGAATCTTCAAGATCTTTTTTTTTTTAATAATAATCACCTGACTCCTGTTTAGATGTCTGCAAAGCAAAAAAGTGAGAATCTAAATGCAAGCAAATAAATCCTATTTGTTGTCTAATTTTTTTCTCCTGGGTTTGACATATCACAATTCAAACAACATAAAATCAAAACAATGATGATGAAAGGCCAGAGCAGGCTCCATCTAGGCCTGTATCCTATCTTCAGTGGAGTGACTAGCAAGTTAACAGATAAGGATTCAGCCTTGAAGTTTTCAAGCTAGATGCTCATTGTAGGTTCCTTCCAACTGCATTATTCTACACCATTCTACTCTGTGACAATAAAAAGAAAGGGAATGTGCAATGATACCTCTGTGATAGTCTTGCAGTTACCCATAACTTGTGGTTCAGAGACCTCTTGAACTAAAGGCAATGACTTTCTGATTGATAGCATTTGATGGGCATTAATTCCTTTGGACTCCTTCCTAAACCTATGCAACTTAGAGCATCCCCAGCTATCTGCAGAAATGTGTACAACTATTTAACAATCCGCAGTGTGAAAAGCCACAGCAATCAGCAACAGCTAGAGCTGCTCACTGGTGTTCAACCTTCATTCACTTTATTTCTTTTCCTTTATCACTAAGAACAGTAGCCTTTTGACTGCAAGATCTAATCTAGGATCTTTGTTGCTTCATATTGAAAGCACCTTGTAGATTAAATCCTTCTGCTTGTTTTCAAAAATCCTTTCTACACTGTAAAATATCTGGACAATATTAAGGGTAAAGGATCTGTGGCTTGAAAGATCATCTTCCTGGGCCATTGCCTTTAATGTCTAAATATTCAACTATGAAGCAAATTGTGAACATAACATGCCATGTTCTCTCTTCCCTGTGATGGAATCCTGTAGACTCCTTATTTTCCTAATCTATTTTCAGCATATTTACACGTCCTTGCAATAACCATGAACAATGGGGTATGGCCTATCAGTAAGGATCCTGCAGGCTTCCACAAAACTAAAATTTTTGAAATTTATAATTTTAGCATTTTTATGGTCTTATTTAAACAGACAGAGGCTGGGATATGATCTGTCAATAGATGTGATTTCAGGGAATCAGCAAATATCAGGAAATGTCTAAGGGCAGAACTGAAATTTTGAACCATTTATAAGATTGGGAAAGGTAGGTGTTGGCAGAGGTTGATAGAATAATTTGTTTATCTAAATTTAATTTTCCTGGCTGATTTTCCTATAAACATACTGGACTCAATGGTTTTAGACTGTCAGAGTTCAAACTCTGGAATTCAAGAAACTCCAGCAGGTAGCTGTAAAGCATGCCAAGGATCTTTCTGAAGTATCATATGGGATAGACTCTGCTTATAGAAAGAATGCATCATTTCAGCATATACACATAAATGTAATTAATTTATCTTAAACAAAGTTATACTTACCAACAATTTTATCATCTGCATTTTGATAAACATGTACAATTACTGAGAATACGTTTTCACAACAGTTTAGCTATTACTGAAATTCAAAAGAGGCATAGTCCAAGAGAAAGCATATTCACTCTAAGAACGTCTTTCACACTTGAAGTAAATAGCTTGAAACAGTTTATCTGGCAAAACACTTCTCAGTGTATTTGCTCATGTTGAATAAATACAGTTTTGTCTCTTTTGAGAAATAGTGTGCATTGAAAAGCCCTTTGCCTTTCCCACCATGTTGTTTAAATATACTTTTTGTTGTTTAGTTTCCCAAAAACACATTAACTGCAGCAGACAGGTTGAACACATGACTTGTCACATATACTCCAGTGCAAAGCCTGACAAACATATACACTGAATGCATAGCTTTTAGTGTCTTTCCTTGCTGGCTAGCAAACACTTTTTTTGCAAGAATTTATAGCTACCCAATTGCTTCAAAAACATGGATCATTCCTGTGCAGCTGAGATCAGGCATAATAATGGATCATTAAATACTATGACTATAGACATACCAAGTGAATTAAACTTGGGCAGTTATTTCCAGTTCAAATAGCAAAACTGAAACAAACAAAAATCAACATTTAATTGAAAAGAGAAGAGTATATCTAAAACCCAGAAAATGGGCATTAAGCAAGGAGACACTGTAAGCTCTTTCAGAAACACGATGAAGGATAAAGGGTAACAGTAGAATGAAGAAGAAATAGCAGTCACTCAAAATGAATGTTTTGAAATTTTATCTAGAAGATGGGATATTTCTGAGAAAAAAAGATGATAAAGCTTTTCAGATAAAAGAAACTGAACAAAGGTCATACATAAATCAATCTGCACTGTCAGTAAATGCTTTAGGTATTTTTTTCCTGTGCATATGGAGGGATTAAAATATAGTATGTTCTGTATGATCATAGCCTATACCTTCCTCATAAAAGCACTCCTTTATTAACAGCTCAGAGAATCTTGAATGGAAGAGAATATTAGAGTAACAAAATTTGGCTCATAATGCATAATTTTCATACTTTGTTGGTAGATACACTTGTTGCGGTGACTCAGCCCACCTTGGGGCTGAGTGACATCCAGTTGGTGGCTTTCCCCACCCTGGACTCTGACCCTGAGGGTGGATCCAAGGGCAAGACCAAGGTTTAAGGCTACTCCCCACTGGGTGTCCATCTAGCAGTATCTCCATCTCCTCCTCTCCTTCTAGAAACCTCTCTGTTCCCGTAATGCTAGTGGTTTAGACTGCTATGTTTATTCATGTATTTCGTTGCTTATGTATTGAGCTCTGGAAAGTTCTGTTCAGTTCGGTTCCCCATTGGTTGATTCAAATATGTTCCTCCCCTAACCCTTTGTGATTTGTTCCCTGTCCCCCCTCGTCACTCCCTTACTGGTTTATCCCTTTGTTCCTCCCCTTCTCCGCCCCCATTTCAAAAGGGGGCTGTAACTGCTCCCCAGGGCTCTTCTCCTTTGTACCCCCCTTTCGACTGGAACGCTGCCCCTCGGGGCTGGAATAAAGTCAGGATTACAGACAAGGAAAGAGTCCCTCTTTCTTCCTTCACCCTCGCCTGTTGCCTAGCAACACCTTGCGGCAGCCAGCCTTCGAACCGAGCTACTTGCAGGCAGCACTGACAGCTGCTGACAGGACAGCCCGCTGGGGCAGGGGCCACTCTGCTGGGGCATCAGAACTTGTTGCCTGCCGGGCCACCGGGCAGCTTGTGGTCAGCGCAACATACACTCTGCCTCTAATCTTAGAATATGCGATTTTACCTTTTTAATGATGGTTGTGTTAAATTGCTCTTTATGTTTAATTCTATGACTGTTTAAATCCATACTCCTATGAATAATTAATTTCCATGTCAGTATTTATTATCAACTTAAATATCTTTCAAATTCCTTAAGGAACACAACTGATGTGTACAAGAATTAAAAACAATCTCCAGGTATTTTGGTTCATCCATATTACACAAACTAGAGGAAATTTTAGTGCAAAATTAATGAAGCTTTCTTGTCTAAGCCCTCATTTTCTCTTATGTTTCTGGACCAACAGCCACTATCAACATTAAAACATTAATTTGCTACAAAATGTCTAGATCTCTGACCTTTATTTTATACCTCGTGAACTCTACCTACAATTCTGTAATAACATGTGATACTCTGACTCAAATACAAATGATTCCCACTAAAACCAGAAAGATTGCCCGATGTGATGATGTTCTAAAAAATCTGCAATGAGCTACAAAGAAGGAAAAAAAATCAGAAACCTTTGAAGTGATACCTTTTGTAACTACTTGGAGCTGAAGGCAGGAAAATATTTAAGGCAGACAGTGGCACGGGGCAAATCAAGGACAAATTGCAACTGTAAATTATAATATTTTGACTATGATTATAAAAATATGTGTGAATCTCCAGCAATTTGTGAAATATGCTTTGTAAAGCAAAAATCTTTGGAAATTTCTGTCTGACTTGATGTTAAAGTGTATATATCTATAGTGCTGTTAAGGGTATTGCCTTAACAAGAAGGAGTGAAATGCAAAATGTAATAGCTAGAGCTGATAGGGAGAGTAGCTTTAATTTTGCTAGATTCCACATGATTGCTGTTTGGCCTATTTAATAAAAAATAAAATTTAAAAAAAGGCAAATAAATATCATCCTTCTGCCCTAAATAAGTATCAATCAAACACTAAATTGCAATCAAAATTGTAGCTTAATATTATTGACAAAACAGCAGCAGCAGACCGAACTTCAGACAAATGAGTATCCTTCTACTTTTTTCTCATCTGAGCTTTGAAGAAATAAAAAATAAAAGAAGCCAGTGGCAAATAATATACTAAGATGTTTAGTAACTTTAAATTCTTCTCCTGCAGAGAAAGAGTTACAGTTATGTACAGAGAAACTTACCAAAGGACACAACGTGCAGAGATTATATTTCAGGACTGTGATCAAGGAGACAATAAAGTTCCCCTGCTACCTCTGTGGGAGTATTAAGAAACCAAATTTGGGAAAATCAAGGTGTAGTGCTTGTATCTAAATCAAAATAAATTTGGAATATGCTTTTAAAAATCTTGATCTAGTCTCAAAAGGCACTTTTCCACATCTACTTCATTAGGTTGTGAATTTCACCAGGGAAGCTCAACGTTGGTAGTAACAGGTCTTTGGCATGTGCAATTAAAGGCTTTGTGCTTACTCATTTGGGGAATTACCTATTTCTTTAGTAACATCCCTTTTAAACATTTCAAATTTGGAATTTATAGCATTTAAGTCAAAGCACATTACTGCACAGAATATGAAAAATAAATACTTTTCAGCAACTTTCTGGGAAATAATTTTTATGGGGCAGAAAATAGAAGATAAAGTCCAGGGGATTTAAGTGCAGAAAAAAATATTAGCACAATTCAGCTATGAGAAGGATTGCTGAAATTATTTTTCTTTCCCATTTTCCTTTTTTTCTCCAATATAGAATTTGCAATTAAACTTACATATTAGCCCTACTTCAGTTCCTACTTAATTCCATAGCAGAAAGCAATTGAGACTGGAATCAGACATTAAATAGGTGCGACCAATCTAGCTCATTTTAGGAAACAATTAACTACATGGACTATTCTATACACACACAAAATACTTTAGCTTAGCTCATTATTAAGCTGATTCACATTAAGAACAAACAAAGCTCCTTTAAAACTACAGAGGACTGTTATCCGTTCATTAACAGACCAGATGGATGTGCAATGCATGACTTGTTCGAACTTAGAGAAACAATTCATCTTTCCTAATGTGTTTGAGACAACAGCATGGTTACTCTGTTAGAACAGGGCAAAAATGTGGTCTGAGAGCCATTGTGAGAAGTCAGAGCATTTAACACTGCTCAGAAAAATCTCAGCACTTCCTGTGTTGAGATCTCAAACCTCGTATCCTCATTGGAGATGAGACTAACACACTGGATTCAAAACAAAGATATAAAAAAAATCACCAAATGCTTGTTCTGTTTCTTCCTTACTTTCTCTAGTAAGGAATTTACTTCCTTTTTGCAATTTATTAAGCACTGTTACTACTACTGTTTATTATTGGTACCTAATCAGACACTGAAGAACTCTTGCAGAAAAATTAAACTTCTTAAACTTATGAACTTATTCTTCTCCTTAACAACATGTCACAGCTAACTAACACCATGAACGAAACAACTAACTACTGTGACTCGAAAAGGAGCAAGTGAAAAACTGTCAGATGTATCCCATTGTTGTATACGGGAAGTGTTAAACTGAGCCTGCTTTCAAGTATCTGTCTTCAGCTAAGCTGAGGTTCACTGGTGTAAATACATTTTCAAGTGGAAAAATTATGTAGTGATTTTATGTAGGAAAATTTTGCTAAGGAGGATGCTAAGACTTTTTTTTCCTAATATCTGTTCTTATCCACTTTTCTGCATTACTGACACAATAAAACAATATCAAGTAATTTATTCAGGGTCAAAAATGGCTTTGTTTATGTTAAAATTTGACTTCTTGGCATCTTTTTCTGAGTCCTAACTATTGGCCTGAATAGTCTCTTTCACTCATTTGAGATATGTGCAAAACTGCTTTTCATTGCTCATGCTGCAATCTATAGCTATGCTTTTTTTAAAAAAAATCTAAAGCAATCCAGAAATTAGACTTCAAAGATCAGGGAAAATATGAAAGTAATCCATTTACTTTTCAGAAAGGACCCAAAAGGGTATGGCATTCTGTTGCCCATTTTTCACTGTAAAATAGCTAGTTTTCTCTGTTAGACAGTCTCAAGGACGATTTCTGTAAACATAGCTATGTTGTTGTAAAAATTATCTTTTTACATTCCTTTCCCATGGACACAGATCCTTTTGACGGACACTTCTTGTAACCAATATAGTTAGAGACGGAAGTGTTAACTTTCTCCAATGATCTGTGATTTCAAAAAGTGTATATAAGAATTAAACGAAAGGGGTTTCCCCCCTTTTCCGCCCTTGCTCTGAACATTCGGACTCCAGCTCTCATTATTTCTGCGTCTCAACTGATTACCGGGATAAGCCGTAATAACAGGCATCACAGTAATAGCATTCCATATGTACTTTGACTCTCTTCACAAGAGAAACTTCTTGTTTTCCCACTCATTTGCAAACTTCTGTACAGACAGACCTTCATGGACCACATATACAACAAAATTGTCATGTGCAGTCTTGCTCATCTGAAGTCTGGTTTATGCACCACCAGGACATCAGGATGTAGCAAGAGGAAGTATGATTGAAGCTGGAACAAAAATACCTCTTTTACGCTCAGCATCAAATTCTAAAGTACAGTCGACTAACCAAAATATTGGCAGTTCCACTGAAACCCCTCCAGACTTTTTGTAGTGATTTCCATAAAGTACTACCAGCTGCAGTCAAGTATTCCCACTTCCAGTGCTGTACAGTGATAGATCCAAGATGCAGAGTCTCTCCTCCTTTATTCTGTCTTTTAACTTCTTCCTTTCTCTATAATCTTCCTTGTTTTACTCTTTCTCTTTTCTTTGGTAGTTTGTTCCAGGTGCTGGTGCCCAGGTGCTAGCCGAGGGAGCTGCAGGGCTGCCCTGTGCTGGAATACTGCAGGAAACAGCTGAGTCCCTCAGCCAACCTGCTGCCTCTGTGGTAACACATTTAAGAAAGTGCAAAAGCATTGCTCCCCACTCAGAGGCTTTTTTCACATTCAAAGCACTTCTATGGTAAGTAGAAGATTTGAGAAATTTCTGATTTTATTTTGAATACAGAAATACTGAACTTTGACAACAAGCTATACAAGAATTCTGCAGCTGAACAGCAACCATTCATTTTTAAACTAGATTCTGCATATCACTCCTTTGTGTTATATTTTTGTCATTTGAAAGACAACATTCATTGTTCAGCTATTTAAAGTGTTATTATTTTGTCTAACATCATAAACAAAAAAAGAAGATAAAACTATTCATATTTTTAGAATTGTAGAATCATAGAAACATTAAGATTGGAAAAGACCTCTAAGATCATCATGCTCAACCTTTCACTGAATACCACCAAGCCCACTAAATCATATAATGAATGTATCTGTGAAGTTTATTTGGTTGTCACGTGTTGAAATTTTCCTAAGCATCATGCATATTACACAGCAAATATGTAAAAAGTACACAATACTGTGAACTTACACTGTCTCTTTCTAAACAACATATAACAAAATATTCAGCCAAGTACCATGTGCAATTTGGTCATTTGCTGTGCAGAAATTATTTTGGATCTACTTGGTTGTCTATTAGTGTATCCAAACACTTTGTGTGATTTCTTGAATACCGAATGTATGACATACACACAGAGAAAAGCATGTCTTATAAACAGACCCTTGGCTTAAAAAAAAAATGCTCATAGGTCAATATTTATTTTTATTTTAAGGAAACAATCTTGGTATAACCCAGAGTGAACTGACTGATAAACTACCTCTTTAAATGAAGGTAGTGAATGTAGCCTACTTGCAGAGGCATTCACAGCCATGGCTATAGTTCCTGTTTGGAAGACATCTTGATAGAAATCCTGACAAATCTCTGCTCAGCTGAGTGCAAAAAATAACTGCAATAACTATCTAACTTACTTTATCTACACTGCAAAGGGTATATGATTGCTGTTGCCCTTTCCAATTTCTTGAGGAGATGAAAACAGTTTTTTAAAAAAAATATTATCTACATTTCGAATTAACAAATTTATATTATTGCATATGAAAAAATTAATTCTAAAATAAACATCTCTAAAAGCTGCTATTAGTATTTGGTGTTCAATGCAAGTAATTAATTTAAGAATACTTTGATGTACATTTGTTTAACATTTAATTTTGAAATATTGTATCCTCGTTTTGTTACATCTCTTTTCATTGGTCTATTATTCCTTCATTATAGCCTTTATTTTAATTCTTTCAGCCTTATTCAAATGTGTGTTTTATAATTAATTCACTATCAAATTGTATGTGAATTTTTTATAACTTTTTTGATGCATATCCATCTGTCATCTCTATTTTTCCTGTGTGGACAGTACCAATGGCATTTTAGCATTTCTTTCTTTGTATACATTAACCTTTGAAATATGCTCTGAAGTAATCAAAAGCAGTAAGTATTTATAAAATACTTTCAGCTCAAGGAAAAACTGTTCAGCAGAATACATATAAAACATGCTATGGAGTCTCTGGCTAACACCAGTGGCTGGGTGACACTAGAGCTCACATCATACATGAAACTCAGCAAAAGCAGAGCCCTCCACAACACCATGACACCATGGGTTGATCTGGGCCTTATGTGGAAGGTTGCCATGTACTATATCACTACCATATACTTTCAAGAGCACTTGAATCTTCCTGGAAAATCTTCGACGTGAGAACCTTCCACTGTAGCTATTCAGATACAAATATGACAGCTGTAGATCTTGCATTTATGATGCACCTGGAGATGCAATTGCCTTTTCTGATGTGTCCCAGAATATATATATATATCTATATATATATGTATATATCTACATTGTAACAGCTCAGGTAATGAAATGTTTTATCTTTACCAACTGAACATTCAATTAAAAAACAAAACAAAACAAAACAAAAAGAAAAAAAAAACCCAAAACATAAAACAAATCTCCATTTGGATGGGTTTCTGTATTCCTTACAGAATTGAGCATTTAAATTCATTCTGGTTTTGTCCAAATAACTTAACGAACTGAGACACTATAAAATGTTCCCACTGCCACATGGTTATGATCCAATATTAAGAAACAAATACACAGACATAAAAGACATAGACACAATAAAGACCTGCAAAGATATCAAATCTAGGCTTGCAGCCAGGAATCTCTGGAATGTTTAAATTCTCCCTAATGCTCTGTAGGTATCAGCGTAAGTCCATGAAGTACTGCACAAAACCCTTCATCCACACAATGAACATTAGGCCTTTACAGAGCAGTTAACTATTTATTTCCTCAGTAGTTATTGCACTTTAAGACTACTAAACCACCTGTAAATTTTCTTGAACCCAGTTCTGTTGCCTGTTAGTTCACATAAACGCAATGAGTTCCATGAATTCATGGAGCAGTGCTATGTTCTGCACCATGGAAAGATAACAAAATTGGGCATTTTTTTGTTATTAAAAAAATACCAATTGTCTTGGGTAGAAGTGTAAAACATTCTCCTGGCATTGAAAAACAGAAGTGTTCTGCTGAAGCGTGCTATACTTAAACTGTAAATACTCTGAGTCAAATGTAAAAAAAAAATAAATCATGTTTTCATTAATACATGCATCTGCCTGTGTAATATAATTCAAACAAGAGTTTCTTAATACATCATCTTTGAAATCAGGCAGATATATAGAAGGGAATAAACAATGAAAAGGGGTGAAAAAGACTTAATAAGCAGTTGCATAATAATGTGGGGTGAAGGTACTTGCTTTGCAGTAGCTATCCTTTACTCTTTACAAATAGTGGAAAACACCCAGTCGGAATAAAGATTGGCTTTCCCTGAGAGGCCTACATATATACAGGTTATGTCAACACATGATCCTGTTCTTGGAAATATCATGGTGATACAGGGAAGAAAAAAGTTAAAAGGATGCTTAGTAGAAATTAGTTATTAAAACAATGTATATGGCTTCCTCAATACTTACCTTGCTTGCCAAGCAGAAAAGGAGGATGCAGAACCATTGATAAAGGGAAGCAACCATGACCAAAGGTCCTGCTTTCGGACCCTGAAACCAGCCCAAACCAGCCTTGAGACTCGGACTCAAGCCAGAGACTCAGGGAGCTTGTGCAAAGAAGCAAGGTAAAAAGTTCGATCTAGAGGAAGACTTCTTTCTTCATCTGAAGACCCTTGCCCACAACCACCAGGAGGCAGTGGGCATGCACAGATTAATGCAAATGACTTTTGAACTCATTATAATGTGAAGCAGAGATAGGTTATGAATATGTATAGGCATATTGTGTAACCTGTTGAATATGCAACCTATAACCTGATATATAGCTAGCCCAGTGCGGCCAATGGTGCACTTGGAGGGTTACCCCCACGCGTCCCAGTGCTTGGAATAAAACTTACCTACTTTACAACTTACAGAGTTGTGGAGTTCTATCTGCATATCAATGGGACATGTGATGAACATAACATTGTAATGAGTTAAATCTCCTTTTGCATTTACCAACACCTATTTCGTGACATTTCACTTACCCTAACACATTCCCCCTTTGAGGCACCTTTTGGGAAACTAGATGACCCATTAGATAGCTTAAATCTGACAAACATATGAGCCTCTAAACTATCTGGAAGCTCAGTAATACTAACTGTACAACTATCTCCATCCCCCAAGTAATCATTGAGATTATATGTCACTCTCTTCACTTTTCCTCTATCCTTTTGCAGCCTCTCTTACCATTTCATTAAAAAACCAAACCAAACCAAACCAACCCAACCAAAAAAAAAAAAACCAAAACAAAAACAGAAAAAAACCAAACCAAAACAAAAAAACAAAAAAAAAGACCCAAAACCAAGAACCATGGACTACCTTTTCCCCTTTAATAAAATTGTCAGAAAGATTTGAAAATGTAAAATTTTCTAGGAATAGACAGAATATGAGCATAACAGTATTTTCAAGCTGCACAGTATTTCCTATCACAAAACTATAATGCCTTACCAACAATAGCACAGACTTTGAAAGAGAAATCTCCTTCCTGGAGAAGACCAAGTGCACCACATAAGATTCTGTAGAAAAATTAAGGATTTTTTCCATGTTGTTCACAGTTTATTTTTGCTCTCCATCTTGGCCCATGAGAAGAAAATAAAGAATAATGGGTTTGTGTGCATACATTTTTCTTGTAACTTCACATACAAACCTGTGAAAGTCATCCAGGACAGATTTATCTTTGCTCAAGGAAAACAGATCAACCACCGCTATGAAATCAGAATAATTTGGGGTTTTTTTCTACTTGTCTACCCTTATCACTTTATCACTTGCAATATGATGCTTCTCTCTCTGCCTGAGTGGTGAGCAGATTATTTTAAAAACTACTATAAATGTGTCTCAGTCATCAGATTCTCTGTAATGACTCAGGCACTCTCTGAAAATTAAAAGGTCAGAGTAGAGCAAACTCAACTACCTTTCTCAATTTTTACCCCCAAAATATATGGGATATTAAATGAGCAGGGAATGGAGGCTATAGACCTTAAACAAAAGTTACAGACAATCCAGGAGAAGGTATGACCTTCTTCACCAAAATTTCTAGATGCAGGCATCAAAAACACTGAAAGAATTCAAATGGAGAAATTATGAATATGCCAAAGCCATAAATATTTGTTTCTAGTTTCTTTAACCCAGGTAGATATTTCTGGCAAAGCATGAAGATTAGAAAACTCCAAATAGAGTCCAGAAGGTTTCACTTGATAAAAAAGATAATGTTTACCTGCATGAATAAGCCTATGGCTTGTGAACTATGGCAAGTCTAGGAGATCACTTAGCATAATTTTCAGCTAAAAAAAGCTTCTAAGTCTGTTTTCAATGTGGAAATAAATTATGAGTGATTATCATTCACTCTTGTTGGCTAAAAGCTTTTGAAGATGAGGCAGTAACAAGTTATATCCACCAGGATTATTCAAAACCAACCATCAAAAATTAACACATTAACATCCTGATATTGTAGGAACACAGAAATTAGTACTCCAAATATTTTTTTCCTAGATGTAATAAAAGATTTCATATTTTTTTAAGCAGTGACCTTTCTACCAGAAAGAATTGTGGTATGTTAATATTTATACGACTTATGACTATATCACCTGCATTTTCATATTTCTGTCATACCCATAAATTCATAGACAGCTATGTTTCTCTCCACATGCAAATGAATTTCCCAGCCCAAGGCAGGGAGGTCGGACTAGATGATCTTTGAAGGTCCCTTCCAATCCGAACCATTCTGATTCTATGATTCTATAACTAATAATAGGAAAACATTTACAAGAAGGGAAGAGAAAAAAATAAAACATTTAATGAATAAATGAAATGTGCAGTAAATGGAACAGTAACATTACAAGTTGTAAAGACAGAAGGATGTCAGTGGGTGAGGACAGTACAAACTGATGGAAACCACAATGTACACATCATACACACACAGAGAAATACAACTGTGAAACTGTGAAAGCAGCTGTGTCAGTAACTCTCACATTGACATTTATTACCTGTCTGAAGACCTAAAATAATCATGTCCCTCCCCCAAATCTTCATAACCACTGAACATAAATGTCATGGTTTTGCACACAGATACAATTCTAAGTGCAGATGCTGTATGTGCTTATCCTACCACTTATCCTGTCTCTCTGCCTTCTCCACACTGCACATTGCATGAATTCTCTGAGGAGACCAGAAGAATGTGGAGTGCACTGCTGAGTCATGTCAGAAACATAGGTGGAAGCAAGAAACAATGAGTAATTTAAGTACTTACTCCTGATAGCAGTAGTTTAGGACAGTCAATATACAAACAAGATAGCAAAGCTGTTCTAACCACGATGGGGCTCTTAGAAGCATATCTCACTCTATTTATATACTCTGTGGAGAAGAAATGGAAGAGGACCTACCCTACTCATTTCAGGGTCATACCACCTCTGTTTACGTATGCATACCTGTAATGAGTAGATGTGAAAAGCCACATATCAGCCTTCAAAACTGCATAGGTTGGTGTACCTAGATGTAAGATTTCTGAAATCACAATGTAGAAAACATGTAATTATTCTGGTCAGAGCTGTGGTTTCTTTGCAATAGGAACCCAACACGTAGAATCATACAATATCCTGAGTTGGAAGGGACCCACAGTACCTTCCAAGGGACATCATCAATGTCCAACTCCTGGCCTTGTGCAGGACAGCACCAAGAATCAAACCACGTGTCTGAGAGCATTGTACAAATATTTCTTGAACTGTGGCAGGCTTCCCTGGGGAGCCTGTTCCAGTGCCCAATCATAAAGCAGATGAAGAACCTTTTTCAAATATCTAACCCAAACCTCCCCTGACACAGCCTGATGTTGTTCCCTTGGGTCTTGTCACTGGTCACCAGATAGAAGAGACCAGTGCCAGCCCCTTCACTTCCCCTTGTGAGAATGTTGTAGACTCTGATGAGGTCTCCCCTCAGTCTCCTCTTTTCCAGGCTGAACAGACCAAGTGACCTCAGATGCTCATGGCTTCCCCTCACAGCCCTTCACTATCCCCATGGCCCTGCTTTGAACACTGTCTAACATCTTTATAGCTTTCTTTTACTTCAGTGCCCAAAACTGCACACACTAGTCAAAGTGAGGCTGCCCCAGTGCAGAGCAGAGGGGGACAATCCCCTCCCTTGCCAGGCTGGTGATGCTGTGCCTGATGCCCTCCTGGCTGTCAGGGCACTGCTGATTCACGTCCAACTTGCCAAAGACCATGGTGCCCAGGTCCCTTTCCACAGTGCTTATCTACAGCATCTTGTTCCCCACTCTGTCCATACATCCTGGGTTACTCTGTCCCAGGTGCAGAATCCAGCACTTGCCTTTGTTAAAACTTCATGCAGTTGGTGACTGCCCAGCCCTCTACTTTGTCAAGGTCTTTCTGCAGAGCCTCTCTGCCCTCAGTGGAGTCATCAGCTGCTCCCAATTTAACATCATTGGCAAACTTACTCTGGTATCCCTTCAGATCCTGTGTCCAAGTTGTTTGTGGAGATGCTGAAGTGTATTGGCCCCAAGATGGAGTCGTGAGCCCCACCAGTGACTTGTCACCAGTCTGATGTAACCCCATTTGCTATAGTCTCTTTTTATTGTCCCCCACATTTCTAGGCAGCTTCAGTCCCAAGGGCTCTCACTAGCACTCAGTTCCTCAAGTTCTGGCATTGCCTACTTATCACTTGCAATTGCTTACAGCTGGTTTTGTCCCTTTTCCCCCTTCCAATCTAGTTTAAAGCTCTCTCAACAAGCCTTGGTAGCACTGTACTAATGTCCTTTTTTTTCCTCTTTGAGGAAGAGTGCCGCAGTGCATTATTTCGGATTTAAGCCTCTGTAAGATAAAATGTTAATATATGCTTTTTGATCTCACTTTAATGCTTGTGTTCTCTGATATTGCACTGACAACAAAAATAAGAAAATCTGGATACCAAATCTAACTTTGAATGGTATGGGGCAAGGCTAAATAAATCTTCTCTCCTGTGGAAGTAGCAGGATTAAAAAAAAAGATTGTAGAAAATCCCATAGTAATCAGTGGGTAAACAGTGACATTCCTAGAGTGTCTCAGCTTTGAGGTTGACAGGAACGGCCAAAGAGAAAAACAGGCCATTAAGAGTGGCATATCCAGCAAAGAGCAGCCAATAATAACATGTCATGAGAATGCAAATATGAAAATTATAGATATTCAATTGTCTTTGCTCACTGCCTCTGTCACTCAGGTTCAGGGATTAGATCATGAAGAAACTGAAGGAATTTCTAACAGAGAATGTGTAATATTGTAAACTACATCTGATTACAGATAAGCTGGGAATGTACAATATAAAGCAGTGAATGACTGTGAGTCTTATAAAGAGCTGGCCAGACATCACTCCAAAACATCATCAAAGGCTCCATCGTGATAAGATTGAGGAGAAATGCTGGTAAGTCTTAGGGAGAATGGGAAAGGATTGAACTCTGTCATTATCAAGTATAACCTTTGACCTAATATATTCTATTCTCCTTGGTAAAGATATTTTCACTGGACAGATATGTCAGATCACTAATTAAAATGGCCCCTGTGTAATTTTCATTTATTGACTGGAAATGTAGCATAATAAAATTTGATTTTGCATAGGAAAATATCTTTTTATTTCATATATTTGGTATTACAAGCTAATCTGTTGTTTCTTGTGTGCTTTTACCTAATACCTATTACTCAAAATAGATAGTCTCCCTGTTATGCCAAAGGTACTTAAAACCAAGTGAAATCTTCAGTCTGTTACAGTCAATGGAGTTTTTTCCCATTACTTTCAGTGGGGACAAATTTTCACTCAGTAGGCAAGTAAAGCAACACTTAAAAATATTCAAGCTATAACTTATAAAAAAGGAGAAAATACAGCATTTAAATAAATATCTGTTATAACTTTTTGATATTTTTCAATAGATTGTCAATAGCGTGAATAGTGTTTCACAAGTTGTTGAAAAAATAAACTTATGTTGTTCTACATTATTTAAGATCTTGACTCTTTAGCAGGACAATGTTTTGCATAGGAAATGGCTGAGGAACAAATGAGATTAGTTTATTTTCATTTAACCCCTGTTAAACCTTTGCATTGTGGATCCTTAACTCCTTGAAAGGAAAAAAAAAGAATAAAAAAATTTAAAAATATACAAATACTGCTAGAATATAAAGCTTTGGTTGTAAATTAAGATAAAGCAAATATAAAGAAATAATACCACTGCTTCAAAAAGCTTACATTACAAGTAATTCCAATTGGTTTTTAAAATGTTTATCTAGTTTAGTTGAAAGGCCGCAATTTTATACAACAAGAAATTTTAATTAAGCCTTGTGCTTGAAGTGTTTCTGCAATTACTCCCTTTGGTTCCATTAGGAGGTAGCCTCAATTAAAATGTATTGTTAATATTACAAGATAACACTTGCTGGTGGTACAAAATTGAAGATATGCCTCCATGTAATTTTAGATTATTCCTTGCTGTGAGTTTTTTGTAATTACTTTTTGTCAGTAATGCTTTTTTCTATTCTCTTGCCAATGAAATATTTTTAATCAGTACACTCAAACACTGAGACTGTGAAAACAGGCAAGTTCTAAAAAATCAAATACCTTTTGCACCCTAGAATTCAGTTAAAGCTTTTTGTTATTCATTTTTACTCTATTAAAAAATAACAAGTGAAAAATTAATACGGTTACCAGATTCTCTGTAGCAAACAAACGCAAACAAAAATTGACTGTAGCAAACAAATATTGTAACTCTGAGGGGAAAACAGAAATCAGAATTTCATCTTTCCACCTTAATTAACATCATTAGTCCTTACACCTTTTCACTTTAATTGACATCATTAGTCCTTTCTCAAGTGATAATGCCCATTGAGGGCATATAGATTCCCCATTGATATTTCCTGTCTATTGTTGAGTTATTAATAGGAAATAAATTTACCAGATTAGAGTCTTTTCATATGCATTTTTTATCTATATTTTTTAATGTCTTTCACTTATTTAAAAGTGCTGTGCAGAACTGTAATTGTTCTGTGTTCCTTACATTTGATAGTATGTAAAACTTGTGATTGAAAACACAATGAAGTTAATGGTCAAGTAGATTTTAGAACAAATTCTTGTCATATGGGGAGGAACAAAGTTATTTTCAATGTCTAATAAAAATAGCAATTCTAAATTCACAAGTAAGACCATATAAGCAGACTATCACTTGTTGGAGGATCCTAGGGATTATTTTTTTGGAGTGAGGAAAAAAACCAATTATTTTTTATTCAAGTTACAAGTATTTTCCTAAGAATATATAAAAATTTGATCCACTCTAGACTTTTGCATAAAGTAACAGAGATTTTCAGAGACCCCCCATTCCACCCTATTATAAAAAAATGTTTCTAAAGAATGACTAATTCTTTGAATTGTAGCCATTGGTTCACAAATATTAAGTATCACATTTTTTAGTATTTATTAGATTAAAACTAAATCAGAAATAAGAATTTTTAGATTCAATTTAACTGCCAAACCTTTAAAACATTGTCCCAAAGCCTGCAACCACGTTTGTATAATAATTCACACCATTCACTCCAGTATTCCTATTAGACTATCCAACTCTCTGTGAAAACCCTTGAACAGTCTGAAGTACCCCTTTTGTCTGTGAGAACTCTCTGGGTCAGGGACTACACCCTGTGGGTATAAATGGCTCATCAGGAGATGGTGAGAGTCTCAAAGAGACAGGACAAGTCAGTCTTTGAATAAAGTGTTTCAGCCCAGAGCCTGACTCTGGGAAGGAGGGTGATTTCCTCTGAGAGCTGACCCAGGAAGGGGGAGGAGACAAAAGAGGATCTGTCTCACACAGAAGGGGTGAACATTCCCTCCCCTGCATTCCTCTTGTTAGTGTTTGTGAGCAGCTGCCACACACTCCAATCTCCTCTGCCTGGTCTCTTCTTCTGAGCAGAAGTGAAGAAGTCACAAAACAATCTCCTGACCAAATCTCACAAGCTACTGCCTCTTAAAGTCATATTCCAAAGATGATGGAGAAAATGAGTGTGTGAAGCAGTCAAATTTCAGCACATTCACAGAATTGCAGAATGGTTGAGATTGGAAAGGACCTCTAGAGGTTTTGGGGGAATATGAAGAAATACTTGAACCTTCCTTTGGAGTTAAGTGGGGAAAACGGGTAGCAGAAACATTTTGGGAGGCTATGACTTTTTAGTGCTCATATTTCAGTTGCTACAAAAAGTCACAGAATGGACAATTTTTTTTTTCTTATGTTTAAATTGAAATTAAACAAATCATTCTGTCTTGTTTTTCTCTAAGGGTGCTATCGTTTGAGATAACAGCTGGAGCGGGACCCCTCCTTTGTTAAGTCTGGAAAGAAAATTCTTGGAAGAAAGTGAAAAAAAACCCTGTTTATTCACACACAATATGCATGCAAATACAGCAAAGATTAAAAAAAAAAAAAATGAGGCTAATAAATCCCCAAAAAGGGAAAACCTCAGTAGAAAAGTCCCAGAGAGAGTCCCTTCCGTCTGGTAGCTTTCTGAGGGCCCTGGCCCAGGCTTCACCAGGCCTCCCTAGGCCCGGGGAGGGGAACGAATGTCCTTCCGATGTTGATCCCCTCCTCAATTTCAGGTGATGGCACAGGTCCAAAGAAAGGAAGAAAAAGAAAAAAAGCACACACACACACACACAAAAAAAAANGGGAAGGAAAAAAACCTCTCCTTCTCTCCACCGTGCTCCCTTTGCACACACTGCAGCAGGGAAGAAGAAGGAATCCCAGAGGAGTCACCTTATTTTATGTACAGTCTGTTGGGAGGAACTCTGTTGTCCTCCGGGCGGGAACATAGTCCCATACTGAAAAAAGTCCGCTGATGATAGGAATACATGACAGTGGCGATATGATACTGTCACCCCAGGACAAAGGGAAAGTAAAATTCAGAAGA
The DNA here is from genome assembly GCA_013398175.1 of Climacteris rufus. Lineage (NCBI taxonomy): Eukaryota > Metazoa > Chordata > Aves > Passeriformes > Climacteridae > Climacteris > Climacteris rufus. The sequence goes on from VZRZ01003275.1 coordinate 895,749, forward strand.
ATATTAGTCCGTAAGCTCATGGTGATGCCTCAGCATAGGTGTTAAATCTGCCCCTTCTGCCTGAACTGTACTGCAATGCAAACTCACAGTATGGAGGTAGTCAAGCAACAGGTACCATTGTGTCATGCAAAAAGTGGTATGAGGAGAAATAATAATATATTTTGCATGCAAGGGTTTATTTGGGTCAAGATGGTGTGAGCAATTACATGTTGACAAGATGGTAACATCCACCATTAGATGAAACAGTCCTGTGGTGCACTCTCAGGTCCACAGTCAAAGATACCAGTGTCTAAAGGATAGCTACCCTTCAGGAAAATCTGAACCACATGTATAGTGCAACTGTTTGTCCTCAGAGGACAAACTGTATCTAATTAAAAGCAAAGCACATATGATGGACATGACAAGAACTCTGTACCATCTGCTCTACCACTGATTAAATCCTTTTACACCATGCTGTTTGCCAATGAAAACATAGCCTTTTGGAAAAAAACACTATGTCTCTCCTGACAAATCTAAAGACCTGTTGAATATACTGAGTCATGCATCCTGCTAAGGTTATACTTCTAAGTGGGCTACTACGAGAATAATAGGAATTTTACTATCCAGATAGTACAGATTACTAAATTCATATTGCTTATACGTTTCAATAAGATGTATATCAATTATATTGATAACTTTGTAAATAAATCCCTAAAAATATAGTTATGATTTTTTTAGACCTTTCTATACATAAAAGTTATATATATATATAGCTATGCCTGTAGGTGCTAGATAATAACTATTGCTATGACTGGGCTGCCATCTTTCAAATTGTGTAATAAAGTCCAAGACAACTTTTTAAAAGGTGAGAGGGTAGAAGGATTTTAAACTGAACCATTCTGGTACAATTATTACCCAGGTGATTATATTCTTGTCTAAGTTGCTCTACAACTGGATGGAATATACTACCCACTTTCCACACAGTAAAGAACAGACTGTGCTTCCCATTTTAAACCTGTGAAATGTGTTAGCTAAAAACCTTTCCTAGCTTAGAAGCAGACTGAAAGGCAGAGGTAACATTCGGAGAATATTTTTACATCTGTTAGTGAAAGTATTCAATTATCAAAAACAGACAAGCTATGACTTTTTAGCAACCTCTCATGTCCCTGCTTTTATCCTTCATGACATGCTACAATTTGGTTTTGTGTCATAAAACATCCATGCTGTACATTTCCAGTTAGCTTAGTCTATTACAATACATTTAAATCCCCACTATTTTTTTGCTGCTTTTCTCCTTCCTTTTCAACATATAAACTGAATTACCTGAATTAAACCAGCTCTCCTTTCCTGACGAGTTCAAAATTGGCAAATTCCACCAAGTTGTTCTTCCTAACATGACATATAAAATAGGAGGAAAGGAGTCTGCTTTCTGCAGATGTAGCTACTTCTAAACTACTGTTCCCAGTCCATTATTGCTGAGATGTTAAGTGGTTTTCCCTCTCAGATCACAAAGTGTCTACTTCCTCAGGATCCTCTGCTGAGCTTCCCCAGGCAGCAGTTGACAGCTCAGACACCCACAGCATGACACGACAATAACCAGCTACACAAACAGACCAGGAGAGCTCTGAAAAGAAGTCTGCTTTCCAATAAAGTGAAATCAAGTCTCATACTATAGCTGTTTCTTGGTCTCTGCTTTTTATTAGTAGTATTTTCTCTCTGTCTCACAGATCTTTAATTAGATCTATCAGTTATGATTAAATAGCCAATGCTAAAATGCCTTAAAAATTCTGCATGTGTTTACCACATATCAAGAAACAGACTTTTTTTCCTTTTGTGTTTAATGTCATACTCTATATAAATAAAAAATTCTAAGAGGGTTATTAAATGGAATCTATAGTTATGTATGAAAGTAACTGCAGTCTAAACTAATGCTGAAGAGTAATTACATCCTAATTGGCTTGGCTTGTTTGGTGTGTCATAAATGTTTTTACAATAGTTCTTAGCAGATGAAGAGTCAGAAAACAAATTTCTGCAAGTTGTGGAGAAATTACCACAAAATAGTGAAACACAGCCCGTTAAGGACCTCCTAAAATGGTTTCCATACTCTACCATCTGCAATGTTCAGAAGACATTTCTCTGAGCTGTAAATGCTATCTGTCTGATGGACAAACTTCTTTATCTAATACTTAAATTGCATTTCAACAAACATCCCAGTACACGATAGTGGTTAAAAACATTGTTCTTCAAGCAGTTAACTTTTCCAACATGAATACTAAAACCATTAGAGACTATATAGTATACATTCATTTGTTTCTTAGAGATTTAGCATTAAACAAAGGACCAGTGCAACATCTGTGAAACAAAAATCTGTGTCACAGAAAAAAAGGACAGTGACTTATCCCTCTAACTTGTTGATTATGAAGGACAAATTCCATATATTTAGTGCTTACTTTTCTAGATGCAACTCGTTCAAGAAAACTAAGGATATTTTATAATCTCTGAAACTTAAAAGAACATACAGAATATTAACAGCAGTCACACCAATTGCTGAAGCAGAGCTATATGTAATTTTGTTGCCAAGGAACAAAATGTGAATTGCACAGGACACAAGAAAAAAGTGGAAATATATGCTGCAAACTTCTTCACTAATGGATCTTTTTTGGTGCCCTTAGACAACTGGGCTCATTTTCATGACACACTAGCCCTGGTGGTACTCTCAGGAGATGTATTGTTGGATACAGTATTGTTGGATACCACATATTGCTACATACAATGGCAAAGAGGTTTTTCCGTTAAAGGCAGACAGTGTCATACTACTTTGCATAACTTTCCCAGAAAAGGAACACCTTTTTTTTTTTTTTTTTTTTTTTTTTTTTTTACTATTTTCAACCATTTTCTGTGTTCCAGGGGACTTCTAGCTAAACAGAAGGAGAAAAGATTGGAAATGAGTGTGACAGCAAAATACCAATTGCATTCAGTATAAATACAGAAGCTAACAAGCTATCCAAAGATAAAAACCTGGCACATATGAATTTTGGCACAGAAATTCCTCTGTCCTGATGGTTCTTCATACCAATTCAAGAATGCATCATATAATAGCAGTATTTATCAGCTGATGACAACTGAAACCAATAGTTACAATATATTGATTTTAACTATTGTTTTTGTTGCATAGCATACTGTGTCACCAACCTTTACAGCAGGGACATTTAATGGCATCTAATATAAAGAATTCTGGAAGACGTCCTTTGGAGACAATACATTTAGATGTCAGTATTATATGCATATTTGATGTAAAAGAATTATCTTTTCTTTAACATCCAATCATTCCTACCAAAAGATTTGATCTGCAGAATTGCAATTTTATGTGGTGATCTTTGGGGAATCTTCAGAATGCCACAGTCTTAAAACCACAGACAAATCTCAACAATTTGACTGAACATAGAAATTGCTTCTAATATTCTGATACTCTTAAGTATACCTAATAGCTCAACAGCCAAGAGAAAACAATCTTCTTGAAATTAATACTGTTTTTCATCTACTATGAAAATCCACAGTGTATCTCAAACTGTTAGATTTCATGCTTCAGTTTTATGCTTAAATTAGAATTTAATTATTCAAAAACACTCAAATTCTTCAACTCTGTGGCTAAGTTCTTGAGCCATTTCAAGGATTAGTTAAACAAATTGAGCTCCTGATCTTGAGATTTGCCCATGAGATAAAAAAGTGGCTATTTTCAATCTGAAATTGGTACATAGCATACATGCCATTCAGAAGGCAGTAAAATCTGCCACCACACAATAATTACAGACCTCTGGATAAAGACAAAGAAATGAAAGGATTTAATTTGATTAGCTTCCAACTTTATTCATTTAACTCATTTGGGAACCATCCAGCAATAATTCTTCCAATGAAGGTCATAATTCTTCTTTAATTGTTTCCACCTGGTACAGTACTGTCATCAATCCCCTGTTCTCCACCTTTCTGTACTTGACTTTCAGCCCATCACTCATGCTTTCCCAGTCTACCCTTGCACTATCATTAAGGGGCAAGGGCAAAGAGGTTTGGGTTTGCTTTTTTTGTGTTGTGACAGACCACAGAACCTTCAGCTTGGCTTCCTCTGTTGCTGGATGCTTTCCCTGTGTTCAGTCCCTATTTCTGTTTACACATCCTGAGAATTAATTCCTGCCCTGTTTCTGCTACATGCAGACATGATGAGCTTTTCCTTATAACCTGTCCCCTCTGCCAGGATTCTGCAAATTCACTTTTCTCATTCCTCCCCTTTTCTGCCCCTTTTATAGTCCTCCCTATACATCACCCCCCGCTCCACCCAAGATTCTCAAACAGTTAATGAATATCCTTTAGCAGACAAAAATCTTCATTAGCAAACTAATGGACAAACAAGAGAGTTAAGCCTCACTAACTCAAGTGTTCAAAGACACTCATTCTACAAAGTCAAGGTCTCTAAACTTCATTGCTTAGCACACCTAACCCAAGTCATGCCATGGTGTGTTCCCATGGTGGCATCCTGAGGGGAAAAGGGAAACTGTGGGACCCTGAAGAAATTAACTCTAAGAAAGGTGACCTCTTACTTCCCTTCCTAACACATTGCTTTTATGATTGCAGCAACTTCATTTTGGAGAGTCAGACTCTATACATGAAATCTGTAAATTTCCACTGATCATTTTCCACTGAGAGACTTTTATCATGTTTCCTCATGGGAATGCTCATGAAAGAAATTTCAATTTTGGAACATAAATGCAGTCTGCACACCAGTAAGCAAATATTTAGTGTTAAGGCTGTAAGCAGTAAACATTTTTGAAGAAAACTTAATTTGAATTTCAATCAGAACAGGTAAGAGTGATTATTAATGGTGGTGAATATATTTATCCAGGAACACAGACTTGCCTAGACAGGAAATTTTGTATTAGTGGAACAGCATTTCTCAATTTATTGATTTACGTCTAAACTAAATGAGAATATGTTCTGTTGCTCTTGAGGTGGATGACATGAGATTGAAGTAGGTATTTTAATATCCTGTTTAATGTCAAGTTAGAAAATTAGGTTCTTCCTTAACCTTTGAGTTTTAGTCATAAAAGACTGACGGATCAGGACCTCCCAGTGTTTGACCATATACCATCTATTCAAATGGAATGGGCTGACAGCCCCAGGCTACAAAAATCCTTGGCTGTTTATGGAAAAAAATAAATCCTGTCTATTGGGTTGTGAAAGTAGCTCAATAATTTTGAACAAATTCATGTAAAGTTATTTGTAACTTTTTTTTTTACATATGATAAAGGAAGCCTGTGTAGCATTGCTAATAAGATTTATCTGGTGAGATAAGTTATAAAAAAAGAGAAAACACATAAGGGAGAAATGGGTCCTATCAGAAAGGACAACACAAACCATTGAACTGGGAGCTTCATGTTTTGGGACAAATACATTGCCCTTCCCTTGTACTTACACTATTGCTGAAGTGAAAACTGTTATCTATTCATACGAAAGACCCTTCTTCTCTACCTATAATATTGAAGTTAAAAAGAATGCTATCATATATTTATAAAACAAAGATCTCACACTTCCTATTGCTTAAGCAAATTTGACATGCTATTAGTTCACACAGACAGATTATCTTGTTGCTTGTTTCTGAAATTTTTGTACAACACTACTTGCCAGCAAATTGGTTTAAGAGACTGAGCAATAATGATTCTGTAATTTTTCTTCAACATTCAATGCCTCCTGGAAACCGTACTGCAGATCATCCTCCTAAGATAGCTTTGATGTCCATGAGTCTTAGCAAAGTGCTTCTATTAAAAGACTCCCTTTCAGTTCAGTTTGTTTATTTCAATTTTTTCTATACACCACATTTTCAGCTCAGAGCAAGATGAATGGAAATAAACAATAACACATTTGCAGTAAGAATTTTGTGTCACAGACCTTTCGTAAGATATTGTGGTTTCAATGCAACCACAACATAATGACAAACTTCCTTTGTAAATGACAGATCTAATTGTAAAGTTAAAATTATAGTTCCATGAAAAAAAAAAGAACAAGTGCTGAAGACACAGGATCTACTGTATGTTGGCATGTGGCTGTATTCCCAACTAAAGCATCCCTATTATTCATGAGTTGATTTACACTTTTTATCTCTCCATAACCTGTAGCATTTATTTACCCTTACATTTTGAGGTATTATAGTTTCTGCTGACATGGGTATTTTCCTAAAATAGAACATTACAGCAGTCCCCTGCTAGATGTTTAAGCCATGTGTATGTTTATTTTTAATTTTTTCTTGAACTTTCTAACTGTGAGCAGGCTGGGAATGTAGAGTCATGATGAATGAGAGTTTGCTTTAAAGAAAAAGAAAGGAGAAATGTAGACATTTGATGTAACTCTGAAAAATTCACAGTCTCCTACCTTGAAAACAAACATTTCCCGGCGAAGAATAGCCAGAGTGTTGAAGTTCCCATCACAGATGTTAGGCTTGGCTCCGGGATAGGAAGGTTTGTCACCAGTGGGTGGTCGGGGAGGTTTAGGTTGCCTGTCATTCTTTCGTGGGTCTGCTGGAGGGACTGAACGATGTGGGGGCACTGTTGGCAGAGGTCTTGTTGGTGGTGGTATCCTGTCAGGTGGACCTTTAAAAATACAGCAGTAGGATGTAATATACAAACCCACTCAAAGAAAACATACACAACAAAAGCCAGCTGCAAGCTGTGCAAACCCGACAGTGAAAGGGGAATGAAAAAGTGACCTAACATACCTTTCTGATATTTTTATATCATAGAATCATAGAATCACAGAATATGCTGAGTTGGAAGGGGCCCATTAGAATCACCAAGTACAACTTGGGGCCCTGCACAGGACAGTGTAAGAGTCACACCCTGTGCCTAAGAGCATTGTCCAAAAGCTTCTTGAACTCTCTCAGTGCTGTGAGCACTTCCCTGGAGAGCCAGTTCCAGTGACCAACCAAGTACTGGTTATAAAGTGTATAAAGAATGACTACCAAAACCAAGGAAAATAATTACTTTTCATTATCCAAAATCTTCCTTGCTTTTAAAAATCCTGTTCCCTATAAGATCATGATCAATCAATAGATTTTCAACCTTTATTTTTAATCTATACTCATCAATTCACACAGGCATTTATGTAGCATAACTGATTTTTCCTTCTGACCAAATTTTTAGATCAAGTTCATGTTCATTAGAGACAGGACATTCAAGATTTCCCCAATGTTCCTCAATATGTACAGGAGCTCTTAAAACTGGACCTCAAATCCTAGGCATCTATGTATCACCCCTTCATTTATTTTCTTCAATATTCTGAAATTATGTATTTTTCTTGTTTTTTTCCCAGTGAGTCTTACAAAGCTAGATACCTGGTAATTAAAGGAATTGTTCTGAGGATAAATGCATTAAAAAGAACTGAAGTGAAAAACTAAAGCTCTGTAGAGCAGTCTTGAAACAGTTTTCTTCTTCCAAATATATTGTCTGTCATAATATACAGAATTTGATGGCAGGTGAAATAACTATCCTACTCACAATTTCTCTACCTAAAAGTCAACAGGCTATCCTAGCCAGATGCTGATCGTAACCCTAATGAACGACTTGAAATTAGTGTACTGAAAATGCCTTCCATCTCTACACATATTAGTAACATTTAAATTTATTTTTCATGTACAAAAAGATAAGAAGCTTCAGTTGGATCAGTAGGATTTCTGGAAAAAAAAGATGATTGTTTTAATTTTGCTCATTCTATTTTGGCCTCCCTCCAAATCATTTAAATAGATAACATGCTTCGAGTTCAAAAAATAAGTATGACCATTTGCATGGCCAGCTTCAGAAATACTTTTGAATAGCAAGCCAACTCCAAAAATTGCATAAATGGCATTTGAATCTCTGAGAATTTCGCAAAAAAAAAAAAAAAAAAAAAAAAAAAAAAAAAAAAAAAAAAAAAAAAAAAAAATGCATTTTAAAGAACAAGGTGGATTGTGTAAGGAAATCTTAAACTCGCCAAATGGTTGTCATGCAATTTATATGGAATTTATTTCATTCACAATTTTAAGACTTGTGACATTTATAATTTACAGTTAATAACAGTCTTTCAAGGAATACTGCAGACCAAAGTAATTAATTTAATAGGTGTGACATTTTTATTGAGGCATATGATTCCGGATCACATCTTGATTTTAAAGGGAGCAAAGGAATCAGTTTGCAGTAGCTCATGTTGGAAAGTTTTTAACCCCAAACCAAAGTTTTCTTTATGCCATTTGGTGGTGATGTCAGATATTACTTCCCAGGGGTAACACATTTCTCCTAATGTATAGCCCACAGCTGTTAGAGCTTAGCAGCTAGTTTTCAGCAAAGTATTCTTGTCTAGCCCTTAAGTCTAGACTACCAACTTATGAGGTCATGAGAAACAACCTTCCTTCCTGCTAATCACACAGGACTAAAACCCAACCAAACAAAACTTGATCAGTCAATCATTTTGAAATTGCTATTTATGCTGTATGAAAATATATATCTGTGCTTGTAAATATGATATTTTGAAAAGCTTGTTAATATAAAACACCATGGAGACTGCAGAGTTCTAGTTAGCACTGTAGTAATTCCATATGATCATAGCTGTCCTTCCTGGAACTAAAGATAAAGAAGGAATGACCCTGACAATATTCAACATAAACATGACAAACTTTAAACAGGAAAAACTTGGAGTACAAAATTGAATCCAATGCAGATTTCATTAATAAATATTAAACAAGACAATCTCAAATGACATGCATTGGTTACGGAGCATTAACACAGAGATACCAAAACCAAAACTATGTTTTTGGAAATGTAAGAGATAGTAATATGGGAGTTAGTGTTGCATTCAAAATTATGTTATTGTTTTGCCTTTTTTTAAAAAATTTTCAATTGCCTTGCTAAATGCAGAATTTATTTGCATCACATGTACTTTATATCAGGGCGTAAGAAACCTAAATGAATATATTTTCAAGAAGTAGGCCCTTATTTACCCTAAGTAGGTGCTGGTATTAACATTATTTTGAGATCAATTTGCTATATTTATCATAAGAAAGGGTGGTTTAGGGACCTCAGATTTTGGAGGGACTTTATCTGTATTATAACTGATACACTGAGAAGCAATCAATTCATCCAATTACATGAGCTTGGACACCTGTGTAAATAATCTCATTATAGTTAAAGACTTGCATTTCTTAATATTTTCATAGTCTGGAATCCTTTTGCATATATTTTCTTTATGGATTTTCAAAACATTTTAAATTACTATTCCAGATGAGTTCAAATTTGAATACAAATTGTGAACAGTGAGAAACAAAGTAAAAAGAGTGTCATCAAAATCTTTGGATTTTCTACTCACACAGAGACTCTGGCTTACAACTGGTGAAATCCACACTAATTAACTCTTTTAGAGAGGTGATATGGGCAGGAGGACCTCAGAGGTATTCTAAACTCAAAAACCTATGTTGTCTAATGAGAATGTGACATACCATATATCTTCTGGATGCCCTGTAAATCATCATTAGGTAGTTTGAAGTTGTCAGTTTCCATATACTGGTAAAATGGAGCCATGATTGCAGTGGGATCATTTGAGTGCTCCAAGCCCAGAGCATGTCCCAGTTCATGCACTGCAACTAAAAAGAGATCATTTCCTGTGAAGAGAAGAAAAGGAAAAAAGACTTTTGAAACCACAAACATATTAACAGAAATAACACATATGGGGGGCTCCGCACTTGAAAGACATTTTCACTGCATTTGAATTTCACAACGTAATGCTTAGTAATAAATGCATCATCAAGGATATCAAGGATAATGTGGCAGAAAAGGCAGTTATCTTTTTTTCCTTTACAAGGAAACCATTTTCTTATAATATATTGTACTCTTACAGACACCATAAACATAAACTTTTTTAACTGATGCACGCAATAACTGTAGGGTTCAAGTGTCATAGCTCACGTCTAGGCTTGTGTGCAATTTATGACTTGAAGCTGATGTTGCAGTGAACCTGACTAAAAATGCACCAAGACATGGCTTCAAAAGGAAAATATCCTGGCTTTGTTTGGTAAACTTCACAAACTGAGGACTACCTATTTAGGACAAACACCACAGGGCACTTAGTCATCCAAACACTTGTAATCAGACCCCTGCTGATCTTTTGCAGATGTTGTCCACTGAATCACCATAACTGAAATCCTAATGAGGAAAATAGGATGTCCTTATATATTTCACTGTGCACCCTTATAACTGTCGTTCCTTACTTAAGTATTAGAACATTTTTATTTTTGTAGGACTAAAAATAAAACCCAAAAAACCTGCGCTCATGTTATAGACCAATTTAACTTTTTTGTTATCCCCTTCTAAAAAGTGTCTTTAAATTTTTTATTACAGAGTATTAGACACAACTGGAAGATTTGGCAGTAGAATTATGGAACTCTTCTGAAGCAAACACAAATCAAAGCCAATGGGGTTGTTTCTAAAATAGCTTCGGAGCTGGACCTCTATGGTATTAATTTTGTCTATTTTTACTCATATGAGACTTAGTTCAGCATATCTTTCTATGAGTCATTCATACAAATTCTGTCATAGTCAAACTGTCACAAAATGAGACTCCAGAAAAATGTTTTACATCAGGAGAAAGATTCCAGTCAGCTGGAAAGGGTCACATCCAGAATATTGCTCATTTCACCACCTAGGGATGGGAAGAATCATCCTCCAGAAGTGTGATCCTGTCCCACAGACAAGAGAAGTACTTTAGATCAGCAGCTTATGCTGACCATCTAACTTTTAGATGGCTGGACCCAAGTGAAACTGATGCCACTTATAGTAGGTAGTTTCTTGTTGAAAGAGAAGTATAAATAATGAAAGACCTACACTGTGGCCTAGTAGTCATATACTGGAAAAAGAAAATGCTCAGCCTTAACTCATATCCTATAATCTGTAGATTCTTTGGGGTTAGACAGTTATTTTCCACTGCTGGAACTTGATCTGGAAGTACTTTTATAATATCAATAGTAATAATATTAAATTGCATTTAACAAAAAAATTACACATATATATATTACAGAACTTTGAGGACATAGTTGACAGTATTTCAATTTCTTAAGTATTTCCTCTTATTGACACAATAAAACAATCTTCATCCAAAGAACATATGAAACAGGAAACACTTGGCAGTAGATGTCTTCATGATGTATGGAGCCATGTTGATTTTGGAAAATAAATGTTTGAATAAAAGCATGAAAACAGACACAAGTAAAACTGAATGCTTAGTTCACAGGTTCTTCTCATAACTTCCGATTCTTAATTTGGAAATATGAAAACTAAATGTTCATCATCTTCTATTCAATGTAACTGTGCAGAAAAATCCCATATTTCAAAAATTAATGTGACATAATGTGCTTTTAGAAAGGAGAAGTTTATCTTATCATTTATAACTATGTGTTTTCCAGATGAAATGCCTTATGACAATATTTTTCTTAGGTTCAGTTCTCTTTATAGTAAAGTAGTTTCTCAATGTGCTGTTGCAAAAGGTTTGATAAGCTCAACGGTCCTGGTGACAAATGCTCTTGGTATTCGAATCTGGCCTCCTATATGCAGACAAAGATCATCTTGACATCATCTCATATGAATAATCCACAGCTTCTGTAGCTAACCTCAGTACTGAAAGTGATGCACAGGAGGAACTCTAAAAGGTTTTCATTCTGCACTTATAATGGAATAATTAATGTAATTTTAATTAATCATAGGTTTAAGATGGAAAGACAAAAAAGAGGAACATGTTACGATACTACAGCTATCATACTATGATGTCGTCTCATTTTTCAATTATTTTCTGAGTTTTATGAAAGTTAGAGTTCTAAACTAGTTTTATTAGAATGCAAAAATTATTTTCCTGGTATTAAATCAAATATTTAAGAAGCAAGCTTCTTTTGCTTTTCAGACCTTGTGAAAGGAAAATTCCCCTCCTATACCCATGCTTCCTACACCATAATTAAGAGTATTTACTAGTCTAAGTCTTATACTAAAAATTGCACTAACAAGTTGGCCACAGTATTTTCAAATAGTTTTGAATTAATAGTATTCAGTCTGACACTATTATTAGGCTTGTTAGTATCAGTAGACCTTTACTATTTGAGGCAGGAGGTCTGGGAAGTTAACTTGTTATAATTTCTAAAATTTCAAGAAACCACAGTTAATCAACAGTCTTGGAAGAGTCTACTGCTTCTATTTGTGCCAGTTATGCAACACCTGAAGAATCAATACATCCTTTGGTTATTAGTCCTGAGTCCCTTTACAGACTCCCAGGAATTTCTGTATTTTGTTCCACGTTGGTCTGAAAGACGTAAAATACATGCTAAACCCACTTTCAGCTACTGGCATATCTTCCTTCCAGGATCACAGATAATGGGCATATGGCAGAGCACTTTTAAAGCAGTACTTCTAAGAGACAGTGGGACCATGTCAGACGACAGATATTATGCAGGAGCTGGCTTTTTCTTAGCATGTCTTTCTTCTTTTGTCTTTTGGATAGGGGAGCTCATGTAAGGAGAAAAAGAAAAGAAAAAAAACCCCTAAACATGACATTCAGCATCCGACTGCCCCTCTGGATTGAGTCTTTATTTCCACCTCATGCAATGCAACTTGTAGCCATCAGGGGAGCCATTAAGTGTGGCAAAGGCAGAGCAGACCTCGAGCAAACGAATAAGGGGGGAAGGGAGAAGGTCACAGGAAAGAGTTGGAAGAATAATATTCTTGCCTGGGGTGACAATGATTTAACAGGGAACATATTTTCTACTTGTAGTCAAATAGCCCCATTATTCCTAACAATTTCCATCAAGAGTCATGATTGTCTCCAGGGCATCCTGAATTTAAACTGACCCAAATAACTTAATGCAGTTGAAACTCAGGTTTAAACCAGCTCAAGATGTGCTGTCTGAGTCCAGTACAGGTAGAGCCTTATTACTATGCTACTTTCCATCCTTTTTTCTTTGCATGATTAGGTTTCTCCAATTAGGCAACAATTACTCAGTCCCTCTGCTTTAGGGAGCAGACTTGCCCTGAGTATCTCAATGTTGCCGTAAAAAGCTCCTGAGAGTGCAGGACAACCGTTAAGTGCTTGCTTTTTTTCTCAAGGCTGCATAGAAATGTACCTGTACCTGCAACGTTGATAGCAGGCCAACTTCAGTTCACCGGCCAGTGCTCAGAGCAAACTGAAGAAGCGTAAAGGCAAGTGAACATTCATACTTGCTCAGGCTAGCTTTATTATCCTTTTAATACTGGGTACTTTTTACATTTTCAGTCTCCACCAATGAAGGAGAGAGTCCCAAATGATTCTATATTTCAGTATACATAATCCAAGAGGGTGTATTTCAGTCCACTTGGCAAAATGAAGCACCATTACAAACTTTAAAAAGTTGTAACTGAGTTAAAATGCATATGACGATTTTTTTAATAAACGTTGCCACTGAAGGATATATAATGGTGAATACTCATTGTGATAGTCCCAATTACATCTTGTTGTATTCATCTACAGAGTAGTAGAAAAATATTATTTCATAAGCTCAAATCTTGTGCATCTCTGTTCTTGTGTTCTGCATTAGCATGGTGATTTGGACTAAAATGGCTGTAAGCTCAAAAAGGTAGTGATTGTTTTTCTTGTTTTATGACAGGTTTGATTTCACAAGGGAAAAAAAAAAGATACTGTGTGTAAAGAACTAAGATAAAAATATTATTTTTATACTGACACGTTTCTCTGAGGCTATAAACTATTTTAGGCACTAAATCTGCCTGACTTTACAAAGACTGCCCAAAACTCCAGAATATAAATATGTATTAATACATCAAATATTCAACAGCCAACACTGTGGAGCATGTTGTATGGGGAAACCTTTCCCTGTAGCTAATATATACACTATTTTTCACATCTACAGATAAACAAAGCTAATATGTTTGTCCACAGTAAGCTATTAAGAAAACCTAGTTCTGAAGATATTAATTCCAATTTTAAATGGTATGTGAGTTCAATTTATAAAAGCAATACCCTAATGGCTTAGCATGTGACCTCAATTTTGAAGACTTTTCCATTCAGAGTGGAAAAAAAAGAAACCCTACAAACTGAATTTCAAATGACAAACTGTAAAAATAGAAAGATGTCTTATACACAGACATATACTCTTTCTTCCAAAGACTATTTTACTTTTTTCATGTGATGTAGATAAATGTTTTCTAATTAAATTCATACTAAACTGAAACATAAATCTGCATAAGAAAGACTTCCATTACAGTCCTATTATCAACAAGACAGTGCCTCAGAGGCAAACTAACAATTAATCAGAAGTATCACACACACACACACACACACACACACACACACACACTACCCATGACTTTCTATATGATGTATTCAGAATCTGCATTTTCATTATTCTGTTCATTTGTACCACCACTTGACACATCCAAACAGCTGAAATGCTGTAAACTGTAGAGTAACATTCTTATTCTACATAGCATACAGAAAGAAAAAAAAAGATGTTATCTTTGTTATTATTATCTTTTCCAGACAGAATTTCGAAGATGCTATTTCAACAGTCAGTCATAAAAGATTTTTTTCTCTCTCTGACCTTATTACAACATAGCAGAACTGAGCATATACATTACATAGGTACTTACATAAGCTATACTGAGAGTATACCTGGACCTAAATATAAATCATAGGCACATAAAGGTGCCACATTTTCCAGTCTAAGAAATCATATATAGTGGCTTGACATTATCTCAGACTGCTGCCATTGGTACTAAAATTTGGTAGCGTGGTGGTTATTTTGTAAAGAAAGTTTTGCTGAAAGATGGATGGAGCACCTTTGAAAAATGAAGAACAAAACTAATTTTTTGTCAGTTTAAATAAAAGTGTATCATATAGAGCATACCCATTTTCTGTCTGAACTTAGTTTATCTATTTCTTACACACTGTATGTTAACCAATTGTTGCCCTGAGTTTTGCAGTTCTTCAATGTTTTCATTTTTCTGTAACAGTTTCTCACGTACTTTCTGTAAACACAGCCATGTTTTTCTAACTGTGTTCTATTGTTTGCATTCCTTTCTCCTGGGTGGAGATATTTGATGGATATTTCCTTTGACCAGTGTGATTGAGGGGCAGCAAGTTCTCCCTCCAATCCACTGTGGTTTCTAAGAGGATATATAAAATAAAGTCTGGAAAGTGCTCCCGAGTTTTTGCCTCTGTCTCTCCAACGCGTGTCTGCATCTTTCTTTTGTGTCCAAGTGCGACAAACAATCATTTTTAAGTAATGTATATATTTAGGCTTTTTTCATTGTGACAAAATACAATGACATAAAAATGTCTTCTTTCATTCTATTAATACATTTAATAACACACATAATAAAATCCTTTCCAGCAGGCTCAATGATATATATATATATATATATACATAGGTATGTGGAGAGATATATATATGCAGACAGAACAGGAAGTACAGACAGTTTGTTATATACAAAGTATGTACAAATTACTCTGTGTATAATTTAGAATACCTACACCCATATGTGTATATTTTTGATAATCTATTTTAAAAACATGAACAGATTAGTGTAAAATTTAAACTTGCTTGTTTGAAATTTGACAAGGGCACATTCCTACAGAGCAAGGCTGTCTTCAGGTGACTGAGATTGTTGATGAGATATGGTGAGAACATTTGAGTTGAGCGGTGTGTAAGTCCTTCCTGGCAGTGTTTTAGTGTTTCTGCATATTGTGGGCATAATTTAGAATAAGTCAAGAGCCTGTTATTTTTTATAATACACATCAGCCTGTTCATTAGAAGTCAAGGACATGCAAAAGATAAGAATTTCTGCCTTACTACTTAGATCTGTTACCAAGTACATTCTACAACTTTTAGTAAATATATTGAAATGGGTGGAATTAATTACTTCAAGTATTCTTAAATTTCTTTCTACAAAAACTGTGGATATAAGAATATTGCCACTTTGTTTCTCATAGTTTCAATCACTAGTGCTGAAAAATTTTGCAAACTATTCTGACTAGTGAATCAATACCAACTTCCCCAAAGAGAGACAAATGAAGCAGCTGGAGATGATCCTAGGGGAGGTAGAGAAGGCATGAGAGCTTGCACCAATAGGATGGTATGTGTTCCTTCTGTAAGCATAATGCTTATGGTTTTATTTCATGCTTTGAGGAAATCATGCTGTGACAGGGAACCTAGAAAACTAAAGAAACTCCTACATTTATGTTGAATCTCTAGCTCCTGGGATAAACTTCTTCATCACTCAGTTCCACTACTGAATTTGTATATTATTATTAAATGTAATTTTTGTTCTCTAGTAATACAGTCATATTGATTAAAAGACTGAAAAGTTTTATTTTAAGTGTTTTCATGGTCATTTTTTTGATAATAGCTATCTTAAGTAAAATTAATTTAAATGAAATTTTCATTTTTCTAGAAAAGATCTTCATAAAATAATTTATCTCCACAGGTTCACACCAGTAAAAATGTTGCTAAATAACATTTATGCTATTTTTCCAGTAGTCAAATGCAATTACAAATACCATAACAGCCTTATCTATTTATACTCTTTCCTGTCTTTTCTTTGTCTCTGGTTTTATTTTTTACTAGGAACAAAAAGATGAGAAGTACTTAAAACTGCCCTCTGAAGGCTTTGAAAATGAGCTGAGATTAAAGATTTGGATATATGCACGAGAAGAGCATGTATCACACAATTCTCAGCTATCCTCCATGGTCTTGTCCTGTGGGTCATTCATGTGAAGGGAATGTACGTCTTTCTACCACTCCTAAGTGGCACTCTGGGTGAGAATAAATGTAAGAGAACCTTAATTGTGCATGAGGCCATAATAAAATTGAACCCTTGCTTTGACAAAAACAAATGTAGGGTTTATCTCTAAGCCACTCAGCTAAAGTGCTGGTTTGTTAACATGGTGCCTTCTTCTGTTTTATTTTTATTCTTTTCCACCTATGTCTTTTATGTACTCCTATGAAGAAATATCTGTAAATACTAGGAGGAAAGTCAAAGTCATACTGCAAATATTCACAATAGATGTAACCTGCCGGGGGTAGAAATCATAGAAGCATAGAATGGTTTGGGTTGAAATGGACCTTGAGGATCAACCAGCTCCAACCACCCTGCCATGGGCAGGGGCACCTTCCACCAGACCATGTTGCTTGAAGCCCCATCCAGCCTGACCTTGAACACTTCCAGGGATGGGGCATCCACCAGTGTCTCATCACCTTTAAGAAATCTGAAAGGGTCCTAGAGATCACTGAAATCCCCACAACAGAATGTACATAGAATTTAATTTATGCGTAAATCTCATGTTGGTTAAATTTTTGCTCAATTAATATTTTTAACCTGTGTCAGTTAAGCTACTGAGAACAATTATAATATTCTCTAAATTAACTCACATTAAATCCATCAAAATCAGGTTATTATTCCTAGTGTACCACTGTATCTTAACACAAATATAGGACTTTGAGAGTTTTTAAAAAGAGAAAGTGACACAGTGGTGTGTACATATGTAGATATAAATTTTTTTTATATGAACAATTCTTCTTTCACTGTTATTTTGCTTTTATAATTCACATTAAGAAAAAAAATGTCAAGATGGATTTGTCCATGGTTAGTTTTTTTTCTTCATTGATAAAGAGAAGTGGGAATTTTGAATCCTAATTGGCAAAGTGATTAGAAGAAAAAAATCATTAAAAGTTCTCTGATATGAAAAGAAGACATGTTTTCTAAGAAGTCTGCAGAATTCAAAGGGAAACCTGATCCAAGTGTGCACCATATTTTAAATTGAGACAACTTCACACTGGAAGTCACGTATACAGAGAAAGTGACAGAAAGACAAATCTGAGACTTCGGTTTTACTTTGTTAAAATTTACTCATATGCTCTGATCTATTGGACAATCTGCTGCTACGATCTTAGGATTCTCTATACACACAGCTGTATGCTCCTCTAGCTAGAGGGACCACTGTAAGCCTCTCTGGGGTATAGAGTCAGTTTGGCACTAGTGACTCTGGGCACTTGTTGGCATGGAGATGACTGAGCACCTGCCATGGAGGGGCAGCCTCCAAGGATGACAGATTGCAGAGGGCAGAGCAAAGGGTGCTGGAGAGGACAAAGCGGTCACGCAGCCAAGCTATACTCCTGGGCCTCCCAGCAGAAGGAAGCCTCTGCAAGAATGTAGTTAGAGAGAAAGGTGAAAGTGGGAGTTCATTGCCCCTGCCAAACTTCAGGAGAGATAGGACATGAGAATGTAGACCATGGTAGAAGTCAATCCTGGCACAGATTCCTCTCTGTGAGTTAGGAGCTCAGCAGGACCCCAGCCTGGGGCAATAGCAGTTGGTCCAGGTAGGGAGAAGGGACAATGCCATAGGTTCCATGTTTGATGGCTCTCAGAGCAGAGCTTCCCACTGGAAAGCAGAGACCTGAACATAAAGTCACTGGGGGCACCATTTTCCACAGCTGTTCTGCCACAGGCC
Organism: Climacteris rufus; assembly: GCA_013398175.1. Classification (NCBI taxonomy): domain Eukaryota; kingdom Metazoa; phylum Chordata; class Aves; order Passeriformes; family Climacteridae; genus Climacteris; species Climacteris rufus. Next base: position 914,274 of record VZRZ01003275.1, read on the forward strand.
ACACTCGGGTAGGTTGGGACCATTATCTCTGCACCTCTGCCAGCCACTATGGCCAGCCCTGCCAGTGTCACAAGTGATCATTAAAAGTACAAACTATCTAAGGACTGACTGTTGATTATATATGTATTTTAGTTGTTAACTCTTGATGAAGCTCAGGCCCTAATACGTTTGCTGCTTTGGCTAGCACTGCTAGCTGGAGTACAGCTAGCAGCATTAATTCCATGTCACAACCAGATCTTCAGTACCCTGAATACTCAGTGATAATCCCATTTCCTCATACTTAAACATTGTATAAATTCCTGAACTACATCATAAGAAAGAAGCTCTGTATGATTCTTAGAAATGGGAAACTGAAAGTATGTTTACACATTACCATACCACTAACTATGCATTCAATATTACAAAGGTGCAACCCACTTGTGAATTACCATATTCAGGCCAATAGAAAAGTGGTTTTCCCTGCCACACCAAGAGGGATAGGAAATAGCCTATGCTGGAAACTGTCTTTTCTGAGTGCTACACTGAACTGCTTCCAAAACAGCCATCTCTGGGGCTGAGAGGATTTCTTTTGACCCCAGCTGGTGCTGGTATCTTGAAGTACTTATCACTTCAGTTCTCCTCTAATATGAAATGGCATGATTCAACATCACTGGTGGAAGTTATCTAGCTATACAACACTGTAACACAAATGCCTATACCTGCACCTCTCACAGCAAGAGATGAGAAACAGGTATTTCAGAATATGATTCATCTAGTTAATTTAGACACCTACTTCAACTTCAACAAACCTTACCCAGGAAGGCAGTATATCTCTCCTCTAACTCTAAAGGGACTCCATGAGATTAACTCAGATATAAACATCAACATATGGTCAGATTAATTCCACCCCCTCAAGTCTTCTGGCTTTTGACTTAGGTCTTTTCATTTAAGTTGGTGGCAAAACATTAATTATAGAAGTACAGGATATGGACTTAAGTGATATATGTACAAACCCAGGAAGCATTCAACACAGCCTGACCTGAAGCAGAGACTTAAATCTGTCCACTAGGGAAAAAAAAAACATTTTACACAAAAAGTGTTGCTCTTTCAACTTATCTGGTTCTTTTTTATTTTTCTGCTTTCATCATTTTTCTGAACCTGACATTTTAGTTGTATATGTTTCAAACTATCAGTGTTAGCTGCTCAGCACTTTTTGAAACCCAAAACAGTTAGGAAGGAATCTAAATATAGATTAAAACCATTTTGGCCTCAAGAACATATGGTTTGGGCATTTTGGATTGAAGAATTGTCAGGAAAGGCACAAATTATACTCTAGACTTGAGAACACTTATATTGTAGAAAAACTTTCATTAGTTAACCACATACTAGTCTTAAAATTTGAATATAGTACTATCATATATTTTAGGGTTACCTTACATTTTTCTACTTTTGCAACATCCATTACATTTCTGCTTAATAAATAAATATGTAATTCAATATGTAATTACTGTAAAATTCTTGTCTCGTTCTCTCAGGAAACCATGACAACATCCATATTAATTGGCAACATGATTTTTCAGATCCTGTTTGCCCTTAAAAAGGCAGGGGAAATGAGATGGCAGTGCAGTAATAATATTCTATAGAACATCTTTGGTATTTCGTAAAGCTGCTGGCTTGAAGAAAAAGTCTCCATTAAGTGGCCCTAGCAACAAATAGAGACTTGAAGAACCATGGATTACATGAGAGTTGGAATGCTAAGCGTGGTGCCTGCTTTAAATGACTGAAATGTCTTTTTCTGTTTGAAGGAAGAATTTTAAGTTCATAGATAATGCCTCTTTCCTAAATTACTGCTACTAGGAGGCCAGATTGAAAACAAAAATAAGCAATTTCAAGCCAGTCTTTCATTAGCTGATTTTAAAGTTGTAAACTGCTTTCAATTTATTTGCAATAATAAAGGAAAACTTTTTTTTTAACTCAACATGTTTGAGATACGACTTTTCAGAAGCTCTCCATAGCAAATAATATTTCAAGAACCTGAAATTCAGACTCTGGTGTGAAATCTCATAGCTCATAAAGCACTTTCTCTGTTATTAGCATTAGTTTTTGTATCATACATTTTTTGAATCATACATTTTAAAGAAATATTGCCTTTATATAAGCTGATGGAAAACACTTATGAAAATTCTTAGAGGAGAAGAATAAAAAGCACTGGAACATGTTTTTTTTTTTTTTCTTTTTCCCCCATTCTCTAAAACGTTCTGAAACATCTAAGAATTATATGAAGCTCTCTCAGATTCAGTACTCAAAATCTGCTAAGCTTCTTTCCAAGAGAAGGAAAGATTAAGGTAGAAGACAGATTTATTTATTCGTTCATCTATATATTTATTTGTTGTGTGTTTAGTGTTACTTTTATTTTCATGTGTGAGGGGTTGTAGGTTCATAAAAACAATTATGAGGGGGCTGGCCCACATTTGCACTCATTCAAAATAAATCTATTTGCCTGAACAAAAATGTCTTCCCAATGCTCTTTTCTCTCCTACTGCAGGGGGAAAATGAGAAAGACAGAGAGCAAAGCAAAAACCTCCAAAATTGTTAGTTTCAACTTATTAATCACTTTAACAAACATTTTTCAACTAAATTTTACATTTTTCAACTAAATTTCCCCATGTAAACTCAGTTCTAATGTATTAATAGGGTCTGATTAAATTAATCCATTTTGGGAGATAAACTTGACTTCTTTGTTGCATAGAGTTATTTGAGACAAAGACATCTTTAAAATTAAAAAAAAAAAAGGCAGCTCTTTTCAGTGACTGTAGGTGCAAACGCTGCCAAAACAGTCTGCAAGGACCCATGCTGCCTTTCAGCTAAATGTTTCCTTGGCAGCAAAGGAATGTAACAGACAATGTGAACTTTCCTCATTTATTTCCATGCAAAGTCAGCCAGATGCGCTTTAACACTTTTCATTAGCAGTTTAAGATAGGCCGGCTGATTGCACACTGAGGCAGATGGCAAACACAAGCAGTTTGTTCTGCTGGCCCTGGTATGTGGGAAATAACCTTCAGTTGCAGTTTGGATGGATAGCTGAGTTTGCAACTTCCCTAACTACTCCACAAAGGCTTGCAATGATCTGTGTTTACCTACGCCACAATGGAAGCAAAATGCAATTTAGTGGCTTGGGTTGTGCTGCGTTTTTGGTCTACAACCTGCATCAGGGCCGTCTCTGGCAATTAAGCTACAGTACAAATATCACCTTGCTTCTACATACATGAAAAGCACAATGTAAGACGTGCATCTCAGTCTGCATTCCCATTGCTTCAATTAAAAATATCACAAAGTCAAACCTCTTAACATATTCCTCAGCCTCTCAGTTTGCATAATAGGGCATGTGGCAATGTTGGGCCACGAAGGAAGCTGAGAGTATGATATTGCACACCAATAGCCCCTGGGATGCATTAAAATCATCTAGTCAAACACACATCTAGAACATGGGGCTGGATTCATCCACAAGACAGCTTTCACTGACTGCCAGTGTTAAACAGATTTCCTTTTGAACAACATGCAAATTAAGTGCTTTCCTCAAAGCCTAAAGGGTGCTTCATGAAAGCAAAAATCCTCCCCCAAAAATATAAAAATGAGGTCAGTACCTTGCTAACAGTAAGCATTTTCCATCATCCAGCTTCCAGCCAGTAGATGGGATCCAGCAGACAGATCCTCTTCTATCTGCATAGTTCTATGTCCAGTGACTGAGTCCTCACAAGCAGCCAGGGCCATTAATGACTTTGTTTAATCATTTCCCATTTCTTCAATAACTGAAAGGGATCTTTCCATTCTCAAGCACAGCTTTGCATACCATAATAATATTTTCAAAGACACATTTTATGCATCAGACGCTGAATATCTGAGAGTAACCATTTTAGCTAAGATCTTGGAGTGACTGGATATGGGACAGGTGCACACCAACAAGTATAATCCAGGAAGGTCTGGGAAGTTTGAGGACAGATGACCCTGTTAAGTTCTATCAGCACAAAATGCACTTATTGAACAGGAAAAGACTGATTTCCTTTAAAATACTGAAAACCTTGTGTTTTAGTGACAGAAAGTATTATCTGTGTTAATTGATTCCTGAATTAAATTTAATTTCAGAGAAAATGGTGAAATTAAAAGAATCAGTTGTTATTCCATATGCCTGCAATTTGCAAAGTTCTTTGAAATATTATCCCGGCATCTTCATCATTGTGTAATACTATAAACGCAATAGTTGGATTTTGCCATCTTATAATATTGCTAATTCTCTCATTTCACACTCAGATAATTTACATTTAAAATAGAAGTTGTACTTCCTTAACCTTATAACTGTATATAAACAAAGCTGCAGCTCAACAGTCTCAGCCTCTTTATCCCATAAACAAGATATGACAGAGGCCCATAAAATATGAATGGAATAGATAAATTATTAGAAAATTACTTCCTTATAATATGAGTGTCCATCTGTCTAAAAAAAATCAGAAGGAAGTAGTATTTCACATCTGCTTAAACTATAGAACATATTGTCACAGGATGTTGTGGATACCAAATGCTTACATGAGTTCAAAAAGAGATTACACCGATTAATGAAAGGAAATCCCTTGTAGGCTACTAAACACAAAAATATGGCCTGTGCCTCAGAAATTCAATAGCCACAGATTACTGGAAGCTAAGGGGAATATTCAGGGGTTCGTTGCCATATGTTTGCCCTACTCCTCTTCCTTAGGTATCTGTTAATGACTATTTACAGGAGATAGGATATTTTGCAGGATAACCTTTGATCTGAACCCATGATTGTAACTCTCTATTGACAAGCATATACACAAGTACTATAAAATAAAAATTCATAGAAGATATAAATCTTTTACACATTTATCCTCATGCAGAACTAGAAAATAAGCATGTGACAACTGCAAGGTCACACTGGTTACAGACCAAATATGATGTTGATAATTGCTTATTAAAAACATACATAATCAATTAAGAGCACTATGCTTTATGAAATTAAATCCATGTTAACATTGTAATACAGAGCTTCCTTTGATCTGAAATGCTTGGCTTCCTTTACACCAAGCCACAGCATATGACATGAGCATTGTTCAAGACACGAGCACTGTTCAAGACACAGAGCTCCCTTAGGAGACAGTTTTCACAACTCCATGGGTTCACATTTCCAGCAGCATATATCTCCTGCACTGTGTCAACCCCACTGGCAGCCAAAAGAAATTTACTACAAGTTGATCTATGCAGTTCAGAGATCAGGCTTTTCATAAATTTTTCTTGGCTGCCATCACAGTGCCCACAGCAGAATCTACGCACCAACTGGAGTCCAAGTACATTGCACAAGATACTGCATTTGCATCAGGTCCAAGAAGCTTTTACTTGGCAATCTACAAACAGCATGGTACAAAGTGACAGGTTTGTTTGCTTGTTTTCTTTATATTGCCTGCAAACTTGAATAAGTTTTTGAATGCCAGCGAGATAACAAAAAACCCCCAAATTGAATTCTTGAATTTTTGAATTTGTTTTCCCAAAGACAGAGTTTTATGTATACATAAGCTACAAATATTCCACATGTATGTAAGCACTCTGCAGAAATATTCTCCTTACATTTAAATGTCATTGTACACTAAAACCATCTTTTAGTTCTGTAATGGAGTTTCACTTGTTATTATGTATTGCATGTTCTTTGATGGAAGAACTGTTTTCTGCAGAATTTCAGTATGGTACAGTAGATGCCTTGGAAATTTGCAGAGGTAAAAATACAATGTATTTTAGTTTGACTTCTATTTTTCTTGCTGATATGAATATGAAGACAACAGTATCAAATTACCATAACTGATCTACTGTGTTTATCTATACTTAGTTTTTACCAAATATTTTCTGCTGCTGGAAGACACAGTTCTATGGTCACATTTTATCCAGTAATTGGTACATTACGTGTCATGTCTAATGTGCTTGAAAACTAAGCTCCCAAGAAATCCTTGTTTTCCCCAAGCACTGTTTCTAAATCTTGCCCTGTTTTAAAAAGCTGCACTTGTGCAAGTAGGTCAATCTTAAATTAATCTAGTTAAAAGTAGTGCACTCTCAATTTAAACTGGTTTAACACTCCCTTAAATAGGTTCAGATGCATTCAGTAATTTCCCAGAAAAAATAAGTGCTTTAAAAAAGGTTTAAACTAACTTAAGTGCATGTAGCCAGACAAATGTGAAATCAATTTCGATAAACCAATGCAATAAGACTAATAAGAATGCCCCTTTCAGTTCTGTTACAGAAAGACATGGCATAAAACAAGACTTTTCTGCAAAATTTCTCTGAAATTTACAGAGGTAGTACCTATCCCAGATGCTCCCTGGCAGTGACTTTTAATTTCATCACAGTGATTTGAAATACTGCCATTGAAGAAAATACTTCAAAAAGTATTTTTGTTGAGAGTCTTAACAGTACAATATCTGCAAACCTGCAGTACTGCAACTTCTAGGAAGAAATAATTGTCCATTTCTGGATTTAGATAGATCATTCATTGTACATAAATTTTTAATTTAAAAAAATGAGGTGATATATATCACCTAAATGGATTGGAGTCATGGGAACAAGGAAATTTCTCCCCAGCCTAAATGCTGGTATATTAAGATTTCTTTCCCTTCCTTTTGTTGTTCACCTTTTTTCTTCACAGTTATCAAGGTCAGAATAAAATAAGACTTTAAGGCTTTTCTTAGTAAGTGTAGATTTTCAGATACCTACTTATGCAACTTGATTTTCATCTCCTGTTTATTCCTTTATCTTTTTACATCTGTAAGTGTACATATCAAAAATATTTTCCTGTAATAGTCCTATCCATTCTGATTTGCTACTGCTGAACAGTGTTCTTCTGCCATAGTTGCCAAGTTTTATCAGAATAACCTGAGTTTTAATTGAGACTGCCTAAGAGCACAAGGTACTTTGTAAGGTGCACGAAGAAACTTTCCTGTTCCAAATAATTTACAAAGCTAAGGCTCTCATCTCACCTGAAATCTAGATAGGCAGATCATAAAGGAAATGGAGTCTACTTTAAGTGAAAAAGCCTACTCCCATAGGAATCAGAAAAGTAATCGTCCTAAAAGGGCAAGTAGAAGATGAGAGCTGACTGAAGGAAGACTATAGTCCAATTCATATAAAGTCTTGAAAGAATACCATTTTCTTGCCTTGAGAAACAAAACCAAAAGCCAAACAAACAAACAAACCCACAAAAACAAAACAAAAAAACCCAACCAACCAACCAACCCAAATAAGTGCTGCATATTTTATCCTCCAGCATCTCCCTCCTTCCCTAGCAAAAGAAATTCTGTCCTTGTTTTCACTGCTTCCCTGTGATGCTGTCTATTGTCCTTTCTGGCCAATACTTCTAGGATCACCTGCAGCACCATGGATGGAAATTCAGAGAAAAGACCTCCACAGCTCAGCTGGAGTTGAGGTACCAGCTGTACTCTGCTTAGAGTATTATGAAAGCTAAAAATATATCACTGTAGAAAGCCTGCAAGTGTAAAATTGTATGACAGGAGGCTTTTTCCTGAGAGATGGGCCCATTAGTCTTTACTCCTACAATAGCCTTATTCATTCTTCAGAATGAGGGAGGAGTCAAGCAAAGATCTCTTCCCAGACTATGATTGATAAGATAACATACCATTGAAGTGAGAACAAAGGAAAGCAGCAATGCACTGTGCAGATGATTTCTTTCTACTACAACTATCCTTTGAGTCTAGAGCAAAATACAAGAAAATTGACCAAAGATGATAGGAAAAAATAATGCCAAATCAACCGAAAACATGAAGTATGAAGACACTGCGATTAACTAGTCAGGATAAATTGTTGTAGTAATTAACTACGCTCAGAATACTGCTTTTGTATATGATTTCTTAATTTGAATGAAAATAATTTTTAAACGGACAACAGTTTAAGAAAGCATTTCAAGTTGTCTGTCCTTTCAGAGGTAGATGGCATGTAAGTTGTTTTCATTAGAACAGTACAAGGTGGAGAATGAGACCAGAACTTTTCAAAAGGACATTATTTTTGCATTCTTGCTGCTAAGTAAACAAGTTGCTCTGTTTTCGAATCTCTGTGGAATACTAGATTAGGAATCAGAGAAAATCAGTCCATTGGGGTGACAGTAAATTTAAAAATAAAAATAAATCACTAAATCTTTTTCCCATTCTACTGGATTTCAAATAATACTACGTGAAGGTGACTATTGGGCTATTGGAACAATGAATCTTAAAATTGACACTTGCCTGGGAAAAATTACTCATAGCTAAGATCGTAAATACATTTTTCAACCTTCTGCTTTTCACTGCTCTGAGACTCAGCTCAAAATGATCAGCTCAAAATGTATTGAACTCTAAGACAGCTGTACGTCTTTCTTTCCTGTCAATCCCACATGGCATGTTTGTTTTCTTTTTCCCCCTGGAAATTTTTTCCAGGCACAAAAAAACAAAACTAAACAAAACAACAAAACAAAAAAAAAGAGAAAACGAAACAAAAAAAAATCTGGATGGTCCTTCAGGATTCCTAAACATAAGCTAATGCAGTAAGACAATCAGGAAAACCTGGCCTACCTGATAGCTAAAGTCACCAATCAGACAAACAGGCACTCTGCATTTTCAGGTGAAATGCACATATGTTGTTATTTCTAGAGTTACAAGGACATGCAAGTTGTCTCTGGACAGTAGTAATGATCTATGATCCACGGTTCATACCATTTAAACAATGAAACTAACAGTTGCCAAAATTCTTCAGAGAACCTGCATTGGTAAGATTTTTTTTTTAATTATCATGTATTTAAAAAAAAATACTTCCTTTTTTTTACCATCACTCTTCCATTCTAACAGGAATATGCGTCCCTCAAAAAAGTACATACAAGCACACCAAAGTACAGAAGCTATTAAATTTGCAAAAAAAGATTTCCAATGATAACTATTAAAACTGATATAGATAACAAACCTTTTTATTATGAAAGTTCCATGTTCTAATATACATAAAAGCAGTTTTAGCGATAGCATCAGTTTACTTTCCCTTGAATTTTTTCTTCAAAATATATTAAAATCCATTAATACAAAAAATAGATTTTGAAAACTGCTCTCCAAAAATCAACCTCAAAAGCTACATATAAAGAAATGAGTGCCATTTTGCACTACGAAAATTGCTTAATTTAAAGGAGAATGAGATAGCCAGAAACGTGTTCACTTTCATACAAAGTGTGGAAATACTCCAAAAAATGTCAGTTAAATGGACATCTTGACTTCAATGTACACATGCCTGTAGATTTTCCTGAGTGCTTGAAGTAACAGCTCCAAAACCACAGAACATTATGTGCAGTGTTGGTCTCCAACCAACATAAAAACCAGACATATAAAAACACCTTCACTCACCCTTACAATGCTGTGACTGACTGTGTACCTGAACTGCACAAACAGAGGATTCCCACTGGTGCTCCTTTGAGCTAAACATGTGATGAGGGCAAATATGAGCTGTGCAGTACCACAGATTTTGCTCCAGTAAGAGTCTAGGGCTTGGTTCACAAGAAAAGAGTGTCTTGAACATATTGTGCAACCAAGGGCTTTCACAGCGCCATATACAGATCTTGTTTCAACTGCCTCCGGCACAGCAAATGTACTGCACTAATGGAATAGTCACAACACTGCATTTATACTCCTAAAATATTAAATTAAGGTTTTGTTGCAAACTCCAGGCTACAAATACTGCTACATAAAAAGCTCTGAACTTTACTTGAAAGATCTCAGGTGAGAAAGGGAAAGGAATAAGGTAAAGTCTCTCATCATACACAAATTTAGTGTAACATTGAAATTCAACAGTTCTGCACTTCTTGTCATCTCTATCATCATTTATATGCCAGAAACATACTATTTGTGCATCTGTGTATCTTTTTTTTGTGCATCACTGTTTGCACAGAAGAGACTCTCTCAAATTCTGTGTAACTGGCTTAGAGAGATCTACTAGAACAACTGAAGCTGTTTGGAAATAAAACCTGTCACAGCATCAAACACAGAATATGTCTAAAGAAAATCTGTTCTTTGACACTGTTCTGCAGAGATGCAAAGGCTAGCTCTAAATGAGGATTCCTAGTTAATGGCAGTAAGTTAGTCACATCACCTTAGAGCTTGGCAATGGCCAGATTTTAGTTGTGAAGAGTTACAGGTTATATTTAGCGGTTACATCTAGTCTTTGTTTTGTAAATTTTAGGTATATCAACTCATATACAGTCATTTATTTGACTATGAGGAACTATTAAGTAAATTGGACGTGTTAAAATCAACAACTCCAAAAGACATTCAAAAATTATTGGGAAACACCTATTCCGCTCTTGGACAGCATCTTTAAGACTTGCCTTTAAATGCTGCCATTGCGTTATCATAAATACAAACTGAAGATTAGGTTTTATGTACATTGGTATCCATTGTATTGGTGGGTAGCTACAGTACTTCTTAACCTCTCTTATATCACTGCTAAAGAATATTCCACATTTTCTCTAAATGTATATAAGTTCAACATGTCCAAAAAATTCAAAATTAAAGTAGTTTATATAAACATTCGACAGTATAATGCTTGAATAAACACAAAAGCTCCTAATAAGAATTAAATATTTTTCAAGAAAAACGTTTTCATGCTGTATTACACTTGGACAGATACTCTTCTGCCGCAGATTCAGAGACCGTTCAACCAAAGATACTTCTAAAGTAATGTGAACCTAGAAAAGAAAACTATGTGATTTTAGGAACAGGGGAGCATGGAAGTAGAACTGTTAGCTGAAAATTCATGCTGTTTATTTATTTTGTTTAAAATTAAGTCTTCTCTTACCATCATGATTGGGATTTCCCAAAGTCCATGGCTCATCCGAGTCAAAATGAGTGTCTCCCCCAATTCCTGGCCCAGGGAAATATGCATGAGCCAAAAATCCTCCCTCCCCATCAAAGGGAGAACTATCTCCATGAAAACCTGATGCAAAAATGATAGTAATATCCACGTCTCTCTTGCCATTTTCTAATTCAATATAAGGAACTTCTTCAAATGTTAGAGGAGTTACATTCTGCCACACATCGAAGGCACGGCGAATGGCTTTACGAGTTTCAGCATCACCTACTTTTGGAGTGACGTTCTTTATGCTGAAAGAAACAGAGAAACATTATATAGATTAAATTTGACAGAGTGGTGACACCGCTAATATCCACTTTCCCCTAATTATTATAAGTTCTATGCTTTTAATAAAATGGGCTAGTCTGGCATTATATACTTTAAGAAGAGGATTTTTAAACAAGCTGGTGCAAAATTAAGGTGTCAATCTTTATAGCTCTTTACGCTAGAACTTATTATGTTAGCTAGCTTACTCCCAACAGTACAAAAATCTTATTTTTAGACTATTAAAAATATATTAAAATGAAAAATTCTTAACAGCGGGATAATCAGATTAATCAACCACTGACTGTTTACCTCCTGGATCATAATTAGAATCCATCACAGCTAAAGAATGTCATGTCCTTTCTGATCAAAAGAAAAGTGTTTTCAGTTAAATGAAATTTTAATTTATTAGTGAATTCATTAACAAAAGCAGAGCTCCATACTGTGACCACCAAACAGTATTCCCAAAGCCTTGTTGCATTTGCAACTGGATAAATTCCTTACAAAAAACAAAGCCTTTTGACTTCAATAATGGCTAAAATGTCATTTTATGATCTGATTACATCTATACATTTTGCATAAAACTGTAGAATCCATCAGAGAAATCATTTTATAGGAGACAATTATGTGCTAACTCAGGAATATGTATTTAAACTGAAACTTCAGTCTCCACTGCTTCATCAAATGACATCCATATGAGAGAGGCAAAACCCCATCAGAATTGAAGTTTACCATCATAGTTATTAGTAAATTATAGTGACTTGATATTTTTTAAAATCTTTATTTATTTTCATTATTCAATTCAAGAAAAAAAAGTCAATAATCATTTTCAGACCTATCCAATTTTCTGCATCATTTTCACTCGATTCATATGGCCATTAAAAACTCTTTTAGGTTTGTGCTTACTCTGAAACCGCTGCAATCAGATTCTCTTTATTAATTTGATATGTGCTTGACTGACTGTCCAGCACAAATTTCAGAAATTGCATAGTTCTAAAGTATATGTAATATTTGTGTCAGTTTACACAGCATGGCACGTTAAAGGAGAACAAACCAACTTTCCTGAAGAAACCTCAAATAATTGATTTGTTTGATGCATTAAATGTGCTTGATTATACAGTATTTATGTTTGTATAAATGAAAACAGATCTTTCAAGTCTAATTTTATAGATTTTACTTCACATACACATTTTGTTCATATGTTCATGTAGAAAACATTGTCACCTATGCTGAATTCCACTCAAAAATATTATTGCATTGAGTGCAATAGTGCTGTCTAACCAAAGTAATTTATTTTTAGCTGATATGTATGTTCCAAACAGATATCAGCAGCTTTTATAAGATAGTATGCTGCAAAGAATCCACGGCTTTCCATGATCTTTTGTTCCAAAGATGATTTAGCCAATCATTACGTTTCTATTCTATTCTATTCTATTCTATTCTATTCTATTCTATTCTATTCTATTCTATTCTATTCTATTCTATTCTATTCTATTCTATTCTATTCTATTCTATTCTATTCTATTCTATTCTATTCTATTCTATTCTATTCTATTCTATTCTATTCTATTCTATTCTATTCTATTCTATTCTATTCTATTCTATTCTATTCTATTCTATTCTATTCTATTCTATTCTATTCTATTCTATTCTATTCTATTCTATTCTATTCTATTCTATTCTATTCTATTCTATTCTATTCTATTCTATTCTATTCTATTCTATTCTATTCTATTCTATTCTATTCTATTCTATTCTATTCTATTCTATTCTATTCTATTCTATTCTATTCTATTCTATTCTATTCTATTCTATTCTATTCTATTCTATTCTATTCTATTCTATTCTATTCTATTCTATTCTATTCTATTCTATTCTATTCTATTCTATTCTATTCTATTCTATTCTATTCTATTCTATTCTATTCTATTCTATTCTATTCTATTCTATTCTATTCTATTCTATTCTATTCTATTCTATTCTATTCTATTCTATTCTATTCTATTCTATTCTATTCTATTCTATTCTATTCTATTCTACTCTATTCTACTCTATTCTACTCTATTGTTCGCCTGGCTTGTAGTATTTGTTCTTGTTCTGCCATTCTCTTTCACATACGTGAGCTTTAAGAACATTTTCCTGCTATAAACAGACATTTAAAAGACATTTCTTCACTGCAAAGTCATTACCTTTTTGTTGTTTTTAAGAAATTAAAAGTTTGAACTCTTTAAATCTCGTTATATATTCTCCAGTCTGTTAAATATTTTCTGTGATTTTTATTGAACTCACTCCAATTTTTTAATGTTCTTTTAAAACTGATTCTGTCATAATTACAAAGTACTGCCGTAGTGATCTTGCTGTCAGAGAGAAAACGTCCTCTGATCTGTAGGCATGACCTTAGTCTACATGATGTAAATGTCATGTGATTTAAAGTGCTTTCTAGATGCCCTTTCATAATTATTTGCTTATCAGTAATTATATGATCAGTGTTGCTTTGCTTTTCATGTGATTAAAAAATTATTGGACATGCTGGACCAACTATCAGCCCTTGCAGAACCGTTCTCTGAAAGCTCCTTCCTTTAATTACTTTTTTTGAGATGTTGTAATTAGCAAGTTCATAAACTACTCAACTTGTTGCTATGGTAAGAATATAACTTACAAAGCTGGCAGATGTGCTTTTAGTCAATCCTGCTGTGTGCTCTCTAAGGCATGTGTATTGCCTGAAGCAGAGCTCTTTGAAGGATTAGAGCCTCTGTTATTTGCTGTGTATATAACAGGCTCCCATAAAACCAGAGCATGTCTAGCAAAACTGAAATATTGATGCAGGATTTTTGTATGTAGGGATCTTAGCAATTGGTCAAAGTCACATTTCGGTCTTAAGTAAACAGAACAAAAGAGGGTTATATGCTGTTATATGTGAAATGAGGAAATGGATAAAAACAGATTGGAATTTTGTATTGGTGGTAAATTGATTAATTGGTATAAAAGGGTTTGACTCACACTTTAAAACTTATCATTTTACATTTGCTTGCTTTCTCAGTGATTTAGTCAAGTTTTAGTCACTGATTACAAATGAAAAATGAAGCCATTGTCCTAGTTTCACACTCACGAACTAGGACTGGCTACCTATGATAGCAGACATTTTCCACGGGTTTCAGCTATTGAATTACTTTTGAAATAGCATCCTACATCTTCAGATTCATTGTAAAGAAGTTTTTATTCAAAGCATACTTTCTGTATTAAAACTAGAGGCATTTCTGGCTTCCAAACCAACATTCTTCAGTGGGCAAGATTATAAGGAAAAGCGTGGCTTGAAAGAGAAAATACATATATCAATATTTATTCCAATATGAGTACTTACAGAAAATAACTGTCTATTTTAATGTGTTTAACACAACCCATGTTCAATCCTGAAAGTGTAAATACCAAAACCATGCAACACAAATGTTGAAGCTATGTTGCTGGGAACTTTGCTCAAAATAATTCACCAATGCAGACATCTGAAATCCAAGCTATGTCACATTTCTTTCATGGTGTTGATCATACAGCCTCCAAAGGGGAAGTACAGTAAGATCAATCCATAAAGACAGTCTATCAATTACCAGAGATACTAGGACTTATCTTTTAGATGCTTTCAGTTTAGACCTAGCATTGCAATAGTAAATAAAGTCTCATATGAGCCCTTTTCCTATCACATTTGGCTTACATCTTAAAGCCAGCAATCATCTGAAATAGTGGTCACTTTCACAGCCATCAAAAAAATAGAGAGGAATTCGGTATCTTACACTCAACATGTCCAGATAATGGAGCTCAAATAGAAGTAGCAACTCAGAACCACTTCTATTGCAAGGTGAAAGCATAGCAAGAAAAAGGCCATTATAATAAAACTCCATTTTTTTTCTAAGTTTTACTTTTCTAATCTCAGCATTTAGTGACCATTTCACAGGAAGGAAGTTCAAATGAGAGAAAGATCCAAAGCTGACCTTGATCGGACTGGCAGTGAAACTTTATAAAGAGGTTGAAGAACACACAATTACTTTTAAAGGGAAAGTATTTTACTAGACAAAAGGTGCTTTGTAAGATGAAACATTTACTTTTACATCATGTATACAAACTAATAAACTGGTGATACTTTGTATAAATTTTGAGAGCTGATTCTTAGACAACCACAGCCATGTATTTCATATGGCTTTCAACCTGATAGTTGCTTCAAGTATAACTTTAAAATACACGTCTTGCACAAGAACAATTAGATTTTATCACTGATATGAGCTTTTCACATTGATTTACTATTTGTACAGATGCTTGCAGAGTTTTGTTTTGGAAAATGTTATTCTGAAATCCTGAGTCCTATTGATTTTAAAAAAGGTTTGGGTTTTCCTTCCCTTCCCACTCTTTCCCCAAAATACCCTAAAAAAAGAAATTATCCATGTTTCACTGACACATTTTTGGCTGCATCAGCTTCAGGAGCCTTGCAAGATTGTCAGGATATACCTCACTTGACTGTGTAAAATCTGTTATCTGAAATTAAAATAGATGAAAAAGCAGGAATTTCAACTAAGTAGGTAAAAAGATGCAGCTAATAATCTGTTTGAAGTAAGCCAGTTACAGATCAGTACTTGATATGAACCAGTTAAACAAATTGAAACATACATTGTGAAGAACAATGCTTCACTTATGAAAAATTTAACTGTTTATTAATAAGAATAAAAATTAACAATAGGGGACATCACGAGACCAAGAGCAGTACCGGGTACATGGCAGCCAGCCAGAGGCACACCCTCTGGGAGCTGTGCAGCCTCTTTTATATCTCCCTAGTGTCAATGAAATAATTTGATACTTTTGTCCAATCATATTATAGCCCGTCCCTTATTCCACCTCTCTGGGGCAGTCTATCCCTGCTCTGCCTCATGGATGGTGCCCAATTTGGCAATGGGGTGTGTTCTTACTTTTAACTGATGTCCTGACTGACACTAGAGAAGAACTTTCTAGAATGCTGCTCTCAGCTCCCGGTCACCATCTTGGCCCCATTATATTTATGCATTTTATTTGAAAATCAATAGAAAAATATGTGAAAAACCATATAACTAACCAGGAATAACAACCACAACTGGTAAATATAGCAAAATACTTAAATAATATTATGGCAATACATTAACACTAACCATTATTTTAATTAATACCTTATTCTAATTAATAATTATTATTTTAAATATATGAAAGGTAACTTCAGTTCTACTCATCTATAACACATTAAATTTGAAATCTTGATTACACAACATTTTTATTGTTGCTGATGTAAATCAAACCTAAACTAAACCAAAACTTTGGGGTTTTGTTTGTTGTTTTGGTTTTTCTTTTAATCACACCATTACTTTTATTGAAAGTAATAGATTACCTCTGGTCAAAAACATATTTCAATTTTTGCCATCATTTCTCCAGAAATACTTTCTATGAAGTTGCTTCACTAATCTTTCACTGATGTGAAAGCTTCAACTTCTTTCCAGACTCACTTTGCTAACTCTTTGTATCTATAAATTAAGGAAGTTTTCTTCATTTATATAGCTCCTGCTCACATTGATTAAATCTAAATCAGAACTACTACTTTTGATGTTCTGTGCCCACATTAAAAGTCAACCTACTGCTGCCAGGGTGGAAAGAATTTATAATTATCTTCCCTTTTCATTTTCATGTGCAACATTCTCCTCACTCATTACAAAGAGAAGAAATGTGACACAGATGAGATTTCTGAGACAAAAAAAAAAAAACCAAGATTAGCAAAATACTGGATAGATAAATGCTTTTATAGGAAAGATGCTTTAGATAATCTCGTGTTGTACTACTAGGTAATCTAAAGTCAATGAAAAGGAACATAAGCATGGAATTTTTTCTAAATATTACTTTGTAGTAATACACTCAATAATCTTTTTGCTACTATGAATTAACAGTATTTTCAAAGTATTTATTGATCCAGTATTTCCTTACTTTTTAGTCAGGATTTCAAATATCCAAGAAAAAATTCTCTTTCCATGTTCTACATAATATGCACCATACAGACTATAGAAATTACATACTCTATTGCTAACAAGCCAGATAAGACTTTTCCTTGCATACTGAAGCTCTCAGCCAGCATTTATTTATTTATTTGAACAGCATAAAGTTAGACCTGCCCAAATCTTTCCTCTTCTGTCAGAGATGAAATCCAGGATGTATCTAATGTGTAAAAGGAAAAAGACATTAATCTGGGACTTGACCCCTTGTACACTGACATCAAGAAGATTAAATTATTTATAGTGGGTTTGGGATGAAGTTAGTGACTATCTATAGCTAAGTTTCCTGCAGCAATTAAATTATTACATATTGCTGATCAAGTGTATTTGGTTTTTTTTCTTCCTCAAGACAGAAAAAATAAATCAGAATAACTTTTAAATTACTGCTTTACTTAAAATCATTATGAGTTTTAAGTAATGGTTGTAATTCAAGGCAAAGATTTACAGAGCATTCTTCAGTTATACTTGCAAAAGTATTTTGCAGATAGAATAATCTGAACACCTGACAAATGACTGACTGACAGAGTTCAAATTATGAATAGTATGCCCTGAGTTCTGATGAGGAAGGCCTCATATTCAATAATTCTCTGTCTAAAAAGGACATATAAAAGTTTTTAATCTATTTTTACAAAACTGATTACTTTATTGATTCACATTGTTGCCCCTTCTTAAAAGTACTGGATGACTTACTTCCCTAGCAAAAGAGAAGGTGATTATGTTTTTGAGAATCATACATGTCTTTGTAAATACCCCCTTAAATTATTTTTTAAAACTTACATAATTTAAAAAATTCCTTCATAGCTTTCATAAATTTCTTCCCTGATTCTGTGCAATGTTCAGAGATTGTTGTGTAACGTGACACAGCCTAAAATACTAAGGAAGGATTAAGACTATATAAGATTTCTGTAGCTTGTTCTGTAAAGGAGTTGTAATTTTCATGTACTCCAGATGTTCTCCATTCCTATAGTCTTCTGACTGGTAAAACTTTTCAAATAAGTACTTTCTGTTTCTCTCTTTGGAAAAGGCATGTTAGTCTATAACATACATACTAATAATGTTCCCAAGGTAAATCGGCATGAACTATACCAGGCAGAAACGATACAGTAAGATGTATAACTTTGTCAGAATCAGAAATTTCAACAAACATCACACATCAGTTCAAATAAGCAGAAAGCTGCATTCTCTGAGGGAGAGTAAGTATAATTAATGCGTCACAATGTCCATCCCATGCTGATGTACCCAATACTGGCAATTTGCATTTTGATACTGTCTTGCTTTCTAGGAATAAATATCACCTTTGTCCAAAACTTAATATGTTTCCAAAAGGAAATAAGAAGTGTTTAAAGTGAAATATGTAGCAAAAAATAGATAATTATTGTAACTTATAATTATAATTTAGTAGCTTCTTTGAAGTTCCATCTTGGAAGTTTGCAGAACTGTTTCAGGTTGAAAAACTATATGTTGAAAATATGGAAAAGTTCTAGGGCAAGGGGCATAGGGAGCTTGCTTTTGGGGGTGTTTGTTATGGGGTTTTGGTTTCCAGAAAATTGTAAGATGTAGTACACATTGAAATGAGGGAGAAATCACTCTTTCTGTGGAGGAATTACTAAATTGGCTTAGCAGGCACACTTCAGACTACAAGACCTTATTGGCCAGGAAGGCACAGAATGCATCTGGAAACCTGCCAGTTATAAAGAGATTTAGAAGTGGCACTGAGAAAAACGAAGCAGGTAAATTATACCAGAGATACGATTAAAATTTTAGGAACTCAAGCAAGTTAAAATGTCATTCATTTAGCTAGTCATAACCCTGTAAGCAGGGAATGGGTGAAGAGAAATGTGTAAACACTTTTAGCTCTTTTTTTTTTTTTTTTGGTCCTTATTTGCTTTGGGCTATTCTCTAATTTAGAAAGATAATATTACTTTGTTTTTATTCTAATAAAATTTGTGGTTTCTATTTTAAATTGTCATTTGTACTGCAATTCACTGCAAAAATATTACAGACTTATTTATTCACTTCAAATCTCTGGTTGACTGGAGGTCTTGTCAAAGAGAGTATGAAAATTTTAGAAGAGGGGAGGCAGGAGATAAAGAACTGCTATAAATTCTTCAAAGTGAGAAAGATTACTAGATAGTTGACACTTAGTTTAATACTGGGCACCTTCATTTGTTATTTGGATTAATGCCTTGGGTGACAGTGCAGAAGATATACAAGTGGTAGGATTTAGACTGTCATAAAAATTTCTGTAAGGAAATAGGGAATCAGACTGTTCAAATCAGAGTGGTAGAAAATCACACACATTAGTAGATGACCACACATGCTTCCTAAGAGTGCACACACTACTTTTAAATTCTAAAATGCAGATAAAATGTAAAGTGCTGTAGGTGGGCATTCTTATTCTAACCAACTACGCATTTACATTTACATTAATAATAAAGGTCTCCAGCCAATGCAACACACCAATTTCAAGGCAGCCAGTTGTCTATTGCTTGATGTTATATTAGAGTGTAATGTCTTAAACTAGAATTCTCCAATTCAGTCATAATCAACAGTAGTGACACAGAGTTATTAATGAAATTCTCTTCACCAGGATATGATATATATTGTCTGTAAGATCATTAGAGCATATGAACTTTAAATTTAATACTTGTATGGGTTCATGAATAATGGCACCTGTTAATGAATTTGAAAACTATTTTATCCCTCAGAACCCAGTCCTCTTAGGGGGCCTCCTTATTACAGGAATCCATGATGAGGCTGTATAAATTTTCCAACAGGCTATATTGGAATCCTGGGTTTGCTGAGTAATTATGGATTTTATATTATATACATGACACTTTCTCTGTTGACAGAGCTCTAGCAAGTACATCTTGAAAGTTTCCACTTAACTTTCCCTGCAAAGCTCAGTTTTGAAAGCAGACACATTGTGCTAACTACATGCCAGACTCAGGAGTTATACACAGGCACTGTCCTGCATACACCACTGCCCATCATCACCTAGGCAGGAAATGGTCGGGTCACTGACTTATCAAATTACAATCAAATTATTTTGTACTTAGACAGACCCACATTTTTCAGAGACTGACTCCTTTCAATAACCTATTTTACATACTTATAGTAGGGATCTGTAGTTTCATTACAGCACTCCTAGTTTCAGAGCATTATTCCCTGAGAAGCTGCCAAGAAGGTTGAAGGGTAAGATTAAGGATATACTGGATGTTAAATTGGTGCTGTAAGCTACAGAAAATTTACTGGCTACTAAATACATGCAATTTTAATCCAAGAAAACAACTTGGCTCTTATGCAGCACATACATACTTATAAGAGGTATCCATACTAGCACTTCTATATAATTCATTAATAATAAACTGCTCAAAATATTGAAAAATATTCAGGAATTTATATTTACTTTAAATTAAAAGTCATCACTATTAGTGACATTTATACACCTATATGAATATCTTTAGTACCTGTAAGTGATATGTTTGTGTTGCCATTTCTGTCCTGTTAACGCGTAGCGTTTCCGACGAATGTTAAATTTGGAGCTACCTCTTGTTTGGTCAGGCACACCACATCGAGGCTTCTTCATCCAGCTGCAAGAAACAGCACCACACAGTTAAAATAACATGAAAGAAAAATCATAATCACTGCATCCAACTAATAAAAACTTACAATTACATATACATATACATATAATTTTATATAACATATAAGCTAATAAAAACAGCACAGTTTTAATTGAAGATACTGAACCTGCTAACTTTATGATACTATCAAGTTCTTCTATTTTACTCTTTTTCCACACAATGAGAAGTATCTCATTGCAACTGTAAGCTCTTAGTAGAGATATTTAACTCAAGAATTATGCTTAAGAATATTTAACATTCTGCACAAAATCAAGCTGAAGAAGTCTAAATTGCATACAACCAAAATTACCACAGCAGAAAGACCAGACTTCCCAGAGAAGTGCTATATTTCTACAGTGCTCTTCAATATTTCAGTGTTTTCCAATATTCAAAAACTTTAAATTTTCCAGCATTCAAAATACATTATAATTAAGATGATATCTAATTCCAAAGCATAATTTTAACAGCAATATCACTGAACTGTTTCTTGTTTGTGTTGTAAGGCACTATTTAGTTCGAACAAAACTCAGCTCCAATTATTTTACACGAGTTGAATAGCTGCAGAACAATTTACCATCAGGAAGAGAGCAAGACTGAAGTATTTTACTGCATAAGTTAAAAGTAAATCTCTGCTACTTTTCCAGCTCATTGGACTATCATGCCAAGCAATTACTTATGTAAAAGCTATAGTCTTCCAATGGCATTTACCAGAAGAGTAGTCATACCCTATATTCAGGCTTGCATGAATGAATTTTTTACCATTAAACTGGCATTGTTTTATAAGTAAATGTACACACAGCACCGCAAGTATGTATGACTGGATGACAGAAAAGTAATTTGAAATGTCATCGCAGAATGTGGTTTTCCTTTAAAACATGCACAGGTAATAAAAACCTCAAAAAAAGCAGACAGTCAACCACCAGCCTCATTTATTTTCATAAATGTGTGTAAAGAGGTTTAAAAGTACAGTTAGACTTGTAACACTTCATATATGCTGTAGCTATGGATATATAGCAAACTGTTTTTCAAAGGCACAAGTAGGTGTTAAGCTCACCAGCCTGTGAGAAAGTACAAAATTTTATTGATAGTACCAATGTGGCACTGCACCCCACTTGTACTGATAAGAGTTATAGAAGTGCCTGCAAAAACTCTGATGGGGTGACAAATCTATGGAGTAGTACAAGTGAGGCATCCAAAACTCACAAATTTAACTGCCTAAACTGAATACACCAAGTTCATAGTTACCTGTTTCAAGTAAGAAACATAGAATGATTGGCTCTAATTTTGGGTCAGAATACTTACGCATGGCACATAAAACAGCTGATGTTTAAGGAAAACAACCTTCTTTCCCTAGTGCCTGCAAAGGCCATACTGCAAAAATCTATAAAACCTTACCCCACCAGTATCTGCTGAAACACCCTTCAACTTTACTTCAGGTTCCACTGGTTTTTGAAATGAAATAACAATTCAACAAAGTAGACATTAGGGATTTTTGGAATGAAGTATTACTGAAAAGTTTACTTTGCTCATTACCAATAATGAAAGTTAATGAAGGAAAGTATACCTCAGTTACAGACCAAAGGGTAATTATATTGTCCTTAGTAAAATGATACATTTACACTTCATGACATTAAAATTGGATCAGACTTTTGAAGACTTTTAGACACATTGCCAGTAACACTTTTTCACCATGCATGTTAGATCAGTATACTTTTCCACCATGCATGTTAGATCAGTACGCAGCATTTTAACGGCAGGTATGTATAAATTATGCTGTTGAAACTGCACTCACACACACACTGCAGAAAAAGACATAAATGTAACAAAAGATCAGTGTTCTCACCTTAACATGATATCCCTACATCAAGAGCAAGAAGCAAGGAATAAAGCAAAACCAAATAACTATTATATTTTGTTAGAAACATTGTACAAAGATATTGTTTAAAATATGTATCACTTATCGTTGTATCATGGGTAATGATGGCGACCTATTTTAATAACAGGGTTAGCTCACTGGCAATCTATGGGCAGATAAGAGCAAATATTCTAAGTTCTGAATTTAAAAATTAATCTTCAAAGCTATTGAAATAATCTCTCAGGTTAAAAGATTTAATAATCTTATAGAAACTACTGTTAACATAAACATTTTTTACACTTAGGAATTAATACCAAAAGTCAAGAACAGTAGGTAACATGGATTCAAAAGTCAACAACATATTATTTTGCTAGAACTACTGACTATCCATTTTTAACAAAACAAAACATAGCCCAAAATAACATGTTATGAAATTCAAGCAGTCACAATTTGTTCTTGCATTGATTTTGAAGTAGTATGTACCTATCAAGGACATTATGCTTGTATCCTTATTGGTTTGGACAGGCAGGGGATGTTCCAAGTTGTCATGCTGTCTGGACCATTAATGTTCTTACTGTTCTTACATGAGGTCTGGGACTGTGGTTCACACAATATAAATCCAAATATAAATCAAATGGAAGTAATTGCATGAGTGGTTCAGTAGCTTTCGGGAAATTATCTTCATGTAAAATTTAAGGAAAGATGCAATTCGCAGCTGAAGAATTGGAACATCACCAAATCTATCACCTAGATCTTAGCTGAGCTAAGTTTAGCAGTAGAATTTTAAACAACCTACTGCATGACTAGTATTGGAGCTCAGTATTTTCCAGCACAGAAATGAGGCAAAATGTTAACAACTTCAGGCACATAATTTTTCCTTTTATTTCTTTAATATTTTAAACTGTTTTTTAAACAGTAATTGTTCTCACACTCACTGAAAGGAAGACTTCTGTCAGTAGTAATCATTAATGCTCATGACATTCAGGATATTTAGTCCATAATATGTTCTTCCATTGGGGGAATTGACAAATAAAACATCGTTTCTATTTTCTTCCAAATACAGATTCTTTCAACGTAATATGATAAAGATCTTCCATGTTCTTGACTGCTTGTTGGAGTTTAATTTTTTGAAATGTTTTTGAAATGTTTTGAAATGTGTGTCATTGTACAAAAGGTGCATACAAGTAAAGACTTTCCCTCTCTTGCATCAGTTTATTTTTGAACTTGTAGAAATCTTTCCTGCAGTAGCCCCTCAAAATTAATAATTTATAAATACTCACTAAAGAGACTTAATTGTGACTAATGTTTTCTATCAGTACACTATGTCACTTCACAGTCTTCTTCTAACTCTATTAGTCTGAATCTTGAGGAACCGTATATGTCAGGAAAACTTCATCATTTTAGACTCATAGCAAATCTAGAAAGATTAAAAGAAAAATATGCAGTAAAATTGTGATGTCTTCCAGCAGAGAGATGAAACTGAACTTCTACCTCAAGTTGGTTGTCTAACCATATTTTGTTCTTTGGTGGTTAAGAGGAAAAATCTCTTTCTGTTTCTTATTTTTCTTAAGCCTTCAGTAAAAAAATTAGGCCTAACACAGAATCAAAACATTAAAAACCCCACCTTTGGTTAAATGCCCCAACTGGTTTATGCCTAATCAAAACTGCTGCTAAGGTTCCACAATGGTTTTGTTGTTACTGGGTTTTGGGGGTTGTTTTGGGCAGAGTTATAGCAAAAAAGGATAAAAGGGAGGGTTCAACTTGACTTAACTGCAACTTAGCTTAGTGGCTGGAGAAACAATAGCCATCTCTTTAAGAAAACTAATTAATTATACCCTTAAACTCCTAGTGAGAAAAAATAGGTATGTTTTCTAAGCACCTTTGCTTTTATGTACTGTAGCCTGCCATTACAGGACTTTACTGACACTTGCTAAATAATAGGAAACAGTCAAAGTGTGATGTAAGATATTGTATTTCAGCCCTGTTACTGATGATTTCTCTTCAAGACTGCTCATGGGCTGAGGGTACAGACTTTATGTATACTTTTGTACAAAAACATTTACAAATTTACTAAGAAAATAAACCACAGGATCAATTTCAACAGCTCAGATTTAATCTGTGACTGATAGTTAATATACAAACAGCAGAGAGCATAAACTTGCTTAGAAGCTCATCTAAGCATTAAAATAAGCACATTTGCAATTTATTTATAAAGGGTGACATTAGAATAAAATTAATGCTTTGTTATTATTCACAGATTTAGTCAGCATCCTATACACGACCATTCCATCTGTATACCAAGAAGTTTGCAATGTACTCCTTGAAACTGCAAAACTGCAAAAATTTTGGGAATAAACATATAGCAGTTTTAAGAAAAGACAACAACTAGTCTTTTTCTACAGTATGTTTGGTTTAGAGATGTGGAAAACCAGGAATGCTAACAGTGGGTCCAGTTTCAAAACGTACTTTTTCATGAATCATTGACTGTGTTCAGTAATACGTAAATGAACTACAGAAAATACTGTGGCACCCCATGCAAACGTCAGAGAATATTTTCACTGGGTTTGCCATTGTCATGGTACTTGTATTCAGAACCCCCCTTGTATTGTTGCACCATTATAAAGGTATCTCTTTCTACCACTCACTCTTTCTTATCCCCAGCAATAAGTATGCATCATTCTTTTCAAGACACTTGAGAAAAAGCATTAAAAATATAGCAAAACCAAGTGAATGCTGACCAGTAGGGAGAAGATGAATACTGTTCATACTTATGCATACCAAAATACTCATTGAGGGATTATCTTTTTTTCAGAGCAGCAAAACCCCCCAGGAGACTTTGATGCTGCTGCTTCTGCAGGACATTATTTCTTTGTTAATATTCCCAAAGTTCATTCCTGTCAAGTTACTGCTATAACTTTTATTAATTGATTGTCCTTTTGAAGACAAGGAAGCACATCATAATCTCTTCTTAAGATGTGTAAAAGAAGCACGTAAATCCCCATGTACAAGATGAGAACATATTCTTTATGAGGTTCCGCTGTACTCATTATTTGTAACACTAGCATTGCTAGTGATTACAACATATTAATCCCAGAGAAACAAATTGTAAACTGTCACACATTTCTGGCCTAAAGAGTATATATACTTCCTGTGTAGATGAAAGGGAAAATTATTTCAAAAATTTACAAAATAATGCCACAAATGAACAACTGAAAAAAAAATAAATTCTACCCTTTGTTATATAGTCATATCTCCCATGAATATTCAGTGACATGAACTGATGGTATCTTGAGGCCAGGGTTTAGTTAAAAATTAGTTTTTTGCTGTTTTGTTTTTTCAACACCAATGTAAGTCTGATAAGTCTTTAAGAATCAGTTCTGTTCCCAACTTGACTCAAGTTAATGTCCCATCAAATATCTAAGTAAATGCAGCATTCATCCAGCATGAGTTACATGTACCTAAGAATTGCACTGATTTAATACATCTTTCTGTGTAACAGAAAATCATGCATCAAAGGATCTGGAAGACTCAATATCCACCAGTTAATAAAATTAATTTTTTTGATTGCTGCATAAATGGACTTCTTAATCTCTTACATAGCAGAAGTGAAGAAAACCTTGCTGGACAAAAAGCCAAATTAGCAACATAAACCTCCTCCATCTGAAATTGAAATTTTAGGTTGGTTTGGTTTTTTTCAGTTCTCCAGCTGATACTCTAACCTAAGAGATAGCCTCTGCTTTCTGTCTTCTCTGTTATCAGACTGTTTAACTTTTAGTGAAATATATTGTATCTTACAAAGCTGCTACTAGTGTGTCTTTGAAAGGGTTCTAGTTACTGGTGTAGCAACACTCTACCCTCAAAGATGAATCACTGAAGCTGTATGAAGAGCACAGGCCCTTTACCCCACAGACTGGACCATAAGCATGGAACTCTCACAAGGCATTTCCTGCTATTTCACTGCATGGTCTAAGGTCCTTTAAATTCCTAAACTGAGGGATGTGTGATCAACTCACCTCCCCTTAGGGCAGCCACAAAATCTGCTTTGTTTTATTGCTTTTCAATGCAATAGTGTATGTGTCAGTGGAATAAAATGATTTTTCCAATCCTGCCAGCATTTTGTGTAGTCTCTTCCCTAAACTCTAAATGATAGAAAAATCATTAATGTCAGCTACTTTACCCTAAAAGAATAACAAAAGATGACACATCAGATTGGGGGTGGTAAATGGGAAATTAAGGAGGATTTTTTTCCCCCAAAAAAAGCATTTTAGAGCAGTAGAAACATGTTTCAGTGAAGCAAATGTTGGATATGTAGTTATTGCTTGCTTTTCAAGCAAAGTAACTTTTTTTTGAAAGCATAAAATAATCTTTATCACAAATTAACTGCAATGTGTTAATGAGTCCAACGAGCACTTTCAGAGAATCAGAGAGTCAGAGAATCAGAGAATAGTTTAAGTTGGGAAAGACCTCTGTGATCATTGATTCCAACCATTATCATGGCACTGCCAAATCCACCACAAAACCATGTCCTTAAGTGCCACACCTACACTTTCCTGGGCAGCCTGTTTCAAAGCTTGAAAACCCTTTAGGTGAAGAATTATTTCCTAATATCCATCTAAACCTCCCCTGGTGCAACTTGAGGTCATTCCCTCTTGTCCTGTAGCTGGTTGCCTGGGAGAAGAGACCGACCACCGCCTGGCTACAATCTCCTTTCAGGCAGTTGTAGAGAGTGATAAGGTCCTCTGCACCTCCTTTTTTTTCAGGTTAAACAACTCCAATTCCCACAGCTGTTCCTCACAAGACTTGTGTTCCAGACCCTTTCCCAGTTTCGTTGCCCTTCTCTGAACATGCTCCAGCACCTCAATGTCCTTCTTGCAGTGAAGGGCCCAAAAATTGAACACAGGATTCAAGAAGTGGCCTTACCAATGCAAAGTACAGGGGCATGATCACTGCCCTGGGCCTGTGGTCTTAATCCCAGATATATTTTCTTAATTGTGCAATAATGCTCCTTTTTATTTCATTTTTTAACTTTCCTGGCACAATTTTGAGTCTGCCAAATTTTTTTCCAATGAGAATAAAGAAATTTACACGAAAGATTTTCTATTAAAAAATTCTTGGATGTCTGGATTCTTGACGGTTTCAAATACATTTCTCCCCTTCCACTATGATAACATTTTGGTCCTTTCTTTAGGCAACCCTGTAACATCTTGTTTACAATGACTTGTCAAAAGGAAGACAGCAGTTATGCCTGCTACCATGAGATACAGAGGATGAAGAAAATTAAAAGACAAGGAAAGAGAAACCATTTAACTCCCCATCTGAAGCTGCAACACTATTTGGACACCCCAATTACACTGCTACTTCCCAATTCTATTTCACCCTGCTTGAAACAGAAAAGTCAAGAGCAGTTCAGTACTGGTTACTTACTCAATTGTGTTCCTGTCCACTTTTCCTGTCATATTAATGCCATAGAACTGCTGCATGGCAGCTATAGCTGATTGCATGGTTTCTGCAGAGCGCAACACCGACATTCGGGGGTCAGTTGGTGGAAGGTAGCCATACTTTTGTAACCATACCTGCAATGACAAGTGCAGTGGCTATTAAATAGAAATTAGAGGTAAATAAAATTCTCCTTACTAATTAGTTTTATACCATACATAATGAAGCTTCTAATTCACCAAGTATAAGTACTGTTAGTTTGGGTGCTTGGGGGTTTTTGTTTATTTTACCTGCAGGTAAAAAGTTCTTTGGGAATTTTATTTCACATTCTTTATTAAAGATTCAGTTGCTGTAAGACTTACAGTGTTTTCTACCCAGGAGCTATCTCTCCTTATTATCTGAAACTGCCTGCTTCAATTATTTATTTAATGTATTTATTTATTTGAAGTTACAACTTAAACACCTATCCCTGGCTCTAGGCACTTCAAGAAGTGTGTTAAGCAGACAAAATAGAAATCTACAATATATGCCACATACAACTGACTGCCCACAGGGCAGATAATAATATTCACCATCTACAATAATAAATCCACAATAGCTCTCACACATTTACATTATATTGTTTTTGTGTCTTGAAGAATATGAAAGAGAGGGTAGTGAGACATTCAGCTTTCTGAGAAGAATAATACTTATAGACAAAGCAGCTGTCCAGGAGACAGTGAAGTAGCAGAGTCTGCCTTCACTTAGAAAAAACTCTCTGATAAGAGGAACTACCTTTTTAAATCAAGATGGATTTAATGCCAACTGTTTATGCTTCAAATTGTGTAGAAGTGTGAGGTCCAAATTACCGAAAGCTTCATGGATTAAAGCCACTATCTTAAGAACACCTGGACAAACCCTCTGAATCATGCTGTCCTCTTGAGGCAATGTTTCACAAACAAGTAGCTGCAGTTATCAAAATATTTCTATGTATTCTCTAAATCGAGCCTATCCAGAGCACAGTGTAAGACTTTTGAGGAAATAAGGAAACTGATACATGTTTAAAAATGCCTTATCTTTTCATTTAAGGGCTGGAACTACTCACTAGAATATAATGCCAACCTACAACACTCATTTAACATGTATTGCTGTAATTTCACTTCCCCCAGTAACAAAGTATTTGTGACCCCATAAATCTGATCTCCTGTTCTTAAAAAAAAATTAAACTAATAAATAAAATTGAAAATTTATTCAGCCACCTCTTTCAAACACACCACATCACAGTTCAGAGATTCTGAATAATTCCAGTACTGAATACTATCTACCCCTACACGCTTATAGTGCTTTGTGGGCTCCCTCTACCTTGCACGACACTTCTGGGTTTCTCCCTGTTCATATATAGCCTAACAACAACCTGTGTATCTATTTTCAGCTTCAAGTTTATCTTGTAGAGTCCACCATTTCAGTTTTGGAGCAGGTTAACCACGATGGTGGTACACTGCCCTTTTATGAACACAGTGAAAATAATCACAGTGAATTAACTCATTATTAAGGTTCACTTTACTAACACTGAATGCGTATTGTAGGTGAACATCGGCTCCTTGTAAGCAAAAGATCAAACTGGCATTAAAGACTGGGAAAATCTTCAAGTTATGAGTTCAGGTATTTCTAATGTATACCTTCCCATTGTGCAGTTCACACACAACCTCAACAATCACAGAATGACAAGATCACAGAATATTCTGAATTGGAAGGGACCCACAAAGATCATCAAGTCCAAGTCTTAAGCGAATAGCCGCAGGGATCAAACCCATAACCAGTTTGTGAGCTCCATACAACAGGAGATAGAACAGGACAGGGAGGTATAGACACGGTTAAGATCCAGACTAGTCTTTCACCTTCACGCTATATATACGGGAACCATTCGGAATAAGAACAACATTTTGTTTAATAGATAGGAAAATGCTCTTATTTCAAATATAATTGAATTGCTACAATCAGTACCTTCATCCAACTTTACATATTCCTACCTTCTTGAAATTTTTAGTTTTAAGGGAGAACTTGTGTACATTAAATGTGTGCAAGATTTGGATCATTACAGAAAGAATTTAGTTTATGTGCCACTTTGCAGAGGAAGTCCGTTCTTCCTTCCATTATTAGAAGATAGCTCTGAAGGGCTAGACAGAGCCTGAATGATGGCAAGAGCAATGCAATATGTGGAAACAAGACCATGGAAGTAAGAAATAAATAAATTTGACACAGAATGGGTTGATTTCAGTGTAGTATCTAGAGTCTCTTTGAATTAGTATTTACAATGACTATATTTAAGAATGGGATCATTTTTATATTCTGCTTCTCAGGTCACTGATACCAAAACAAGTAATCAGGGAAGAAAAATAATTCTGAGTAGCATGTCATGGTTATCTAAAATGATGCCGCCTTCTTGTCACCTTCTCAGCAAGAATTTGGTATGCAGAGTAGGGTTTTTTATGAAGCTCTCAGGTGCTAAGGGCAGACAAAATTGGTTGGTAGGTTTGGGAGGTCATCTATTACCACACAAAACCATCCTCACTGTGGCATAACTGAAGGAGTCAGAGGTATGGGGTTACAAGTAAGCAATTTGCCAGAAGTTAAACCTTCAGATATCTGAATTAGAAAGCTATAAAGACAAAGACAGAAAAAATATCTTGGGGAGTACTGCTCATGGGAGAAGTGAAGCAGGAAGAAGAAACTGGAATCTAGCAGAGTGCCACTGCAGAGACACAGCAGAAAAGGAAAAGAGAGTTGTCTCAGAAACAGCAGGAGAGGACAGTGTAGCCTTCCCCTGTCTAAAAAGACTTACATACAAGTTAAATATGGGATGCCTGAAAGTCACCCCCTATCTTTGAACAAAGGAGGTAGACCACCTGGGTCTTTCCTCAGCCTTCAAAATAGCCTAGAAGACACAGCCAACATACTCGAAAGTCACATGACACTTTGAAAGCAAGTTTCTTTTGGAAAATTCAGACAAATTGACCTCTAGGCTGGTGAATGTCTGAGTTAGTAGCATTTAGTGTTACAAAGTTCTGTGCTCTGTCCTTATCGAAATGGATTATGAAACAACAAAAGACAGCAAATCTGGTTCTGCAGTTTTCTGCAGGAAGGACAGAAAATTTTGAAAGATGTTGGCTCAGACTGCCAGATATCTGAAATATGCATCTTAGATTATATTGTGCATAGCCCAAAGGCTGTGAACTATAAAGAAGTTTAAGTCCAAAATATATAGGTGGATAAAACAGCAAAGAAGAGAAGAAACAGCATGAGGCAGACAGCAGGAGAATGAAAGAAAACAATTTTCTCACTGCCTTGTATTTTTGAGGCAAGCTATCAAATTAAACCCAGAAAAATTTTCCCCTCCCCTTTACTGAAATTAGACTTAGTCTGCCTTCATGTATTTCAGCAATGACAATGTCTTGGGAAGCCTCACCCTGAGGAAATCATTGGTCTTGGAACAAAGAAATAGTGAAGCAGATCCATCTAACATGTACTGTCTGGGATGCCAACAGAGACCCTTTGCACAGACTCCAAAATAAGTGGTATGTTTAATTCCTTTATACAATTTTAAAAGATAAAATACCGCTACTTCAAGTGAAGTTTCTGGGCAGGACTCTCTTGTCCTGCTGCAAAATGAAAGCCATGGTACCTCTCACGTAGCAACAAAAAAACACAGCTTGAAGACAACAGGTTCCACCACTTTCCTCTCTATTATAGTGCTTTAGTATCCTACTGCTGTGAAGTTTGTTTTAGAGTTGAATCCCACTTACTAAAATTTAAACCTGTAACTTTTTATTTTACCTGCTACAGGTAAAGCGAACCCATAATGCCTTTCCCCAAAATTATTCATTTCCCCTCTGCAGCAGCCTTTTATGTATTTGAACTTTCTGATGTGAATCACTATTTCTACTATTTCAAAAATGAACTAAAGAAACCTCTTTTGTTTAATCATATTTCATTGTCTGCATTAACCCCAAGAAAACCTGAAGCTAAAATGTCTCTTTACTAAGCATCTACTTGCACTAGATTTCTATTCTAGTTCCAGTTGTTGGCCTATTAACAAATAGTGGACTTTTGCTGAAGTGTTAAGAGAAATTCAGAAGAACATGGACACTCAAATATTTCATTTTGGAACGAAAACCACAACCCCAGAAAAAACAGAAATAAAAATAGCCTAAAAATATTTTTTTTCAGTAACTGAACTTCAAGGCTTATGTCCCATTTATCTATACATTTTAAAATTTTAAACTGATAATTTGCACAATTTCCCACCAAAAAAAAAATTCTTCACCCTAATTCCACCTTCTGTTTTCATAATTGTAAAGAAAATGATAAACTGAATCCATTAGTGATGAAATCTGAAGATATGATAGGAGTTTGTTGAGGACTTGTCACTTCTGCAGGAGTCCATGGAAGATGTAAGTACTCAGCAGATGAACTGCATCACCTTCCAGATGTGGATGTATTGACTAGATACCTAAGGTATGGGGTTTTCTTGTGATATGATGAAAAAATCTTCTCATTTTAGTTTGTAACTGCAGCTTATGCTGTGCTGTATGGATGATCTGGCCATGGAATAGATAGTACTTTCTATGTGGCTGTATCATTTCCTCCTCTAAAGGATAAAGGATGGGCTAAGTTAAAGTGTATTAAACACACCAAGGGATTTTAATCATTCAGATCTTTGCTAGTTTAGGAAGAAAGACTGGTCTTAAAAACACTATGTTGACACCAAACTGTTATTAAGAACAAAGAAAATCCATAAATAATCATTAAAAATTAAACAACAATATTATTAAGAAAATCAGAGTTTCAGAGAGATTACTGATTTCTAAGATAGAAGAAAGCTTAGCAACAAATTATTAATGTTCCTGAGTGACAGTACATAGTATAAGCTACAGTGCAATTATGTTCTATGAACCTGAAGGCTTAGTAAATCAGTCTTAATAAAGCACAGATCAAAACAATTTCATAAACATCTTCAGTAGTGCAGCTGCATATCATTATTATTCATGTATTCCAGTTCCTTTTTTTAGATTTTATCTGCAAACAAAATTCCTGTCTTCACTGAGTAAAACTGTGATATTTCATAATTTCAAAATATTTTGACTTCTATTTTTTAATACACTTCCACAAAAGACACTATAAGTGAAATGAGTGTCTGAGTAATTCAGGAGATTTATATTTTCAAAAAGCATACATTTATGAATCTAACTTACACTGATCACCACAGGATTTAGTAGTCAAAATGCTGATGTAATTTTGGAAAGTCATTGAAGGCTTTAACTATGGTAAAGATAAATAAGCTAGTTCTAGAATTAGTATCCATATGACCAAGTCATTTCTTCATTTAGGTCAAATAATCATGGCTAATGGTGTGTTTTAATTACAGACCTACCTATCACAGTTAATACTGACTTTTCAATGACAACTTGATAGACATAGCCAGAAATAAACAGAAGTGCTTACACAGAGCATTACATGAAACCTTCTGATGTTCTTCCTTTTTCTTGTCTCTAATACCACCAGTTCCTCATCAGTGATGTTTTCTCTTTTTAACAAAAGATATTAATGTGAATTTACAAATGGGTATATGGTGCATGGCATCTATTTAGTAAAAAAATACTTCAAAAAAAAGCACATAAAAAGAGCATATAGTCCAAAAGAGCCTAACCTAGTCTATCAGTAATGTCTACAGAATGAAAATAAGAATTATGATAGGTAAAACACAAGGTTAATGGTCATGATTGGTTTAGTACTTATGGTTTTAAGTTGAGACAACCAATCCTTAACAACAAAAAGAACAGCCTGCATGTTCAGAGTACACTGAAGCTCACAAAAAAAAATCTATTTCTTGGAAATTGTATAGCAGTGTGGAAAAGATCTTATATAGAAGGAAACATCTTCAAACAAAGCAATTATCTTTTTTATCACTATGAACATGCCAGAAGGAAAAAGTCAAAATACCAACTTGCAAAATTTAGTTCTCCACTGACCTAAATTAGCAAGTGACCAACTTATTTTCTTGTGAATTATTGTGACAACCCCTCAAAAAATAATTTACATGTGGCACTGCACAGTCTTAGACACATTAATGATGGTAGTCTTTACTGGGGATTACAAAATTTGTAGCAGGAACTTGATAATTCAGAAAAGTCTGTGGAACATCTAGGTTGCAGCCTATGCCACAGTAAATACTTAGATACAGTACTAGAAGTAGCAGAATTGACTTCACAGTGGACCACAGAAGAGAATAAATTAGGTTTCATTAGATTCACTGCTGCTGCAGCTAGTTAGTTCAAAATTAATTGGCGCACATCCACTATTATATTATGTATATGCCTATTGCTGTTTTTTTCCTGTGGTCTATCTATAAAATAGATGTGAAACTGAACAATCTTATTATATTAGTCTCCAACAGTACAAAACCATATTTACCAATACATAATCCTGCATGTCAGCAGAGAGGTGACAATCTGGAATTTCCCCACTCAGGTACATGGTGACAGAGATAATTTTAAAAGGCTGCTCCTGTTCCCAGTGAGAGGTAGCTCAAGAACGAAGATTGCAGCCCAAGACAAGAAACTCTACCTTGTTAAGTGACTTGAACCAAACTCAGAGTCCAAGGAGTGGCAAAAGTAAAAAGGCAAAATGTATTCAAAACTGTATGCTGAGTTCCTCTCATTTCAAGTTTCAAATTCAAGTTTGGTTTAAATATTCTAAATAATTTCCTTTACTGCCACACTTACACATGGGTAAACCAAAGCAGCTTGAGAGCAGCAGAAGTGGGAGATGTAAAAGAACCGTCAGGAGCGCCAGGCCAGAGCCATTTACAGATCCCAGGCAGATGGGAATCTACCAGCAAGCAGCAGATGAGGGGTCTGCATATAGCACTGTCCTTGAGCACCTGAAATATGCTTGGAACAGAGATTAGATACAACCCAGCTCCAAATGCAGTGGGTTAGTGGTATAGCAACTATGACAGATCCCTGGCCTGGAAAGAAACCCTTGATCATTCCCTGTAACACGTTTATAACTGACTGCAGAGTGTGGACCTTATTCGTTAATTGCTCAGGGAAATTTTCTTTAGTCAGTAAAAGAAATGTCTGGAAAAATCTGGCATAGACTCAGACCAGTGGAAATACTTCCACAAATAAATCTGACAGTTCTAGTAGATGCAAATACTCAATCATACAGCCCATTTTAAAGGACACTTTCTCTACATCTTAACAGAATTTCCATAGCTTCTAGTAAAATATTAAGCGCTCTGCAGTATAAGAATGTTGTATTGAACAGTCTGGCTGGATATGTCATGACTGGTTCAAAAAAAAAAGGAAAAAAAGAAACTTTTAGGGCCATCAGGATGAATAAGAGACTGGAGCATCACTCTTACAAAGAGAGAGCTGAGACTTTTCAGCTTAGAGAAGAGAAGGCTCCAGGGGTATCTTGTCTATGTACACAAATATCTGAAAGGAGGGAGTAGAGAATATGGAATCAGGCTCTTTTCAGCAGTAACATGACCAGAAATTACGGGTACAAACTGAAACACAAAACGTTTCTTCTCGGTCTAAGGAAATAAACACTTGTTCACTCTGAGGGTGGTCAAACACTGTCTACAGGTTGCCCAGAGATGCTGTGGAGCCTCCATTCTTGGAGATACTTAAAAGCCACCTGGACGTAGTCCTGGGAAGGGGGTTGGATAGAACTTTCTTTCCACAATACCTATTTACTAACACATTTGGTTTATGAACTACAAACTAATGAAGAACATGGGTGCAACTTTGCACCTTTTTGCCTGGTATCTAAGCAATGGTATACATTTAGAAAGAATTGCTTTCTACTATTTGATAACCATAATATTGTGGGGAATGGAGATTTCACAAGATTCCATAATCTCCAGTGCCTTTAAGATTCAAACCTTTTACTTTTTTGTGCCTCCTTCTGTCCCTCTCTGGGTATCTTATCAGAAGTTACTCATGTGGTCCTACATAGAACATCCTTGATCTTTCCTGGGTGTAGATTTTTCTCTTTCTTTTATGGTTCTTTATGGTTCATTACATGTAGCTGTGGAGTTCATTCAGATGCCTGGATCCCAGAACACCACTGCCCAGATCAAGGTAATGGGCATACAATAAAAACAGTGAAGAAACTGTGGTCAGAATAATTCTGGTTGAACCAAAGGCCCATGAGGTGTTCCTTGGAAAATCCTCACACATTTTTTGGTATGAAAAATGAGTGATGCCTCCCAACTTTCATCATCACAGCATTGCAAGTATTTAGACAAGACTTTGAATATATCAATCACTACATAAATGCAACTGTTGTTTGGTGATTTATCAAAGAAGGCAAGAGTTCCAAGTGAGTCTTTCACCACACTCCAGAAGATCACCCCAGCTTGTCATTGCCTTGGTATTAGCATCTTTGACCTCTATAGCTTTGCAATACCTCACCTGTAAGCTGATTATTTTGGTCTAATCCAACTATATATTGATGTTATAATTTTGACTATACTTAGCATCACAATATTTTAGGGCAGAGTTGTTTATTCTTACAAAAAAAGCAAGCAGGGAATTGAACAACTGTGGAAACAATTTGCTGCTTAGATCCTACAGCTTAGCACTTGCTTGAACTTTTGTTTCTCTTGGTTTAGATTTCTCAAGAGAAATGCTTATCTCCCCTCACATATTCTAAACAACCAAAGGAATTTCATCATGAATTCATAAGGACTGCCTAACTGCCTCAATCACCATTCTACGAGCAGCATAGTCTCCATGTGGTTGGTACTAGCTGGAAATGACTACATTTTCAGGCTCTGAGAACATCATTGCAGGTAATCATGCACTTCAAAATGGAGGTATTTGCATCACTGAAACTTAACATTAATATAGGATTTTCCCTCACAGGCTGTAAAATCATTAGCAGCAGCAGCAACAACATGCAAACAGACACTGTATACTACTGTAAGACTAAAGTAAGAAATCTTGGTTATTTGGTATGTCTGTCTTTTATGGCACAATTATAAATTGCATTTTGTCACATAAACCAAATCAAAAATAAAACCAGCAGTGTATTGACCAAAAATACAGCAATGAACACTTGCCCTTTTCATATATCCCAATAGGTTGTTTCAAATAATTTTAATAAAAGTACTAAAACTTTGTTCTAAAACATTTACATAGGAAATACATAAATACATAATGTACCAACAGATGGTGGTATGCTACTTTAGAAAGGCTTGTGGGAAGGCAGTCCATTGTAATAAAATGAAAAGGTCAATCTACAAAGTTCCTTTGGGGCAATGATTATTCAAACCATATTTGGCATTTGGTATTTGAATTCATTAGATAAAATAACTTTACTATTATAATTTATGCAGTTTCAATTTACAACAGGGAAATAGATGAAATGTAACTTAAACATCTAAAGGAAATGTGACTTGAACAAACCTTTTTTTTTCTCCATGGCACCTTTATTTAATTTTCTTCATTATAAAAGTTTTTTTCCTCATTTTGTAAACATAAGAAACATCATATTCTGAATCACAGAAACATCCACTAAATATCTGCACAAATATTCCCTGAATAGATATCAATATCATGAATATTCTTATATTATGGTTTAAACTAAAACTGCATTAAAGCAAAAAAATAGAAATGCAACAACACAATGTAAATCTTTTGTTGATTTATACTTCATAGGTTTTTTACTACAAATTTACATATAAGATTGCATGATTAAATTCATACTTTACCACACATAAGCAGTGTTTGAAAGTTTGTGTCTGTAAAAACTCAACTGGCTATATGAAAGGCAAGAGCAAAGCTGCCTGGAAACAGGAGGTATTTTTCTGAACCAGTTAGATATGTGGATATGTTAGATTATGTGGACGGATATCACTTTTATTTCTTTCTATGTATTTTGAAGCAATTGATGTCATGCCTATTAGCAACATAAGCTTTTATGGCTTATGTTTGTTTGTTTGTTTGTAAAACTCTTTATCAAAAGAGTTTTACAATCTAAATATATAAAGATACACTAAACTCAATTTTTAATTGAAAATATCCTTTCTTTTCCTTTTGCTTTTCACAGATAGATAAGTAAGATGCAAAATTTGAGATCCCACACTTCCTTGATGGATGTCATTGCATTTTTTAGAAATACTTCATTTTTTAAACTGGTATAAGAGTTGTGATATTTACAGTACTATAATAGCTCTTTGAAAAATCTGGTGTATGTAGAAATCTGTAGACAGAAGACGAACATGGATTTTACAAATACATAAAATTGATGTATGATATCAGTTTTTCACTTCCCAGGGAGACACAAGATGAAAATATAATGAACATAAAAAGTAATACTGTCTTTCTCAAATTACTTTATTTGGTCTACACTGCAGAATTAAAACAAAACAGAAGTAAATATTACAACAGAGTATTTGAAAGAAAATCCTCATAACCTCTGCAAGGAGGACAACATTTTAGTTCAGCCACTGTTTTGCAATGAACACAATCAATTCAGCTACATAATGAGTCTATCTGATCAGAGGCTTTAATGATGAAAAGGAAAAGGCAGTACAGAAAACAGCTTGTCCTCTATCCAATACTCTTTTACTTTCTGACTTATTCCCCAGTTTTGAAAATGCTGGTCCAGTAGAAGAGTTTCCATGGGATATTGATCTATAATTAATGTTTCCCAGTTTCATTTCCAATGCTTCTTCAGAAAATGCCCGCGGGAGATGACTCTGCCACAGGGAGGGCAGAGATCAATCAGAACCTAGCACTGCCATTTATACATGCTTGCTTCTAATGATTCTCTTTGATAATTTATGCAAATTACACCTGTCTTTATTTTCCTCTTGTATATGTGGTTCAAATGAAGTCAGACACTGCCCTAAAACTAAAGAGGTAACAACAACACTGGTTAAACATTTTTACTTTTTTTAATTCATCTTCAACAACGATCATACATCTTTCATTCATTTTGTTTTAGAATGGATCACAATATGATCTAATGCTAAAAAAAATACTTAGTTTTCTAGTTTTTCTATTTAGAGTTCAAATCTTCTGTAGCAAGAAAAGGTGAATTCAGGACTGGAATTCATGGCATTTGACTCCTGCCATAGATGCTAAGGTGAAGGAAAATAAAGTATAGAGAAAACTATCTTGCTTGCTATAATAAAGACACCTAAATTCCACAGTAAAATATTGCCTTTCCTTGAAACAATGACTATGTAGGTTAGTGGCAGAATATGATCAAATCAGGCTAGCTCTATTAGCCTCTTACTTTCACAAAGATAAAAACATCCTTACACATCATTAGATAAGTCTATATTGTTTGCAGTACACTAACTCACTAGCTGTTTGTAAGCCTCCTACAAGTAGCAGAAAGACTGAATATATTTCAGTACATCTGCAACTCTCCTTTTTATGTCATCTTCTAAACTCTATTTTTGTTACAGGGCAGAATTACAAAAATAGAAGGGGGGAAGGGGAAGTGGTAGATTGATTCATGTGAGGGATGTGACAAGGTGATTCCTGCAGGCAGAAAGAGACATAGAGTAATTGCTACAAAGCAAGACACGGGATTATCTTTTATTAACTCCCCTATGGCCTATGGTTATTTTTTTTTTGCAGCTTTAAAATGTAGTAGAAAAATTTCGGCTTTGCTTAATTAGGACCCGATGCTGTGAATTCCTGAGTGCTCTCAGTAGCCACAGGTTCAGATGAATGCTTAGAGCACTCAGTACCCAGCTCAACTCAATCAAGTGTCTCTACCAACCAAAAACAAGATTAGGATTTATCCATACTTTTATATAGATATATATAATTTAAAAAAAAAAAAAAAACTTACTTAAAGAAAATATTTTCCTCACACTCATCACTGGTAACATTTGCAAATTTTGGACATTTTTCAGGTTGTTTTGGGTTTATTCTATAAATACATTGGTTTTCTAGATCAAACATGCAGGTAGAATCACAATAGCAGAAAAGGGCAGGGAAAATTATACGTCTATGCTTTTCTGTTTTCTTCTTCCAAAAGACATGTTCTTCCATGAAATTAAGAAGGATAATACTCAAAACAAGTAACCTAGTACATTTTGAAAATTATATTCACAACTAATAATTATCACCGGTCCTATATTCTCATAGCAACCCCACTAGTATCCTAATCTGTGAACCCAATATTTAAGCTTCCCAAGCAGCAGTTTATTTGGTATTAATTTGTTTTCAGCTTAACATATGTTTCTTAGACTTGGTCTACCATAAACTAGAGACAAAATTAGACCTAGTATTACCCATTCAGCAATTAAATCCAAATTTCCAAAAGTATGTATACATTTTTTAGAGGTTCAAAGTGCAAGTGAGAACAGATTTTGTGTGTATTAAAGACAACGGTATCTACAACAGCTTATCTGTGTATGTATATTTATGCTTCAGAGAAAAATTAAACTTTTTTTTCCAGTTTTCGGCTTAGAAACAAGAAAATGTTGTAATATAGTAATTGAGTTAGCAATAGTTAAGGAAAAACTTGCGTATTATATTTCTCAGCTCCTACCAGGAGGAAAAAATTTAGGAAAAAGGAGTAGTGTAAGTTTTGCTATATTGAAAAAAAAAAAACAAAAAAAAACCCAAAAAAAACCTCCACTAAAAAAAATAAAGAAAAACAGGAAAAAAAGAGAAAATAGAGTTAGGATTCAAATGAATCCTGAATCTTGAGAATATCAAGCTATTCTACAGATTAAGATACCTCAGAACTACAAGTAAGGAACCCAAAAAACTTCCAGCCTGTGACTCATATATACCGAACAACCAAAATTCAGATCATGATTGACATAACACAAACTTTTTAGGATTCATTGTTCTAGTCCATCCTATCCCAAATCAGAACAGACACACAAGGTATTCCCAGCTGAGATCTTCCAAGAGGTGGTGGACATGGAAATAGTACTCCCATTTTGTTGTGCTGTTTTTCTGTAGGACAGCTGAAGTAGAACTAATTTTAGAAACTTGACAATGTTTCTTAACTTTCTATAGAAAAGAAGTGCCAGTATGGTTTTGCATGTTTTGAAGGTGATATTTGTATGATAAACACCTGTACTATAAATACCATTTTTATCAAGAGCTACCTCCATACTCACCTTAAAATTCTGCAACTGACCATATTCATACCTATTCTAAGGTTCAATTTTTTAATATATGCTTACCACTGTATTTTTTTCTGTAAGCAATTTTCCACAAAAACAAATCCTTTTTCTTTCTTCCAATCTAAGACATATTCAGTTTGAGAAAATTCATATTCATTTCATCACTTAAAGGTTGATTTTTAAAAAGCAATTTTCATTTTACAGTTTACTGTCCACGTGAACTGATCCACATTAATTTTTGAAACTATAAATAGATCTCAGTGTAGCTTTTCTTATTCTTAAGGTTGATCCTATTTAATATTCTCAAATGAAACAATATTAATACAGAACCTTATAAAATGGCATTTCCATACTCAAATTTCTTGCCACCCTTTTCTAAAATTCTGCCTTTTCTTGATAAATCATTTTCTGAGATTAAGTTGTCAGAACTTAAACAACAGTAAGTAAGAAAATAGTAACAGAATACCTTAATATTAAAATATTTCAGGATTTTTAGAATTGTTTTTAAATGTCCTACCATTTTCCTTTTGTAGCCCACTAAATGGCTGGTTTTGCTGAGCTGTCTAAAACATTGCCCAATTTTCTTCCCTCAGTAGCTACAATTAATTTAGAAATTTGCAATGTGTGTGAACAATTATCCCCTCTAGTAGGCATTATCCCATAAGCACTGAATGTCACCTGCCACCCTCAATAAACTGAGAACCATTCACTCCTCTCCACACATGTTGAGAACAGTACTACAACACTCAGCAAATAACTTTCTCTCTCTCTCTCTCTCTCTCTTGCTCTCGCTCTCTCTCTCTCTCTCTATGCAAACTCTCATCATAAACCTCTCAACAAAATCTGTGGGAAAAAGTCTTGGAAGGGTTAAGTAGCTCATTAAATAAGTCTCAAAATTTTAAGAAATTTTCTTTTCACTGGGAGGCTGAAAATCAAGATGGATTGTCTTTTCCCTAAAGGATGTGTATTATTTTAAAGCAGAACTAGTTTAGGGAAGTCCTATAACCTTTACTATGGAACAGGATGATCAACAGTCTTCTGTGAGAAAAGGTTTCACATTATTTTCCTCCCAGAATTAATGATCTTCTCAGAGATAATATTTTTTCATGAAGAGGAAGATGTGATGGAATATTGTACAATCAACATGGCAGTAGCTATTAGATTTGAATTTTTAGATATTATGATCTAGAAATCACCAGTTTGTCTCCTGTGCCTGTTCACTTTATCTTATCCCCACAAAACACGAGGCTGTGAAGTAAAAAGGTAAAACTTTCTGTAAGCAAAAGCTGTATATTGAAGCGATAGCATCACAAAACTTTGGGAGGTCTGGCAGTAGATGCCTTCAGGGGACAGTACAGAAGCCTTAATAAAAAAAAGCAGGACGGAAGTCTGCAGAGGGACTAATATAGACCAGTCTGGGATCAGAAAGATCTGGAAAAGATTCATATGGTTTTAGTGAGCACTGAATTACTTTTACTCAGTGATCTGAGAAACAGATCACTGAAGCCTGAGATCACTGCCACTGAAGACTGAGAGGGTCTCTTGGATCAGCAGCTGTTTCTAGAAATGGCTTAATTTCTGCACACAAGGTCTAGACATGTGGGATATACATATACATCCTTTCAAACTTAACCAAAGCCAATTTTCTGGTACATGATTAAAAAAATATTAACTGAAATTTGCTTGCAGATTCAAAACGAGCTATTTGTTCTGTTTGTTTCTGTAGGGCACATAGGGCAGCTGACACACCAAGTTCTATAGATGTTGCTTTTCATAATGCAATACTTAAACTAAATGTTGTAAAATCCTTACCACTAATTAGCGTGAGAAGAATATGCATAAAGTCTGTTCCAAATCTTGTGAAGGTCTTGAAACATTTCAGATAGTGCCAAGCAGTGCACAATTCAACATTGTAACAGAACTGCTTGGCAAAACTTTTTTTCTTCTACCCACACTACTTTTTATGTTCTTCTTTCCTTATTAACTTTAAAATATTGAAAACTTCTAACAGTAGGAAAGTATCTGAAATCTCTCAGAAACAGTTTTGATTCTCATATCATGTATTGAAAATTCTGCTGAAAACTCTGGTTCAAAGTACCTCTCCATGTAATATGGATCTGATACCCCCAGGGATTATTCTGCCATTCTCAAAGGCTTCTAGAGTAGCTGCTCTTTTCTAGAAAGGCACAGAATCTAACTCTGGAATAAGACTTTAAATTTAATTTCCACACAAGACTGGAAAAGGTTTATTACGGAGAGGTTAATTCCATGGACATGTACACATAAAAATCTATC
This sequence comes from Climacteris rufus, assembly GCA_013398175.1. NCBI lineage: Eukaryota > Metazoa > Chordata > Aves > Passeriformes > Climacteridae > Climacteris > Climacteris rufus. The sequence continues at coordinate 957,864 of VZRZ01003275.1, forward strand.
ATAGAGTTTACATTGTCTTCAAAAAAATTTACTTTGTCTGAGTATTTGGAAATCTTAAAAGCTTTCTTCCTATAACAGAACAGATGGGGAAACAATGGTAATCTCCTTCCATAGGTGAGGAACTGTCCCCTTAAACCTCTGACAGGAGATGAGGAGAGGAGAGGAGNGAGGAGAGGAGAGGAGAGGAGAGGAGAGGAGAGGAGAGGACTCTTGGATGTGCTTCTTCCTGGTTCCTCAGAACAAACACGGATACTTTCAAGTTCCTGAAGTTGATTAAATTGCTTTCACCTTGATGTTTGACTAAATGGTTTGTAAAATAAATAAAAATACCCACAAAGGAAGGTTTCAGGACAATTTAAGTTTTTTTCCTAAAGGAACCCCATTTACAAAAGCACATATACTGTTATAATTTATGTCCATATTCAGATATTAGAGGCAATTTGATAAATTGCATTTAACTGTTAGCTAATTCATAATTTGTTTCCTATGTAAATATATACTTTTAAAAATAACTCCCCATAATGGTTAAATACTAGAGCTTTAAAAATTTGCACCTGTGACTCTTGCATTAGTCACTAGCTTTACAGATGTGACCCTGCACTATAGTTTGGACCGTATATTAATTTCTTAAAACAAATGCAAATTTCTCATACTCCTAAGGAAGTAAATATATATATATATATTGTATTAGGATTACAAAATATACAGTATCAACTAGCATGCTGTTATTTCTATGAATAATTAAAACCATGGAAATAAATAAATATTTATAGATGAGAAAATAAAACAATTACAATAAGCTGTTATTTGAACTTATGTACCCCAGAATTCCTTTAAACTCCTTATTGTTAAACACTGTAGATTTGGTAACTGTTCTTAGTGAATTACCTATAGCACAACCCTTTTATTTTTGGAGACAAACATATTTTCTTTGGATAGCATAAGCATTATCCCAAATTCTTCAGGTTGCTTTGAATTCAGATTTTTGCTATTCAGAAAGTTCTTCATGTCACACAGGTAATTATTTCCTTCACAGGAAGAGCAATAAACAGTCTCTGGTCTCATTTTCCTTTTTCCTATTCTAACCACTGGAATATAAATCCATACCATTACTTGTGCTCTCCCCTGTGGAGGCATTCCCACTACTACAGGTAGCATTCCTTCTCAATGGTAGTATTTCTCCTGAGGGTGTAGAGCTACAAACTTGCCTGTAGTCTAAGAGTCTGATGCAAGGGACTGGGTTCAAGAAGAGTCTAGAAAATGAACAAATGCTTTATTTAAAAAAACATAATGGAAAATTTTATGACTCCTTAGCACCAGCTAAGTACTTTTCAAAGACCATGCTACTCAACAAGCTTATTTAACTTGACAAAACCTAAAGAGAGAAGCTGACACAAATAAACTTCTCTTGGTTCACAACTGTGGAGTTGTGAGTGGATGCTGAAGGTATTGTATAAGCTGTGCTAATAAATACCCTGTTCTCCCTTACCTGTTAAAAGAATGCACATTTGGGACATGATTTTTTAAATTCTTTTCCCAGTTCAAGCCCTACCAACTTTGTCACATTACATCGGCCTATTTTCCTGGGTCTGACATTTTCACACGTGATTGCACACATCAGGATAGACTACAGTGAATATCAATATGAACTGCTTAAAATGCATAGGCTCAAAAATACCTTATATGCATTTGCTGTGTTTGCAGTCTGATAGAAATGAGTTATGAAATTCACAGTGTGTTTGCATTCTATTTCCATTATTATCACATTAACTGTCTCATAGTTTCAAAATACTTTCATGATTATCACTTGATTCTGCTTACTGTCCTTCATAGGCAATTTTACCCCTGTTCTATTATTTAAAATGCTTTTCATTTGATGAAATATACTGCATTTCAGTTTACTGTGAAATTAAGTTTTATTATGGTATACAATTGGTAGTTTTTTGCAACATAAAATAACACCACAAATGTGGTGTGGCAGCTAGGCAGAAGCTTTAAATTTAGACAGGGAGGCTCCACAAGCAGAGCTCTTAACAGGCATTTTTCATGTTCTATTATAAGCAATAAGGCCCGTAGAACAATAGGACATCTTAAATACTATTTTAATGTAACTCAATCCAGTGACAATGGTTTGACTTTCAGTATCTTCCATCTTTACAACAAAATCTGTACATACTTGGAAGTCTGTGTTTCACCATACTTTAACGTATCAAAGTAATGTTTTTAATGTTGCTTGTAACACTCAAGCTCTTGTTGATAACTGTGCTTCAATTAATAAAGTGAACTGCAAACACAAAGTCTTATGTTTATGTTATTTTTTCAATACTTGGTTGTGGAAACATGGAATTAAATCCAGATCCAGATGTCCTCCCCTGTGTGTTACAGATTCGTGAAAGCTTGCACATGAGGAAAGGCTTAGCTTCAAGCACATGAAAGTCAGAAGTTCATTATCTAAATGGGATATTACTAAAATTGGGATTAAAGTGGCCTCACCAGATGTTTAATCTTGTGAAATGCTTAAAAGCGGTACCAAGTCAGACTTCATGTCAACTGTTTACTCTCATTTTGATCAAGAATTGATAAACAACAGCTTTTTAGTATTTTCAGAAATTAAATAAACTGTGACCAGTGTTTTGGAAAGGCAGTTCTCATTTTACCTGATTTTGCTGACAAAAATTTTATCAACTTTCTGATATGTAATAGTATCATAGATGATTTTAAGAGCTGCATTTTCAGATAATGCCCAAATAACTCTCAAGGTTTTTATCAGCCTATATTTTACTGACCCAAAATTCAAACACAATCTCAAGGGATCTGATAAAGAACCTCTAAGCAATGCCATCTGTGATGAGAATCTGACATGTTCAGCTTTAGAAAGGTCAGTGCAGAAGGACAACCTTGCTTGCTGTATCCATCACAACATAATTCAGCAGTGTGGATGAAGAAAATACTCTCCTTTAGTCTGATCAATCACACAATATCAGGGCGTACTATGAATAAATAGTAACATATTTGAAGATACTGATTTTTCTTTGATGTTGTCACCTTCAAATCTTCGTAATACCCCAGTTTGGGAAACTACTTCAAACCATTTGACATTATGGAAAGAATGAATTAGAAAAGTTATCAGAAAAAAGTACTTCAGGAAATAGTGTTTTCTTTAAACCACGGCTTTTATAATGGCTTAAAGTATTTGTAAAATTATATCTATTTTTAATTGAAAAATACATGCAAGTTTAAATTCTGGTTAACTAGTTACAAAGTTGTTCAGTCAAACAACCCTCAGGCCATGAACCTACTTTAATTGTTTTATTCCTTCACGATTTACTCAACCCTGTCTATGCAGACAATGCCCTTCAGCAACTTTTCAGAGCTTCTGATCTGCAGGAACACTGACCTTCTGTATGCCTCTTCAAAATGTGACAGCAAGGTAGAATTACTCACACCTTCCTTTACTCAGAGTTCAACTTTTTCCAAGGACATGACAGAAAAATAGCTACAGTAATCTAGCAACATTTGAGTCTTGAAGGAAGCTCAGCATTAGTTTTTTACTTTCATAGGTAACTATGAAAAATTCAAGTACAAATGGTACATGGAAGTAAGGATGGATGCAATGAACCCTGTGCAGAATTAAGGAAAATTATGTAGAAAAAAACCAGTGGGAGTAACATTACAGAAAGCTATAGAGTGCTAGTCTGGGGTGTGCTGCAGCTGAAATCAATATGTGCTACACTTGATCTCTGTGCTACACTAGGCCTAACTGATCAGTCAGAAGTCTACAAAGAATATAAATATGGCCCAAACTCTTTCATTACTTTCCACTATTGAAATACTATATACAATAATGATTTATAGAGTATGATAATTTTATTCCTTGGCAAGATGGAGCACTCCAGTAAATTTCAATTAAATAATTTAATTCTTGAAATAGTTCATACCTTTTAACCACCAATGTAGCTTGCAATAAGCAGATTATAACTTTCAGAAGAACTATGTGCTCCAACTCTTTCATCCATGCATAACTGTTTCTCCCTTTCTTTTTATTATCACTGAAAGGACAATTCAGTAATAGTAGTATTTAGCACACTGACTAGATGGTCTGCTGCAACTCTCTAGTGTAGCAGCCTACAGGTAGAAGCACAAACAGGAAATGAAACTGGAGTATGAAGAAGACCTATGATAGTCACTGACCTTAAAAATATATTGCAGTGGCTAGATGAGTCAAGTATTATGAGAATGATTTAAAGATTATCACATCTTTTAGCTGCTGTAGTGCCACCTAATGAGGATAAACTGCTAAAGTCACCTCAAATATACCACTATTTTAAAGAATGTTTCAAAGGAGTGCTCCAAACTAAATGTGGAGTGTGATACAATATGGACAGCGTGATGCCACGCTTCATGCATGCTAGTTTAGTATCTCCAAGTCCCACTGGAATGATAGGGAGCAAGGTATCACGTAAGGCTGATATTAAGTGAAACCATAAACACATTTTACATCATCATCTGTGCTATAGGCTTCTTTAAACAAAACATAGCACATTATTAGTAAAATATGAGACAATTATTAGTAAAATATGTGGAAATGCCTCTTAGCCCTCTGGCTAGCCCCACTTGCTTGTGATGTTTTCTAATATGTTGTTTTTTTCCACAGGGGTTCCTCTGAGTAATGAGCAGCTGCTCCTGCAGAGTCAGGGCAGAGTCACACACACACTTAGGAGGACTCCTGTCCCACCTCTTCCATATGGTGATAGTAGTAGCTGGCACATCTCTGTGCCAAACACAGATACAGAAGGGGACATTTACTGGCCACCAGCTGTCATTCATCTCCTCTGTGAATAAAGGAGCAAGATGCCATATTATTGTTCTGCATGGTACTTTGAAAGAGATGGTGTGTGAATTGTGAATACGGGTATGCCACAGTTTGGCAACCCTTGTTCTGGACCAGAACAGCAGTAGACTGTTCTGCTGTACCCAAGATCAACTCAGCCCTTTGCTGGCAGTGGTGCAGCTCCACACTTGTCATGAAGTCCAGCTATGACATTTGCAATACAGTGATGCCCCCACACCTATTGCGCAATGATAATTACTGCAAGCAGTGCACACTTCTATTTTAGCTCGGTGCTTTCCAGACAGTCAGGATCAAAAGTGACCGCCACACATTTTTAGAGTGTGAAAGGTATTCAACCTTCTGATCCTGACAGCTTGCACCAATCTCCCACCAGCCCCAGCTAAATGCAGCAAAGTCTGTCAGGAAACAGAGGTAAATCAAAGCAAAACCACTGCTGTCCCAGAAGTCCTTTGGGGTCACAGACAACCTGTGCAAGTCAAAGCACACCACTTGGAGTCTTCACCTGTGCTCTGAGACTGGCTTTCTGATAAACCAACCTGACTTGAAGTGATTTTTCCACCATTCACCACTTAAGATTTGCTAAGCATTACTTGGCTACAGTTATGACTCTAAATAAAAATCTCTACTTCATGGGAAAAAAAACCCAAACAAATACATAATTCACTTAAAAGAGGTAACAGCTTCCAGATGGTGCAACTGTCAAGGCAGATCAGTTTATGAATGAGTTCCAGCTACCTTGACAGTATCATCTTTAGTACAAACGCAGACAAAAAACACAACAGGACAGAGGAGATCTGAATTTCAACTGTAAGGTTCTCTCTTTAAATCTTGTGATAAAAGTCACTTTAAAATAACACAGTGTTCTGCTATTGCTTTTGAAGCATAATATGCAGGTATATGTTGTATATAGAATTAAAAAGCCCAACTCCGAAAACAGTCCAATGATGACAGAGTAGTATTGCATAATACAGCCCAGCAATACACACTTCAGCATTGTTTTAAGCAAAAGCAGAGCAGAAACGATACAGCTGAAGTGTCTACAAAAACTGACAACTCTAAGATATAAGAATGTGTAGTTCAGAGAAACTACACATCCCACGCAGCCAAATATTTCTGGCATTTGCAAGAGAATATTTAAAAATAATTTAAAAAAAAAGAGTTACCAAAAGTTAAGAATTACATGTAATTCTAATTAATCAGAATGTTACCTAATTTCATAAAAAATTTGACATTTTCTCTCCTGTTCCATACATGTTACACCATTACATCATCCTTTCAAGAATCTTTCTTGGAACATTTGATCACCTGACATTCACAGTTCACCCAGCTACTGTTTGTGCAAGCCCTCAGATCTCCGGGATAAAGTGGCTTGTGGCAGGTGATTTCCATGGTCAAAACATACTGTGCAAAAGATTTAAGCAAAATGAGCCATCACATGTCATCTGGCAGATTGCTAATTGCCAGAACTCCTCTGAGGCTCCTCTGGGAAGAAGGAAGAGAGGAAAGTGGAATATAAGTATGATGGAAAACACAAAAGACAAGAACAGTATAATACATATATTCAAATTTTTATAATATTTTCATAAACAAAGGTATTTTTAAGACAAAAATTTCAACTGACTCTAAATAAGTTCCAATATTTGCCTATAGAAAACATTTTCCAGTTTGCCTATGACATGTGCAAATAATTCTGATGCTTTTTTTTCTCACCTATGCTGTGCAGGACACATAAGCCATATATGGTTTAAGCCTTGCTTCTAGTTGATTTTTTATAAATTACTCATATTTGTAAATAATTCCCAGATCATTTGTGAAATATATTTTCCCTTTGGGCAAAAACATAAACCAGAATGCAACTCTCAAACAAAAACTACCCCCTTAAGGTTTTTTTGGATGAAAAGAATATTAATAATAATAATAATAATAATAATAATAATAATAATTTCAAAAACAGGTCTGTGGAATTTATGGAACATACATACAGTTGTATATTTCCATTCAGAACAAGAAGAAAACCGAGTTACCTAAAGCAGTATGAAAGTCAGAACTATATTTTATAGTCAGATCTGACTCAGACCAGAAAAGGACAACTATGCTACTGCTGTTGGTTACCATGTAACCTGATACATTTACCCAAATATGTCTAAAGATCACCCACAGCACATCACAACCTCAAGTCCCCATCGCCTTCCAGATATATGACAGGCATTTGACTTCCACTATGAAAGATCAAGAGCCTCACAAATGATAATGCTGCACTATAACATCTTTTTTTATAGGATGTTATGACGACTTATTTGGAAACATAGGGTTTGTATCTTACAGAAGAGAAACACTGCTGTCAAGGGGAAAACTTGTGGGTATATTGTGATGAGAGATTCTTCTTCTTGGTTTCTTATGCGTGCACCTGGCAGAGCCATTTATAGCTGTTTGCCATCATAAGCACACTGACCTAAAATGGAAATAGGAACCATCACAGAAGGACATATGTAAGCTTTCTCAAATAAAAACATGCAGGCAGCCATCAGCAGATCTAAGTCCATATGATCAACCTGAAGTGTGTTCTAAAGCAGCTGTGTGTTGATTATACTGTAAAGAAAGAAACTGCAGCTGGAAAAATCTTCAACAACTTCATGTCTTTGCCCTCTGATTATAAAGAAGCAGGAATAGAGCGTAAACATCAACTGCACCATGCTTCACCACAGCTTCTTTATGAATTAAATAAATTGCAATACATTTTTGAGTATAGAAGCATTAGACATTCCTTCATGAACTAGCTATTTAGACAGTCTTCCTTCTTACAAAGCATATCTTTTATATTCTCTGATGTGACTGTGTATGTTGCTTCCATTTATTTGCCCATTTGCCTCTGAAAACCTGATTGACACTCTTCCTGAAGCTCTCCCTGCTGTCATCCACCTGTCTTCTCTACTTTCTTAGACTTACATTCAAAGCGCGGCCTCTGCCTTGTTCAACTTTTACACAATTCTGGATTATTTCTACTTACACCACATTTGACCTCTCTACAAACTCAAAGAAAATGTTACTTTTCCTCCTCGTTTGTTACCTGCCTTGGGATTTAAAATCATGAAGTCTGAGTGCTGTACTTGCTCACTCACTTCACCCAGGCTTTGCTCCAGCCTTCTTCCCTGCCTTTTCCAAGCCAAGAGCTTCCATAGCAGATTATAGCCTTTCTGGCAAGGGCCCACATGAGTCTACACAATGCATTACAGGAGATAATGAGTTCATTATGCCCACACTATAAGCTAGCCAAGATGAACCTTCTTTACACAGAGCTAAGCCTGAATTTGAAAAGCCCTCCTGAGATAATAAAATACATCAGATCAAAGTCACCATTCTATCAAGACAGACACAGATATTTTAAACTCAACTCAAATTACATTACACTTTCTTGGAGCCCACATGAGAGACCCTAAATACACCCACGGATTATCATTAGAGACATTTCCTCATTCTTCTAATTCTTCCTCCTCTCACAAACTCCACGTTGCATTCATATAAAAGCACGGAAACCATTCCTGGATAAAGCAAAAGAGACAAGAGCACTCAAGTGTGCTCCTTCTTGTTTACCTTTGGTATTTTCTCTGTAGTTTTGGGGGGTTTAGGATTTAAAAAGAAATAAAAATCTTCTTTGCACAAAACTTCTGCTGAAGGTGTGAAAACACCTGAGTCAGCTCTGCTTGGGACCATGTAGATGTAGAGGATCACTACCCTTGGCTGTTCCTCACGCAGGTGCAGCTGCCCTGCTCCTGATGCTGCCTCTTCTTTTTTTTTTTTTT
>VZRZ01003275.1:966567-1053428 GCA_013398175.1 Climacteris rufus
TTTTTTTTTTTTTTTTTAATTCCTATTTCCACACTTCGAATACATTTGCCATCATGTCATGAGTTACAGTGTCCAGTTCTGGACTCTCCAGTACAAAGCAGACATAGACACATGAAAGGAAGTTCAGCAAAGGGTCATGAAAATTATTGCAAGGCACCTGTCATACAAGAAGAAGCTGAGACTGTTCAGCCTGGAAAAAAGAAGATTCAGGAAGGACCTCATCAGTGGGCATAAAAAACTGATGGGAAAGAGTAAGAATAAAAAAGCAGACTCTTGTCAGTGGCTCTCAGTGACAGGACAAGGACAGAACAAGGGGAAATGGGTACAAATTGACATAAATTGACATAAAGGAAATTCCCCTTATATATAAGAAAATCTTTCTCCCTGAGAGGTTTGTCAAGCAATGGAATAGGTTATCCAGAGAGGTCTTGGAGTCTCCTTGGAGACATTGAAAATCCACCTGGACATGGCTCTGGGTAATCTGCTTTAGCTGAACGTTCTTTGAGAAATGGAGTTAGAATAGATCATCTCCAGGGATGCCTTCCAGACTTCAGCAATTCTGTGATATCTTTGAACTTTGTGCCTTTGGTCCATCTCTTGCTTTTCAAACTGTTCACAACTCCCTCTTCTTTCTCCTTCTCCCATTCCTGGCAATTTGTGTCTTTCTTAGAAGGCTCATTAATGACACCCAACTGCAGAGTCAGCTCAAATCAGAAAGCAGCTCACCATCCTCACAAAGGTTTTGGACATCTGAGCAATGCCACATGCACAAAGCCTAGTTCTGCTAACTACACCCCCAGCATGATCTACATACAGACCAGATAAACAACAACAGAAAGGTGATTTCATTTCTGTTCTCTCAATTCCTGCTGCACCTTTGACTAGTCACTAGACTTTGATTAGTCACCCTTGACTATAATATCTCTGGCTTGTTTTACCACATAAGAGGTCATGCTCATTTTGACTAAAGCCAAACCACTTTTATGACACTCACTTACTATAATAAGTAAAAAATGCCTTTTAACCTGGAATATGAAAGTAAAGAAAGCCTTAAAATCGTGGGATTTTAAAGGAACATTGATCAAATTTTGACTTCATTGTTTTCTGAGTTGCTTTACTCATTGTAAAATCCGCCTATCATGAATACAGGTCTCCTCACTCCCACTCCTACAAACTTCGGGCAAACAACAGATCTGATCATTCTCTCATTAATTGTGATAGCTTTGGTAGAATTATTTCTTGCTTCTGTAGATGCAATCAGGGGAAAAAGCTGGTGTTACATGTTGCAAGACTTACATCAAAGTATTGGAGAAAGAATCACCAAGCTTTCTACTTCTCTTTTAAAAATATTGCATTTAATTACTGTTATAAGAATGGTCAATCACAAGCTTCAAACCTGTTTATATAGGGCCATACATGGCAGCTGACATAAATGAAAAACTTCAAACAGCCCTGTTTGTCCAATTGAGATGGGCTAGATTCAATGAAAGATAAGAAAAAGGCAAAGGAGTAAATTATTTAATCAAATACATGTCTGCTTTACTAGCGATTACAGTGTAATTTAGCTTTCTCTAATAAGATTTTACTTTATCACAAATCCAAACAAATAAATTGAAACATCATCCTGATTAATGAAAAATACACACTACCAAGACTATCAAAAAATACTTTTCCTGCATTCTGTTATATAAGTTGGTACTGTGAAAAATTACATAGTGCTTAAAATATGTAATTAGACTGAATAACAGTACAAAGCCCTGAGGAGTTTTAAAGTCACAGATAAAAGCCAGCACAGAATATGCAGCTCTGCAGTAGGGAGACTGGTATTAGTGCTGCTTGACTTTACAACTAGAAGTAGAGTGACAAGTCAAGATCTAGCTATGATAGAAGCAGACACAAGTCAAAATGATTGAAGAGCTATCTGGAACAGAAAGCAGGAAAGGCCTGCTGGATAAGGTGCTCCTATTTTAACTCAGTGCTTGCAGGGTCTATTAATGCCATGACAGAGACCTTTCACACTCCCCCATCAACAGAAACATCTCAGTGGTGGTTATGTTAGGACAAGCAAGCAAGCAAGCTCACATGGATTTTCCACTAGACAGGTACTTCTTCTAGGTATTCCTGGCCTAGAAGTCTGTTTTCTAGGGTTTTCTGCCAATGCTCTTCTGAGAGAAGGAAAGGAAATGAAGACAGAATAATTTATTCTTGCTGAGGACTGAAGAAAAAGGTAAATACTAGGTATCACTTCCTATGTAAATGGACAAAGTCTGAAAATAAGACCCAAGAAAACACATATTAAGTCAAGAAAGCACCTTTGCAGGTTTTGTTATAAAATAAAAAAAGACCAGTTGGGAAATTCCCACCACTTAGCTACTGGACATCAGCCATGTTAAAAAAAAAAAATCCAATGACAAAGAGAAGTGAAATGCAAATGCACAGCTAATCAATGAAGATAAATGAATAATGAAAACTACATTTGTCATTTGTTGGGCCCAAAACAAAAACATCACAATGGACAAAGAAATATGGTTGCTACAGTTTAAATGGACAGAAGTTCAGTATGAGATTGCTTTCATTATCCACAAAACAGCAAATACTTTAATGCTTTCAAGGAAAATTGTAGTTTTAGTGAACTTACATGGAACAACAATATGACATGGCAGTCTACTGTTTATTTTTAAGAATAAATAAACTGCAAATACTACAGTATAATGTATTCAGGGAAAATGTGAATGTTTTGCCAGAAATAATAAAAAATCTGCAACAAAGAAATTTTCTTACATAATCACTTCAACAGTGAAAACCAGAAGAATCCTGCTTAAAAACCAGAATACCCCTAAGTCCCACCCATCAGCTGGGCAGGACAAAATTAAACAAAATATTATATCATTACTTCTTTTTCTTTATTGAAGCAATAAAACTGGCGAAATCTGTGGAAACTAATTTCATCATCAATGAAAATACAATCTGTGCTTTCATATAAATCTCTCAGTTCTTAAATAAGAGCATGAAATATTTACAAAAAAAAAAAAAAAACAACCCAACCCTACAATTATGAAATAAAGTCCTGTTTTGTTACTGAATCACACAGTTTGAAATATCTGCTTAAGGTTCTCTTGCTTACACAGGTACAAATCAGGAATAACTCTATAAAAACTTACATAACTGATCTGGTACAAAAGTCATGCAAGCAAACGGAATACCCAGCTTACTGTTGTAAGACAGTGCTGAAATACCTATTAGCCTGTCTGAACTGTATCTTCCATGAGGCACTGCAGTCTAAATCAAACCAGTGTGATAGAGGAGATCTAATCTAGTAAGGAAGACAGAAAACAAATGTCAAAATACAGTAATTGCCTCAGGACAAAATTTGTGATTCCAGCTAGCTCTAATGTGATGTGTTCAGATATGGTGGCTGCCATTTCCATCAAATAGCCCCAAATAAACAAGACTGCAGCTTGGAGAGGTGACATTTCCAGTCCACTGCAAAGAGGCTGCTGTGCTCCAGATGCAGATGTGGAGCATCCAGAAGACAGAAAAGCATTTGTGCAAAACTGTAGAGAGACTATCTATGCAGTAATAAATAGCAGCAGTCTGGCAAGTGACTCACCCTGAGCTGATTCAGGAGCTCTGTTCCCTGCTTCTGTATGTGAAAACCTATTTGGAATAACTTATTAATTAGGAAGGCATCATATTTGAGAAAACCTGTCAGGTTACCCAGATACAAAAAACCAAACTTAAAAGTCACATTAAACTAAATAGAAGCTTTAAAACAATAGAGATGAGGGCAAGCCCAGAATTTTGACATAGTGTTTGCAAACAACCATAAAAAAAGACAAGAAAGGTTGCCTGAGTGTACAAGAGTAATCAAATCAGTTGCTTACCCAAAAGCAGAGTAAAATGCAGCTAGACTATATAGACCAGATTTTTTTCTTAAAAATCCCTAGTGAAAGAGAACCCTCATGGTTTCCTGTTAGTTAGCATTCCTGCATTTCATTCACAAAGGTGAAGGTTTTCCTACATATCACATCTAAAGCACAGGCCTTTGATTGGTTGTTACCTCTAGGTTTTCTCTTGAAAACTAAACTACTTATTACCTGTTTGTACACATGGATATCTTTTGTTTATAACAGTCTTTTGCATACTGAAAAACCTGTTATCATGAGTTCCACTATTTAGATGAAATCAATTAAATATGTCTTCTCGACTCAAAGGGAATTTTCCATACCTCTTGTAATTTTGCAATTCTCCTCTGAGCATGCTATGATTTTCAGCTCTTTTCTAAAGTATGGAGGTAAAGAATGGACGCATTACTTCATAGTGAAGTCTTCATCAGGTCTGGATTAAAATTATTAACTTACATACACTGCATATGGCAATCTGGTTAATACAACCAGAATAATATCTGAAGTTTATTTTTCAAAACCATCACTTTTTTTTTAGCTGACAAAGTCTGTAGTCCACTCTGGCATTCAGATACTGATCTTCAGAATTAACACCTTGTTCTTTATCCTAATTTTCTATTTGTGCATTTCACTCTTCTCACTAATCTTTTTACAATTATTTATTACTAAATTTCAGCACATATTATAAAACATATAAAATTTCCCATGATAATGATTTTTCTTTCCTACTGTTGAAAAGCTACTAACTGTAATATTTCACCCATAAAATACATGAAGTATACTCATTAGTCTGCTACGAAGTCATCTATGAAAATTTTGAAAAAAACAGGCCCAGCACTCTTGACCCTTCTCACTAGACAGATACCAATAACTCTGCTTTAAGTATTGTTTCCAACTAGTTATGCACTCAGTTTCATCTAGATCATATTGACCTAATTTATTTATGGACTTCTTTACAGGACAGTGTCAGAAACCTTGCCTGAAGTCAAATTAATCCCATCCGTTCCCAGATCCGATTAACCCAGAAATCCCATCAAAAAAAGTAATTAGAGTACATTGATGTGATTGTTTTTGACGAAACCATTCTAGTTGTTTTTATTATTTTATCTTCTCTGTACATACACATTGAATGCTAATAACTTGTTCCAGTAACTTTCCAGATGTTGAAATTACAATGATCCATCTGTAATTCTACAACAGTCTATTTTTCCTTTTTTAAAGTTAGGTATTATGTTTGCTAATGGTTCAGGGATTAAGCTGGCTAGGTTTTCTAAGTACTTAAGGGCAAATTTAATTGGATCTTGTCAACATGAATACATCATGTTACATTAATATTCTTTAAATTGTTCCTTCCCAATTTTGTTTGGACCTACTCTGTAATGTTGCTTGGTTAAATACATGCCTACAGAAAGGGGATTTCTTTTTTCTTTTTCTTATTATTCTTTCTTGCTAAGTAATGGACTAGGGCTATCCTTTTATCATTCTAATGCATTATTGTAACACCTTCAGAATTTTTCCCCCAAAGCTTTCATGCTTATTTGTGTAGCCTGATGCATCCATATTTTTGAGCATATTTCCTGTGTTCCTTGCCCATTGTGACAGTTTTCAGCTCTGCTTTTAACATATTCTCTTTCAGTAACTGCTAGCTCTCCTTCACTCATTTATTCCTTAGATTATCTTCCCAGGAGATCACTTCTACTAGGTCCCCAGATTGATTAAAGTATGCTTTTTTGAAGTCAATTGTTCATGCTCTACTACTATGGTTGCTTCTTCCTAAACCCATAAACGTTGCCACTTTACAGTCATTTTCACCCCAATTGACTTCCAAGTGAAGATACTCATCCACTTTCAGAAATTCCTTAGTCTCAGCCAAATCTGAGACTAGTAACAACTTTCTTTATCTTTTAAAATAAAGTTGTTCACGTGTCAAACCTTCTTCACCCTTACACACCAGTTTGGGAATTGAATACCCAGTGCTCTTCAATTCAAACACACCAAATCATTCAGATGTTTCTAGTGACTCTATTCTTCTGACCAAGCTTCCTACAATAGATTCCAAGAATGACAATGTCCTTTTTTTCCTCCCTTCATAGCTGGTGAAGGTGTGCCTTTAAGAATTCTACTTCTCCCTTTCTTGCTTCAATATCAGAAAATTAGAAAAACATTTTTTCAAATGAAATGTAACTACCAGTTTTCATTGGCTTGTCTTTTCTAAACAGGTCTAATCCACTACTCCAAAATAATGGTAGCTCTATGATCCACACTAAGTAACATTTCTAGATGCCCTTCAGACATTTCTGTAGAGAACTCTCAATGTTTGGCAGTTTTAACCTACTTTCCTACTATCCTTCTATAATTTCCAGATTCGTGCCTCAGTTTTCAGGTCTGAATAATTCAGCCTATCAGTGGTATCTTAACTCACAAGTAAGTTCTTGTCATTAACACATTTCCAAATTGAGTGAAAAGGGCTGGAACACCTCTTTTATGAGGAAAGGCTGAAAGAGCTGGGGTTGTTCAGCCTGGACAAGAGAAGGCTCAGGGGAGACCTTATTGCAGCCTTTCAGTAGTTAAAGGGAGCATATGAGAAACCTGGAGAGAGACTTCTTGCCAAAGCTTATGGTGGCAGGACAAGAGGCAACTATTTTACACCAGAAGAGAGTAGATTTAGGCTGCATATCAGGAAGAAGTTTTTTACTGTGAGGGTGGTGAGGCACTGGAACAGGTTGCCCCATGAAGCTGAGGATGCCCCGTCCCTGGAAGTGTTCAAGGTTAGATTAGATGGAGTTTGGAAAACAACCTGGCCTAAAGAAAGATGCTCCTGCTTACAGATGGGTTGTACTAGATGATCCTGAAAAGGTAGCTTCTAATCCAAACCTTTCTATGGTTCTTTGCAATCTGAGTGTCCTCTCCTCATGGCTGAGTGTGCTGAAAATGGTGTGTGTTTTCTTTCGGAAGTTCATCGGAAGATTTCTATTAATTGTGTGCTTATATATATAGTTATGTTAATAAAGCAAAATCAAAAAGAAGGAAAAATAAAAGTGTTTACAAAATCTGTAAGTCCCACAATAAAAGCTGTTAACTACATTTATCAAGACTTTCAATATTAATACTTAAAGCAACACAAAAAATGCTCTGTTACAGATATTGTTTTTAGGACTTGAATATTTTTGTCATTGCTTTAGGCAGAAGCAATGCAATCCTAAGTGCCTTTTAAAGTAGCACATATGATGTGAATACCTGTCTCTCATGTCCCTTGATCTCATTATGACTGGAATTTTCATTAAATTACTTTCAGAATGGAAATTCTGAATGTGGTGGTTTGACAGGGTGTCTGGCTTTTTGGGCGTGGTAAGGGTCAGAAAAATGGCTCCTGTAAAAAGCTACCAGAAGCTTCCACAGCTGTCACCAGGGCCTATCCCTGATGGATCTGAAGATGGACATGCTGTTAGTCACAGCTGGGCCAATTAGAGAAGAAGGTAACACCTCTGTGACAACATATTTAAGAAGGAGTCACAGTAGTACACGCGCGTGTGCCATGTAGATGTAGCTAGTAGATGTAGATAGGTAGGGAAGAAGGAGTACAGCATGTAGAAGAAACAACAGATATGGACACCAGCAAAGTCAGCCAAGAAGAAGGAGGGGGAGAAGGTACTTCAAACATCGAAGTTAAGAGACATCTCCGCAGCCTGTGGTAAGGACTGTATTAAAGCAGTATTCCCCTGCACTCTGAGGGTCCATGAAGGAGCAGAGATCCACCCGATGCCGGAGCAGGAGGCGTGGACTCCTACAGGAGGGACTTTTGGTCTGGAGGGGGCCGATGTGGATAACAAGGCCTTTGCTCTTGGGGACTGAGGGAGTAATTTGTGGTAAAAGAGCCTTGTTTCACCCCCACCCTAAGTTCGGACCAGCCCAGCCTTGGGAGGAAGGGCAGGCAGCAATGACCGGGCGGGCTGCTTGCCAAGAGGGAAAAAGGATTTGTGCAAAAAATGCCACAGTGCTTGTGAGAAGGGGAGAAGAAAACCTGCCTCCTCTCCAAACATTTGCCAAGAAGAGAAAACATCTGAGAAATGAACTGACTAGGAAACCCCCCCACTGATTCTCCTTACTTTCAGAGGGAAGGAGGGAGGGATTTTGAGGCGGGGAGAAAGTGTTTAAGAGAACTTTTTGCTTACTCCTTTAACTCTGTAATAAATTCACTTATCACTTTTAAGTTTTGAGCCTGCTTTGCCTGCCTGGGATAGCAGCTTAATTAGACTTTTTTTCTCTCTTAGTGTCTTTATCTCAGCTTGGTAAAATACATTATTAAAAAATTCCTCTCCCCTGTCCAGTGCAGAGGGGAGAGAGCAGTTTTCGTGGGGGCTTTGGTGGTTTGGCCAGAGCTCAAACCACGACACTGAATTACAAAGATTATAATGAAGAAAAAGTTACTTTACTAAGCTAAACTAATTAGTTCACACTAAAATAAGCATTGACAGTGTGTATTCAGAACACTGGACAATACCTGCTGCATGGAGGTAATTATGGAAAAGGGCTCCATCTGCAAGAGGAAGTTCTACCACTGACAATGCAACACTCAGATGCAATTTTGAGGCACAGCCTGCACGGCACCTTCATTGCACAAGAGAATTTCTGTGAATATAGGGCTTTTTAAAATATTAGTAAACAAATGAAGGATGATTGCTTCCTCAGTGAGTATGCTTTGGAGACAGCAGGGATGCACACATAAATTCAGCCATCCCCATAGTTAGAAATATGCAAAGGGCCAATATAACAGCTTTATTCCTACCATCACAAGCCTATCTTTGAAAGGACATGAGCATTTTACAATATATACTTCTCACCCTTTCTGAATATAAATAAATATTTTGAGACACTGAAACTGTAAAAAAATTATATTAAAATAAAATAATATATATAATTTTATAAGCATATCTAATTATGCAAACATACATACACACATAAATATTTACACAGTTGTATAATAATTTGAAATAAAGGCATAATCGGTGTTATTGAAACAGATATAAGAAATCTTTGAAAGCCTCTACACATTTGGCTTTCTGTATGTATTAGGAAAAAGCAATAAAAATTTAAAGGGATCCATTACATTCTAAAACTATTGCTCATATAAAGCTGATTTAATATCTCAGATTAATACTAAATGAAAGACTGGGCATGTGAGTCAAAAATGTAGAACTCCTTTGTCCTAAAATTAAAAGAAAAAAGAATTCCAAGAAATAATAAATTCCAGTAAGAGTGAATATTTCATTATAGTCAATGTTATATTTCACATTTCACATACACTGCTGCTAAACAAACAAACTGAAACACTTACTTTGTAACTATTAACTGGTAGAGAGACATTATTTGCATTTTAACTGTTCAATTTACATTTAATTAAGCTATTGTTGCATCCGCATGAGAATTTCTCAGTACTCATTTTCTCAGTATTGTTTTATGCACAATTCTGATACAGTAACACTTTTTCAGCCTTCTGCAATATAGCTTAATATTTAAGAGAGGGTTTCTTTTACATTTCACAAGCAAATGCTTGGCAATTTAACAATCTCTCTACAGTACAAACATTTATGAAAATGTCAATCATTGTGACTTACACATGCTTGAAAATATTTAAAGTTTCCCCAGAAGGTGGTAAGCTCAGCTTCTTGTCCTGTTCTTGATAAGATAATAGGCTGCTATCATTGAAAGTTCTCCCAGGTTTTTCTGTTCCTTTTAGCTGGACAGAAATACAGTGAGATGACAGTTTTCTTTAATGTCTGTCTAAAGGTTCCACTAAAATGACCTTATCTCCAGCTCATTTGAGTTTATTCTTACATACTCTTCAAGAAGATGTAGGAGATGGCTTCTGGGGTCTTTAAGGTTATGTGAACCTAATCATTAAAACCACCACATATGTTAAGCCTTTCCCACCACAAGATAGCTAGCATTATAAAAAACTACCAGAGACATGAAAAAGGCATTTAACTTATTCCATGATTTCCAAAAGTGCCTTAATCTGCTGTTGTTTCAGAGATGGTGTAAAGTGTTTTCCTCACACTGTGCTGAAGAGAGCATAATGGAGGAACGCTTTTTTCATAGTTTATCTTATTACAGTGAATCAGATAATGGCAGTTTATAATGAGTAGGGTGCTCTGGTACAGATAAGAAACAGAAATTAAAGAAGAGGAAGAGAAGCTGCAAAGATCTAAATACTGAGGTAGAGATTACAACTCTTCACTAGGAGACAACTTAAATAAGCTATAGCACAATAACCTTTGGAATTGCACAAACATTTCTGACAAAGGCAAAAGCCCCAATGCAAATTTTATAGCTCTCTAAAAGCAAGGAGAACATTAAAATCAACAAAAGACCCACATGCTTCAACAATACCCAATGTGCTCAGGACACACCAACACATTCACTCCACTGTCCCAATTTACTAAAAATGTCAAAGCTGAAACAAAACTGTAGTGGTGAAAATATTGAAAAGAAGTTTTGAAAAGTGTAAGGTAGTCTATGAAAAAGAACCAGGAAAATTTTCAAGGGAAATTCAAAAATTCAAGGATTTCAAGATTAAAAAATAAAGGGGTCAGATGTTATGAATCCATCTTTGGACTTTGTAACAAAGAATTTTATTCATCCTTGATGTTAAAATAATACATTAGCTCTGGTCTGTTTCTGCGGTAGCCTACACTGCCTGAGCCAACAAAGTAATATGTTTTTACACTTTCCACTAGAAAGGAACAAAGCCTTTTCTCTTATTAGCAGAAAAATGTTATAGAAATTCTGTAACATGCTCCCAAAGTCCACCTTACACATTGAAGAAACATTGAATTACACTAAAATGTTAAGGTAACTTAAAAGAAGATTATTAAAACAATGGTTGAACGTGTTCCAGTTTATATGAACTTTGTCAAAAACTGTAAGAGACATTTTACTTAAGGAACACACCTGTGAGACAGAAAATCACCAAATCAAAAGGATGGAAAACCAACAGACTGGAAAAATCTGGAAAGAAATTCTTACTGTGATAAATTGTAGGCACTTAGACAAGTTATATGTTTTAAAACTTAATATAATTTACTGGAATCAGATCCTTGCTACCAAATCCTCCAACCAGCAATGTCATTGTGCTGTTCATAGATTCTTACTAATATCATATACTCTGTTATCCAGCAGTGCGGTCCAAGAATCACAGCTACAATATCAGACAAACGTTTGAACTATATTGAGAACTTATGACCAAAGCAGAATTCTGAAAAAAGTACAGTGAAATTTAGACTCCCCTAAAATGAAACAGAATGAATTATTCATTACAGGAATTTAAGACAAAAGGAGTGTTTTGGAAATAAATATAGGTCATGTCATAACTCTTTTATCTAGAGTAGGGAATCCAACATTTCTAGACCAACCACTCTCAACAATATCTTTACTTTCTCACAAACATGTTTTCATTACTTAAAGGCTTTACGTTAAAAAAAAAAAAAAATCTGCCTTTCACCATTACAGTAAAGTCCTGAACTCTTTTGTAGTCAATTTCAGGATACATGCAAGAACCTTTAGGCTGTAAAATGAAGAGTGCAGAGGAAGGAAAGCACACAACACTTCTAGCAGCCAGTAATTCATTCCCTGCAACTTCTTTGTGTACTGGGAGACTCAATACTTATGCAGTAAGTAGGTGATCTTAAATTCTGAAAGACTTCTGCCCCACTAACTCCTTTCTGAAAAGTGTAGTTGAAAATGGCAGAGTTAAATTTTATTTTATATTTACAATTTCAAGGACTAGATTTCCATGTTTTTCAAACATGGAAACATGTTTTTCAAACATGTGCTCAAATTTTTATTTCATTAAGAATCTGCAATAATTCTCAAAAACAATATCCAACAGATTTACATGCACATAGTAGGTGCATGAATAAAGTCTGCTCACAGAACCTTTCCTTCAATTGACTGGGCATGAGGCATAAGTTTAATGAAGGAGACATATGCAGCTACCAAACCCAGCTTCTAGTTATTTCTCTGTTTTCCCAGAATCCTTAAGCTTTGTATTTGCTTAATTCTTAGCCTAATTTGCACCTTCCTATTTCTGATAAGGCAAAGATGCTATATTTAGTAGTTCTAAATAGCTTTCGTCATACTGTCAAATAAATGAGAAGAAAGATGCCTTCAGAGCATTAAAGAGAAAACACCTGCCCCTGCTTTAGAATTGTTCACATTTCAACAGAAAATAGTACAGAAGAATGAACAGGAGTGGGGGGTTTGTTGTTGTCTGGTTCTTGTCAGATTTTTTCTCTGTTTTTTTCCTGGTTTTGTAAAAGCCTAAAACATGAAGTCATTATGTGTAAGGCTAATCACTAAACCATAGATGCAAATGAAGAGCAGTCATCATCAGGCAACTTCTCAATATCTCCTAGCAAACATCTAGAAGTTAATTATACTAATTTCACACACTGATAGTTTTGGACTGCACCTAAAAGAGCCCACAGCTTGTATCATTTGTTGTTACAACTGTGCTAATTCACTTTCAGACTGAAAAATATGCTATCATCCAAACCATGCTACTCTGCAGGGGTTCCATGTTGCTTTCATTGAAGTTAAAGGGTTTTCTGCCTCTGACCTCAATACCACTGTGATATTGTGGCCTCTTAAGGCAATCTGTACCCTTGCAATCTACATTTCACTCACAATGTACAGACCTGCTAATCTTCTTCTTTTTAATTATGGTGAATTCTACAGGGTGTAATCAGCTAATTCTGAATGAAAATAAAATTCAATTGCAGATATGGAATAGTCATCAAGCAGACATCAAATTCTTCTCATTTTCTTATATCCACAGTGCAAACAAGGCCACTTCACTGTTTACATGACTGCTATGAGAACTGCCAAGCCAATTCTCAGTCTCCCAAGTCATTGCAAGCTCCTGCTCGGTCATTTTCACAGCAACTCAGAGGGCACACAGGAAGATTGACCAATGAACCAACATAAGTGAATGAAGGGTAGTCGCTCATGCGAATATTCATACACCTCTGCCTCTGGATATTTAATGACATATAATCTTACAATTCTTCTGGAACTGCTAAATTGTGAGGTCTTATTTCGTATTAAACCTGCAGATGTCCGGAGTGTTCTTATGAAAGAGGATGATTTCTAAATCATCAGATGATAAGGAGTTTTCAGTTGTCTTTAGTCAATCTTTTTAAAGAAGACTGACCTGACAATCTACCGTAACACCGTATCGTTTTTAAGTTTAGTACTCTAAGACAAATAACACTCTCTCTAGAAAACTGTCACATCTGTAAAGTATGCATACATTCATGATTTCCCAATTAGTATTTTGAAAATCTAAAAGTTAATTATTACACTAGACTCATAAGACACTGCATAAGAGATGTTTTTCAGTGCTTTGTAATAATAATTAAAAAAAAAAAACAAAAAAACAAAACCACAGAAATTTTACTTATGGTCATTTTACCTATGCAATATGTTTTCCTTTTTTCAGTGATGGACTAGAGCCAAAGTCAAGTACAGAATCCAGCTCTTCTGGCTCCGTTGCTCTGCTGTGCCACCTTGGCACGACATTTCCTCTCTTTACTTCAAAACAAATAGTGAAATACAGTGCCTATGTAACTAACTACATTAAAAGTGTAATTTAAGCAAGAGAAGACTTTATCTTCTTAATTGAAAAAGCAAGTGTCCATCTTTCAGCTCCCATTAGTTAATTCTACTACAGCAACATCATGTTTTGAATTCTGGCTTTGCTTAATTACAACTGCGGGTAGTTCTCCATTGCTTGTGGTTAGCATAAAATATTCATATGTATGAGTTACAGAAATTCAAAGCCTTAAAATAAACCTTTAAAAATCTATTCTCATCTTATTTAAATGTACTCCAGTATACTCTGCTCATTGCCCTAAGTACTTGTAAGATCAGAAATTGTAATTTCCTGTTACAGAAGAAAAAAATAATGTAACCATATTAGCCTGCACAACATGGATCTGAGTTTAGGAAATTGAGTTAGAAATAATCTTAGTTTCCAAATACATTGTTAAAAGTAGTTGCATGTACACTACAGGCCCACAATTCCCACACCAATTTGTCTTCCTACAATCACTGTTTCTTAGAGTTAACACTGTTTTTCTCTCCTCTTTTGCAGTGTAAAGCACCTACACTAAAAGCGAGAATTGATTTATTAGCACTCCTTTCAAGTAGATCTAATGCACAAAGATGCATCTTGAGCATCTCTCTACTTCTGTGAAAAAGCAAAGTAACTCTGCAGCCTATTCATCTTTTTCCAAACTTGAACTCATTTGCATGAGCAGTGATGTTAGAGATACTGCGCCTATCTGGGACAGATGCTAGACGGAAGAAACAGCTACTGAATGCAGACATCTTTTTTGCGAAGGAGACAGACCACTCTAATTTGCTTCAAATATAACTGATGCATGACAGAATGAGAAGCACTAGTTCTCTCATGTAGCACAATTAATTTCCTTACACGTAACTGGGTAAGAACACTCGACAGTAGTAAGCACCTAACTGCAGGCACTGAAAAAGGATCCTCTTATGTGACAGAGGAAAGGCAAAAGTAGGGCACAAAAGCAAATGAGAAAATGACGTCTGGCTGAAGTCCACACCCCTACTTTTTCCATTAGTTCAAAGTTTCTTTCTATTACAGATTTACTATTGCAAAACAGTGAAGGCCATAATTCTACCAGACACACACATTACAAATATTTTTTTTCTCATTTGCTTCTTTTGAGAGGTCTAAACTTCACTTCCAAACTCTATTTGATCCATACTTAAGTGAACCATATTCTACATGCAAACTATATGCAAAACAATGCTCCAGTAGCCAGCACTATGTATTCTACTGAGAAGAAATTGATCCCTTTATCCATGCATCCAGTTTTTCATTATGAAAATTCTAAATTCTTCTTTACTGTCTATTCAAACATTAAAGAAATGCAAGTCTATTGCAACATAATGCATTCCTATAAATAATACCAGTATCCAAATATTATTAATTTTTCTTAACCAAAAGGTTTAAATTTCCTGTGAGTTCAGTGGATTGGTTAGTATCATACAAACAGAGAATTGTAGAATGCTTAGGGTTGGAAAGGGACCTTAAAGACCATCTAGTTCCAACCTCCCTGCTATGGACAGGGACACCTTTCACTAGACCAGGTTGCTCAAAGCCTCATCCAACCTGGCCTTGAACACTGCCATGGATGTGGCATCCACAGCTTCTCTGGGCAACCTGTTCCAGTGCTTTTGAGCAAAGAATTTCTTCCTAACATCTAATCTAATCTTGGTGTCTTCCATTTTAAAACCATTGTCTCTTGTCCTGTCACTACCTCCCTGTATAAAAAGTCCCTCTCCCTTCTTTTTGTAAGACTCCTTAAGGTACTGGAAGACCACAGTGAGATCAAGCTTTCTCTTCTCCACACTGAACAACCCCAACTCTCTCAGCCTGTCTTGATAGAATTCACAGAACGTGACACACGATAAATTCCCTCTGTTTAAGCAGTGAGTGAAAACCATGGTTAGGTTTGGCTCCCTCAATACAAATTCTGATCTGACACTATTCCAGATGAGCAGGATCCTCAGATTCAGCTGCCTCAACTCTGGAACAGCTTTTCAAGCCTTCTAAGCAGCCCAGTTAATTGAATACATTTCTCCTAGAAAACGCATGGCTATATCAGAGATGCTGGATTTTGATTAATTTTTTAAAGAAGAAACTGGTAACAGACAGAAAGAACTTAGCTTCAGCAATGCAATTTCTAAAATGCTGTTCTCCTGAAAAAGAAAAATGGGGGGAAAAAAAGTAAAAAGTGTAAAGAAATTTAAAAAAAAAAAAGAAAAAAAAAAAAGAAAAACAAAACACCATGGGTTTGGGAGACAAAGTAAGCTCCTTAAGGAAACAAGAGCCTCCTGAATATAATTTTACTTCTGAAACTGCTAATGAACTTTATGCTCATCCAGAAACTAGTTCATTTTTCCCTTTAATAATTTTCTGGGTAAAAGCAGCCTTCCCTGTCCAGAGAGCATGCTCCTTTTAAAATGTTCTTACTTCTGCTGTTTCAATGGCAGTTCTTCTTGCTCTAATGCTCCTGTCAATTGCTACTGGATTTCTGGGCAGAGAGCTGCTCAGAGCAAATGGTCCTGACTAGAGAACATCCACGCTCTTCCTGAAGGGAATCAATGTCAATAGTACTGCTTTCCTCTCTCACATCTTCCCACACTGGGCAATAGTTCACTTGTACAAAAGTTAACTCTCATAGTCTTGGCAACAATCATATCCAAAATAACAAGGAAAGACAGACACACACACATAGGAAAAACAGCTCAAAACCCTCAAGTCCAGGTGGCACCTAAGCTGGTCATAGAATGTAGCAGAACAAAATATGCTTCTTGAACCAGTGAGCACAGTCAATTTTGAGGGGTGATTCAAGCCCAAGGAGTGTATCTGTGAAAACAGCACCTCATAGCTCAGCATTTACTGTATTTTAATGGCATTTATCAGTTTACAAGTAACAAAATTATAACACAGCATGCCACTCCACCCTCCAGCCACCAGGGGATCCAGAAGACTTGTTTCTGTCTCACACTTTCCCCAGTAATCTTGATCCAGCTTGTATACAGCCAAGGGACAATTATAGTAAGAATAATTCCTCTGGACTACTGCCCTCATCAGTAAATGTAGACAATTAATAACTATCTTAATTGAAAATAATGATTTGATTGATAATATTTAGAAATCCTCTACACATATGAAAACATAACTGCAATCTATTCCAAATTCTCCAAATTCCTGGCAGATACAAAACATCAGGTGCATGTTTGAAAGGAAGAGTCTTTACACACTATTTGAAGGTGAGTAACACCGGACAGACAGCACAAGTAGCAGCCCCAAAGATTAATGTGGGTATTTGAGAATGCTCCTCTGTAATCACTGTAAAGCAGTGAGTGCTGGAGGAACTGGCCATTTTCAATTTCTAGAAACTCACCTTGAATAAAGGGCATTTTCAATTAAGAATTATGTGACTTAAGCAACATTAAAAAATAGATAAATATTTTTGGACATAAAATTCAGTAACAATTTGTCACCTGCTCTTGCTACACACAGAGCATCACCAGTAGGTGATGCTGGTATCACATCACCATACAACTGATAGTGGAGCATCCAGGACAGTGCTATCAAGATGGATGTTGCCACACTCTGTGAGAGGGTGGCAGATGGGAGGCAGGCAGAAAATATGGAGAGGCAGTACAGTCAAGCAGCTGCATCACACTTAGATGGTGTAGTCCGACTGAAGAGGAAGGCTACAACAACCTGCACCTGCTGAGTAAATCTAGGCTATATGAGGATTACTACACCCCAACTGCGGTTTTTTAATGTCTGCTAGTATTAGTGGTTTAATCATTTTTTCATATTTTTAAAAACTACACAAGCACAATAAAACCCCCTTACCTCTTCACCATAAATCAACACCTCTTTTGTAATACTTAGAGGTAAACTATCATCTCAGTTAGCAAAGAATTAAGTTTTGGCAGCTAATCATACTGACTGCACAAAAAGAACCTCTACCTTTCATAATATTTTAGGTAGTCAGAAGTTAAAGTCTAGATTACCTAATCAAACACCTGCATTTTGCAGCACTTGGCTGTATAATTAAAGGTGCAGCACTGAGCCATAGTGTTCAAGGTCAACAGCTAAAACATCAATCATGTAAGTAATAAGCCCTGGCTGACTTTCCTAAAACCATTCTTCAGCAGTAAAGTGTTTTTAAATAGATCAAGAAGATGGCTAGGTTATGAAATAGTTGTATTTCTCACTGTCAGACCTTTTCAGAAATTTTAATTAGAATATAAGCTTCAGACACCACAGCATACCATGCCTATTAAGATTCATATAGGTATAATCAGGAGGGGTGCTCAATTATGGAAATGTTATAAAATAATTTTGCCTGGGTATTCCTCCCAAGCTAAACAGTTTCCCTCATACTCTAAGTATTATTTTCATTAACTGCATCTTAATAATGCTCAGAATTGTGTACTATAGATATACTTTATCATGTTCCATTACGCTGTAATTCAATCACATATTTAACTACTAAGAATGTAATTGATGTTATCTAAGTCAACGGGTCTATTTAAAAAGCTGAACATTTCCTGTGGAAATGTTGAAGGTTAGTACCAACACGCAGACTGCAAAGCACTTGTGCTCTAAGGCTTGCACAGATCACTGGGAAGATTTGCTTGTGGAAGGACCTTGTGGTACCTGGAAACAGTTTCACACCTGCATCTCACTGAGGGGTGGATGTAATTAGTCCTTCTTAGGCAAGGCTTTGTCCCACTCATATTTTACTTGAGTAACTGAGCTAGAACGGACCATTGAACTTGATGACCTTTAAAGATCACCTTCAAACCAAACTATTCTATGATTCTAAGACTCTATAAAGTGGTCTTCAAAACTGCCTTTCCAAGTTTTGCAATTCATCACAATACAGAGAAGCAACCCAAAAGTTTCCTGAATATTTGACTATGCTCTTTCTCCATTCAAATATCCAAAATGACGTCAGAGGAGTTACACTTCTGTTAGAGACTGAAATAGTTCATGACTTAAACTTTGTTACAGCAAAACTATATAAAGAATCCATGACTACCACCACTCCCTGGAGATGCCTGACTGGAAATGTGGACTGTAAGCCAAACCGCTGAGATTAGATAAAGGGAACGCTATTGTTCAATCATCTCAGGTCTGAGGAGAAGTAAACAAGACTATGCATCCACAAGAAAGCCAAACCCAGCAGCTGTGCTGATCATCCCTGGCTGGGTTCGGGGTGGGGGAGGCCACAGCCCACAGATCTATTTGCTGAGAGACAACTTGCACAGATTTCACCCCCAAATGGGGGGGNAGGAGGGCCACATCCACAGGACATTCATGTGAGGGGCAGTTGAAGGGGTGTCATAATCCGTCAAAGACCCCCCAAAGTGCCCCCCAGACTCATTTCTGAGGCTTTGCACCACAAGACTGCACCTGATGTAAAGTGATGCAACAGATCCAGGGTCTGCTGCAAGCAACAATGGCAAACCTGCCACCCCCTCCAGGGGAGGTGCCTGGATTTTCCAACCTAGCCTGAACATATATTAGTCCATCGAATTCTATGCTTCTTGGGGGATCCTCACCACCAAGAAGACAAGCTGGAGAGGATCAATGGAACATCGCTGGGATCCACGGAGTGGTGATATTTTCTTTCTCTGTCACTCTCTTTCTGTCCCCCCACTTCTTTTTCTATTTCTTTCTCTTACTTTCCCTCTCTCTCCCATCTTTACTATCAAATAAAATCCATACTACTGACACTGGCATATGGTCTCATTTGCACCTTAATTTGGGCAGAGCAATGTCTAAATAGCCTTAATAACCGGACTTTAACAACTTCTCATTTCAGCTGTTTAAGAATGGAGAATAACATCAGACATGTGCATTGATACTAGAATTATTGCAAATGTAAATATCTCCCTTTTTTTCATAACTCTCAAGCACTCATGTACCTAAAAAATTGGAAGCAAAGTTCAGTGCAAAAATGTTCACAATATTTTTTCACAGCAGTACCACAAAGGAATAATTAAACTCATTTATGCTTACAGAGCATTTTGAGACATGTGAATTAAGTTTTAATAACTTTTAAGGAATATAAAATTCCCTTCCAAAATTCCAGGAAGCAATACCTCTGTCCTTCTGACTTCATTTCTAGACAGTTCCTTCTATTTGACTATGCAAAATGTAAGAAAGAAAAAAAGAAAAAAGAAAAAAAAGAAGAAAAAGAGAATATAATAAAAGCAAGAACTACTCAAAAACATCTGCAACAGTTTACTGTTTCACAGAATGCAGCGTGAAAAGTAAAGGGTAGAAAAAAGGAAAGAAGAGTGGATAAAGTGTGTCAAAGATTAAATTAATGCTTTTTAGTATGTAAGTGCAGTGTGAACCTTCTCCACAGTTATGGCTGCTCTAAGATGAAAAAAGGATTTTTTTCATTAAGGGTTAAGAAAAAAATCTCATCTAATTAGTGTAAATATCAGTCTCTCCAAGAGAGGAAAAAACAAACAAACAAACCATTTGCAACACAGTGACTTTCATCACAAGATATCATATTCATGATGTCTTTAAAAGGAAATCTGCTGAATACACACTCTCCTCCCACTAAAGCTTCCTGACGGAACTGTGTGAATACTTCTGTAAAACAGTGCTACATATTGCTAACTATCTTTATGCAAACTACAAAACTTAAGAGCTAAGCTTGTAAAAGAATCAAAACTTGTAATTATGTGAACTAACACTGTCCTATCAACGTCCACCATTAGTAAATTTGCAGATGACACCAAGCTGGGGGCAAATGCCGATCAGCTGGAAGATAGGAGGGCTCTGGAAAGGGACCTGGACAGGCTCGACAGATGGGCCAAATCCAACAATATGAAATTTAATGAATCCAGGTGCTGAGTTCTGTACTTCAATCGTAACAACTCCTTCCAGCCCTACAGGCTGGGGTCAGAGTGGCTGCCAGTGTCCAGGCGGAAAGTGATCCGGGGGTTCTGGCTGATAGTTGATTGAATATGAGCCAGCAGTGTGGTCAAGTGGCTAAGCAGGCCAATGGCATCCTGGCCTGCATCATGAATAGTGTGGCCACCAGGTCCAGGGAAGTCATTCTTCCCCTGTACTCAGCACTGGTGAGGCCACACCTTGAGTGCTGTGTCCAGTTCTGGGCCCCTCAGTTTAGGAATGACATTGAGATGCTCAAATATATCAACAGGAGGGCAACAAGGCTGGTGAAGGGCTATGAGGATTGGCTGAGGGAGCTGGGATTGTTTAGCCTGGAGGAAAAGAGGCTTAGGGGAGACCTTATCACTCTCTACAACTCCCTGAAAGGAGGTTGTAGAGTCAGGTGGGGGTTGGTCACTTCTCTCAGGCAACGACTGACAGAATGAGAGGACACTGTCGCAAGCTGCGCCAGGGGAAGTTTAGGTAAGACAGCAGGAAGAAATTCTTTATTGAGAGTGATTGGGCATTGGAATCATCTGCCCAGGGAGGTAGTGGAGTCGCCGTCCCTTGATGTATTTAAAAACAGATTAGATATGGCACTCAGTGCCATGGTTTAGTTGATGAGGAGGTGTTAGGCCATAGGTTGGACTTGGTAATCTCTAAGGTCTCTTCCAACCTGGTTTATTCTGTGATTCTGTGATCTGACCATCATTTCATAAAGGCCATTATATCTGCCTATAGATCTATTTAATGAATCCCATACAAAATGACAAAGCCTTTTAGTTTCAAAGATATGGGGAGAAGGTGATGCTTGCATTAGAACAGAGGCTAAGAACTGTCTTAATTCCCCATACAGCACTACATACATCATGTTGCAAGTGATACTTACCATCCTGAACTTGCAAATTATTTCATATCTGAGAGCCCTGTATCACTTTATTTTAGTCTGCAGCATTTATTTTAGGGTCTCATTTCCCTTCTGCAAATGGTGTTTCAAGCAACTCCTCACAGTACAGCTAAATTTCTCAGAAAACAACACCTTATGTATTATATTAGCATACTAGGTTCTAGTATCTGAGCACACGTCACATAAAACCCTTTCAAAAACTAAACTAGAGGTCGTTAAGACCAAACCCATTAGCCATCAAACATGACCTGCTTCCCTTTACTGTCTAATTTCAGTCAAGTGCTGCTTCTTAACCATGCAAATTATTCTCATTTATATGTTTATAAGTTATAGATGTCTACTGTTACATAAAATGGTTATTTCGATGTATAAAGTGCATAAATCATACGTGTTTTGAACTCCACATTCTCAGAAATCTATACACTCAGAAATGGAGTAAAGAATTTTAAATGTAAGCCAAGAATTTAAAGGAAGAAATATTTTCTTTTTAGCAGTGCTGTTCTATCATTTTCAGGTAAAGAGATGATCAATGCATGTTCATAATTTTCAGTGCACGGACTGCAACAACCCATGAGAAACTGCAACTTTAAGTAAGAGAATACAGAGATACACTTTAACATATTTACAATTATATATATTTGGAAAGCATTGCTTTTTCTCATTGTGCCTTGAGCAGAAGTGAAATGTGCATGTCTGCATTTGTTTAACAAGAGTAACTTCAACTTGCACAGTGTCTTGACATTCCCATATATCTCTGTCTGTGTGCTACCACCATTTGACTGATAGTTGCATAACCCTAGGAATAGCGATGGCTTTTCAAATGTATCACCATAACAAGCAAAGAACCAAAACCAACATGTACTCCACAGAAATAGTGATTTTAAGAATCCTAACATCATACTACAGTAACAGTTACCCATCCTAGGTAAGAGGGATCTGAAGACTACAACGCAGCAGAAGATAACACTCAATGGCTGAGCCTGATTTGATGTCTGACATGCTATTACTTAATAATATATCATGCCAGACTAATATCTCTTTGTCTTCTGTGGCTACACTGCAATCAAAGTAGTCCAATTACATTATCTTTGAGGACCTGAATAAAAAGCTGGGGTTTGTTTCTTGTACTGCTAATATAATAACAAACACTGCTGTGCTCATGCCCTGAAGAGTCTGACTTTTTCTAAGACACAGGAGAAAGAGAAAAGTAAGGAATAATTAGTATATAAGAAATGTTTACATGTCAAAAAAAAAAAAAAACAAATAATACTGTATGCATAATGTATTTTAAATGAAGGATATATGGAGCCATCTATAAGTTTCCCTACAAATATATAGCTCTAGTTACTTGCAGATACAGATCTTCAAAGGCATTTGGAGAAAGACAGACCTTGAGAACAGTTGCTGAGTTCTGTTATTATTGCACTGAAAAAAAACCCCGTTTTTACAGAGGTGTTATTTCACAACAAAAATTCTTGTGTGCATGCGCCTGTGTGACATTATTTTTTTAAAAGACTTTGTCTAAAGAGCCTAGCATATTAAAAATTGTAATAGAATCTTACATGTATTTTGTTTCAGTAGAAAGCTGGAGCTGGTCCAGGGTATTTCACTTTGTAGCAGGGAAGAAGCAAGTCACATTTATGGAACTGCAGTCCATCTCTGAATTACACATATTTGACTGAGCAGCCATTTACAGACAGAAAAGTAAAGTTTTTCCAATCGTAAATCTTAAAGTAATAGCTTTAGCTCACTGGTAATGTGGGATTAAACTTCTTCAGTAGCTCATCAGCCACAGTTTAGCCCAGCCAAGATAAATTGAGGTCAGAGGTTTGGGTACAGCTGCCTTTAGCTGATGAGTTCTGGGATAAGCAGTGCAGGTTCTCTATTGCTGTCACAGACCAAGAAAATGTGCAGAACTGCATGTTTCCCTTCAGTGTATATGGATAAGCTTAACACAGGGGCTTTCTCTTCACCCCTTCCCCATTAACTGTTTTGCAGAAGTTTGTCTATTCTACATTTTTAAGCATATATTGGTATTCTAATGTATTATTGAAATAGCTTTTGCCAGACCTACCTGTGGAGTGCTTACTTTTCTTAAACATTTCTCTGATATGCTTTGATATCTGCTTCACCTGCTGTGCCTGCAGTCACGCAGGCCATGTTCTGCGGTTGCTTCATCCCATATTCTCATTTGAGATGTTATCAAAACTTCATCAGCTGGGACATGGTTTTGCAAATGGAGAACAGAATAAGGTAGCTAATGGGACAGTATTGAGGGAGGGACATGGACAACGACAAATGGAAATATAATGGAAGGAGTAATAAAGATTGGGAGGTAAAGTTGAGGAAGGAAAGGGAAAGAAAAAGCAGAAGGTTTGGGGACACAGGGCAGTTATAAAGGCATTGTGGAAGTAGGATGTTGGGTCAAGTTCTGTGACAAAGGGAGTAAGGTAAAAAGATAATGGTAGAAAGTGGAGAACAGAAAAAGGGAAGAAGGAAAAGAAAAAAAAACAAACAGGAAGCCATAGTGAGCTTTTTTAATATTTTAGAACACGTTCACCTTAGTCAGTAATTTCTAGATATAACAGTGAAAAAACAGCTTTGCCTATTTAAATAATAAAGGATTTTTAAATCTCAGGATGAGAAAGCAAAATGGCCTTTTAACTATGTCTTCGTCTTCTTACAGGAAAATACATTAGTTAACTTCAATTGATGCAGTCTGTTTCCCAAAGGTAGGTAGGGACATGGGGATTCTCCCCCAAAAAGTACCTTCTCTTCTTAGATGCAAAAATTTGCTTCATTCACAAGAAAAAGCATTCCAGACCCTTCTCAAAACTCATCAGTCACATAGAACATGTGATACTAACTGGAAATTCAAACTGTAGATAAAAAAAAAAACAAGTCAATTAAAACTGTAATGGAATTTGAGAACTGCCTGCAACACTTTTATCCTTCTTTGAAATGTCAGCATGTTTCCATTTTAAATAATAAAATCAAGCAAAACATAATAAAGTGGTTCTTACTGGTACATTTCATTAGGTAGACATTTATTCCCTTTTCAACCAGTCATAGGAAGCAGCTATCAAGTTATTTAAAGATACCCTAAAGATACTCTAAAGTATTAGAACCAGACAACTGAAAAGCAGACAGCTCCTCTCAATATCTTCCTGGTAAGGTATTCAAGTTGGCAAAAAAAAAAAAAAAAAAGAAAAGGCAAATATAGCAATACCAAGAACATGGCAAAAAAGCCTATTTTTGGCTACCTACTTATAAAAACCTGACTAGTAATTATATTATGAACAATGTACAATAAACATGCATAGATAATTCTGGAAGATTCAAACAGTCAGAGAAGTGCTATTCTACAGGATTAAATAAAATTCTGCAGCTGCCATCACATATTGAGCTAGTACAAGCATTTCAAGATTCAGGCATAGAAATGAAATGTGCAGCTACACTTCGAACATAAAAGCTCAATACACAAACAGAATGTGGAATGAAAACATACCATTTGTAAAAAGACAATCCTTTTTTTATCCTAATAGGTTTCATATGCATTTTAAATTTCAGTGGACATACAAGATGAGCAAAATAACTGAATACTTTAGAGAGCCTGCCAAATTCAACACTCAATCAGCCATCCAGAAGATAAATTTTAAATTAATGCTTACTCAGGTTTTACAAATCAGCATGTACATTCAGAAAAAGGCAAAATACAGTGGGCATCAGCATTAGCCAAGAGTTTAGCTTACCACAGACCATATGGGAGGATGTCCCCATAGACTGTGTATCTTGTACTCATATCGCATCTGCAGTACATAGCAACACTCTATCTGATGTAATAACACCTTCTGCTCTTAGCCTTTCTAAGTTATAAAACAAACGATTAAGTGATTTCACCGTAAGCAGCCTCATGTAACACTGACAGGATGGGACAAAAATGGGGAATTATCATTCCACATGTCAGGTACCTTGTAACTCAATATATTAAGAGTTACAGCCTAAGTTTATCCTTTTTTTTAAGAAGACCATATTGCTTTTAAAAAGAAATTATAACTAGCAAATTGAGTAGAGGCTCTTGGAGCTCTTTGATTCCTTCCAATGCTTATGCCAGTAGATCAATACATTCAATGAAAATACAATTAAATCAATGTAAACCTCAGTTCTCAAGAAAGTGCTACCATGCTTTGAAATTATTCTATTAGGTAGAATGTAGTAATGTAACCACCACCATCCACAGCACCAGACTACAAATTCTGAATCACCAGTCTGGATTTACCCAAAGAAACAGAGACATAAAAATTAAACTTATCCACTGTTTCATGACAGTCTTCATCAGAGAAGAAAATAAGTGTAGAAGACAAGATGCACTATTAATTTTTCTGCTTTATCAAGTAAGTGTCTTCTGATATGTGTCTTTCCTAATAAAAACAGTCTATCTGGCTCTTATCTAGTCCTGTCCTATGTTAAACCACTGAGCAGGAAATGCTCCACTGAAGTTACAGACCCAACAATATAATAGAAATGTCTTCAGAGTGCTATGAAGAACTCTCTTATGCAGTCTGCATCCAAAATGACAGCTCTACTGACAGTTAGTCCAAGACAGGAACACATTAGAGATTAGTTCTAAAAATTTCTGCAGTGATGTCATGTTCTCACACAACAAGGTTTAATCAACTACATTAGTCTCATTTTATTTACAATATCAAATTTAGTATACTATTGTTGTAACATTCTTCACTGATGTGTGAAGACCACTTGACCAAACGGTGTTCATCAAATACTTGAAATTATTATTCAGAATTATAAGACATGGATTATACAGAAAAGCAGAAAGTCATATTTCATACTGCTTTTCATTAAATATTTTTATCCTTAAAGGCCTTGACTCTCTAATTATGTATCTTAACACATAAAATGCATCTCCAGGTAATCTAATCCTATTTAAGCAGGGGAAATCCTTTTACAGTTTTCTCAACATCTGTAAAAAGTTGTGTTGTCTGTTGGCCTCAGATAGTGATAACCTTAGAACACAGCAGATTTTTTCACCCCCAGAATTCCCTTTGATTAATATTCTGAAAATCAGAATTCTTTTCTCTGTAACAAATATCTACCTAACGGATTATTTCAAATTATCTTTTTGGAGCAAAAAAAGCACAACTGGTTATAAAAAAGATCCGCTAATTTTATGCAGCTGAATTTCCTCAGACCTGTCTATTACACTGACTTCTGTGGCGATTACAGAGTTTAAGGATTCACCATTTGGTAAATTCCAGTGACCTCAACTGAGTTATGGGTACTGAGCACCCTGCACAAAAATTATATAATCTTCAAACATCTGTAGGTAAGTAGTCAGCCCTAAGCAGGGATTTTGAAGAACGCTCTTTCAGTTCAAGTTTGAACATTCCACCTGAATTTCCATTCATGTGCCAGAATGATTTTTGGATATTTTCTTAACAGGTATTAAAAGGAAGGAAGATATTTTCATGTTTGAAAGCATGGTAAGTTACATACATGCTGCAGATTGTCCAGTATCATTAAAACGTGTGGTGGGTCAGTAGTTACTTTCTCCTTGAAAACTGTCACTCATGTCCCAGTCTGTTTCATGCAGTATGATCATTCCAGAACTAATCATCAGTAATGAAAAAGTAACACATCTTCTTTCAGTAGAACAACTGCTAAGTCAGTTGATATCTAAAAGGATCAAATAAAATCTTTAAATAGCATGTCTTAGTTTAATTCTCTGTCAAATTGTTGCAGTCCTCTGGGCATGGCTTGCGACCGGGCCCATTCCCGCCGGACTGGGGCGGGGCCAGTCCTTTCCTCCCCTCATGCGGTGCCGGTCCTTTCCCCCCCGCGTGGTGCCGGTTCTTTCCCCCGCCGCGTGGCAGCTGCCGGCTCGGCAGCGGCTGTCCCCACCCAGGGGAACAGCTCATTGGTTCCCATGCTGGCTGCAGACAGCTGACTCACTGGCAGGCGCCCCTGTCAATCACTGTGGTCCTCCGCAGTGATTGCCTCTCCTGACTGCTCTCCTCTCCCCTCCGTCTTAAAACGCCCTGACCTCCATTCTGATTTCGTCTTTTACCGCATCATGCTGGAGTAATAAAATCCTGCTGGCAATAAGCAGAAAAGAACCCTTTCTCATCTCTTTGCTTCCCTGCATAAATTAAACCGCTGTGCGTGAGCTAAACCTAGATCTGCAGGAGTCCTGATACCTGGCTTGTCTCCAGATCGGAGTCTAGATGAGGCCCGAGTCGCTTCATTTAGGAAAATGAGACCGACACAAAGACTCCAGTTATTCACGCTTTCTACCCGCAGCATCAAATCATGCCAAATGAAACACACCCAGACAACAAATGTGATAATAATGCAATAGGAGGGTCACTCTTTTCCTATTCAAACCACTGACACAGATCTCCCACACTCATTCTCAGTGTGAACATAGGTCTTTTTGGTCTAAACTCATAAGTTATTACATTAAAAGAGATCAATTTAAGGCTTAGTTCTTTGGCATTGCCTTTAATTTTGAACAGAATTCTCTATGTCTTTTTTTTCTACTTGGAGGTTTTTTATAAGCCCTCTTCCCTATAATTTCTATTTCCATCCAGTGACTGGATTCCTGTGACTGTTTCCTTCCAGCTTTGCTCTCAAAGGAGGATAAAGAGACTCAAAGATGGAGCTGGGAGGCAGAATACTAAGCTTTGCAGGCATGCGCCAATGTTTTTCCGTAACACTGTCACTGTTGTGTGTGAACAATCACAGAAAGAACTAGCCTCCTCCTCTAGCTGGAGGTAGAAGAGAAACTCTTGGTTAAAGAGTAGGAAGAACAGAAAAAGAAAGCATGAGCAACAAAAATAGAGAAGAAAGAACTGAGTATACCTGTGCCAGAAGAAATTAATTATCCAGATTTTGCCAACAACCAGGGATGGATATCAAGCTTCTACTAATCTTTGTCAACAGGTGACATATGTTTTTGACATCCAGTGAAGGACGATACAATCAAGAGTCTTTCTCCTATTTACTGGTAGCCCAAGGAAAGGTGAATTTTAGTTTCTGTTTGATATTGAGGTAGTTAATGCTGATTCCAGGACATGTTATTTCTTCCCTACAACGGCTTGTTTATAACAGCTCTGTTTACACCTCCTTGACTTGTGGGGAGAGGGGGAATTTTCTGTGTACAGCTGCAGCCATGGACTACACTAACTTCCAAATAACTTTACATGATAACTCTAAACTAAGAGAAAATCATAGAATCATAGGATGTTAAAGATTGAAAGGGAACTTCAAGATCATCTAATCTCAAGATTCCTGTCATGGACAGGGACACCTCTCACTAGACCAGGCCTTATCCAGACTGGTCTTGAACACTGCCAGGGTTGGGGCATCCATGACTTCCCTGGGAAACCTGTTCCAGTATCTCACCATACTCATAATAAAATAATTTCTTCCTAAAATGTAGCTTAAATTTCCCCTCTTTCAGTTTGTACCCATTATTCCTTGTCCTATCACAACAGACACATCAACACAAAACAATCATTGTAAGAGCTGCCACACTTGCTTTAGTACTGTTGGAAGCTGTGATTAACCAATCCATTCCATTTCACTCAATAATAATCGAGGGCCCAGCTGTGCCACTGTGAAACAATGGGGAGGTACAGCATGGTAAGGACAGGAAATTATGTCAACAGAAAGCAGTGAGACACATCGACAAGGAAATGTTTTCAATGACAATAGACTCCTACCCTTCTGCCTGTATTTCTACCTCATCACCTGAATTTCCATGCAGACTGGCTCTGAACTGTAATGCTCTTGTTCTGCATAGGCAGTAAGCTGAATTCCAGCCCATGCCAGCAGGACTTAATGGAGGCCTGTGGAGTTGCAGCTCAAATACTGGAGGCAGTATAGCTGCATTATAGAAATATTCTGCCATAGCTAATTAGACCAACCACTGCATCATGTTGTGGGAACATTCCCTAGGAGAGTTCCTGAGATCTGACACTATATTTCTCTTAGATTTTAATTTCTGAGGTGGTGTATCTTTTGTTGAACCTAGACTGCTTCATGCCCTTTAAAACATTTTGGATTCTGAGTTTTCCCATCTGAACTGACTCAGAACACCCAAACCCATCAACTTGTTTTTTGGTAAAGCCCTGATTACTATCACAGACTTTTCATTTCTTATCGAGTAAGTTTCAGGATACTTTGTGAAGCACTCATAGTTATCAGCAAACATGACTGTCAGCTTCAGTTCCAGGCAGATGCCCAAATCACAACATACTCCCAGTAATGAACCTTGAATGATGTGGAACTACGGCAGATGAGTCTTAAAAATACCTCATGTTTGTAACGCAAGCTTATTTCACTTGCAGTGATTTCCCACATCTTCCTACTCTATGCTATACCAAGAAATCTCTACTGTTGAAACACCCAGCAGTCCAAGAGTTTTATAAACAGTTACAGAAACAGTACCTGCTATTCCTGAATCAGAACAGACAGTTATTACTCATATCCTTCACCTGGAGGCTTCCTCTACATTCTTCAAATATTTCACCTTGAAAAACTATGCTTTCACACTTTGATTTACAAGTGATACTCTGGTACACTGAGGAGCACTTCACACTGCAGGGTGGATGAATTTACCAGTTCATATTCCAATAATGTCTACCCTGACATGAGGAACTTCTTTAATAAGTTTTCAATAGATCTGAAATCAGATTTTAAGTGTCCTCAATTATATAAGATAAGCCTCTCTTATCATGCATACTTTCCTTCTGTACACTCAATTTTTGCTTTTCACCTAGATACTGTCTTAAAATATCAAATATTTGGCTAGGACATCAGCATTACCATGTTTATGTCCATGCCTGCTTTAAATTTATAATTAGTCATAAT
Organism: Climacteris rufus; assembly: GCA_013398175.1. Lineage (NCBI taxonomy): Eukaryota > Metazoa > Chordata > Aves > Passeriformes > Climacteridae > Climacteris > Climacteris rufus. The sequence goes on from VZRZ01003275.1 coordinate 996,812, forward strand.
AGTTCAGGGGTTTTTCTACCCACTTAGCTAGCTGCCCCTCATGAATCCTGAACCATAAAAATCTTTTGCAGGGATACTCAATCTCCATTGAATAGAAATAATGAAAAATAAGATTAAGATGTTCTACAATATAATCACAACTACAAGGTTGTGCAATTATTTCTCTAAGGAAAATCTGGACTTCTCTAATGACATACCACCTTCTTAAGACACTGGTATGCTAATATATTTTTCTGAGACTGTAAGGACTGACATGTGTGTTCAACTTTAGAGAATTTTGGCACGCAAGCAGGTTAAAACTAAAGAAATGGCCATCAATGCTTGAGAAGGAAAAATTGCATTGCATTAACTATTGTAAGCTTGCCTTTCTCATTTAATTTGTGTTGTTTCTGTGCAATACTAGATTAGCAATATTATTTAGCAAAACAAGAGGCTGTTGCAAAACTTTCCATATCCTAAAAGGAATGGAAAAATATCCGTTTCCATATAGCCTTAGTTACTACAGAAAAAATGCTGACCCTACTGACTTACCCTCTGCTTTTTAAATAACCCTCTTCTCCTTGGATTCAGTTTCTGAATGACAGGCTCCAGTTTACCACAAACTGCTTGCCAGACACTTCTTCCAAGATTTCAACATGCATTAAGATATATTTGTAGGATAATAAACAGACCTGGGGTGCCTGTGTTGATCAAGTTATGCTGAAACTTTCACATCTTTGTTTTTCTTCACTCTCTTTACTTTCCCAAAACAGCCACCAACCCAAATGACATTCAGTTGATGCCCAGTATGCTTCTGTCAAAGCTTTTCCACACACAGTTTCTGAGCAACTTTGCACTGTTGTTGCTTCAGACACCAATGCTTATATGTCACATGTAACCAGCAGAAATGAAAACCAGATATTAAACTCACTATTTCCTTACTTTGAATTGTGAAAATGAACATTAATTTGAATGATGCTGCTGCTGATGCAACAATTCTTTTCAAAAATCAGCGAAACAATGCATATACAAGTATTTCCAGAAACTGAAAAATGTTAAATAGCAATAAGATGACAAGTAGCTTGCAACTTCAGCAGGCAGATTTACATTGCTGTTAAATCTCTTTCAATAATAATAAACAGGGCCATGATTCAAAGGTTTTAAACACATGCTGTACTTATTTCTATGGAAACTGAAAGTTTGCTTTCATTTAGAGTTGCACACCAAGCAAGCCTTACAAAATCCACATAACCTATTTCAGAAAGTAAAGTGCCCAATTCTCAGTCACTTATCACATCACACCAGAAGTGCTTTCATACATCCAACCCACACACCTCACCAACTAAAGTCCACAATGAATGAAAGGAAAAGAAAGAGCTTGCAGCATTTTCTTGGACACTAAACAGCCAATTGCCAAGAGGGTGAATAAGGACTCTGGATTCATAAGACTGACCCCTGAAAAAACTATCATCCATGTACACAATCACCATTTTACCCTGTGAAATGTATGTACACACATACACACAATTACAGGCAGAGAGGCACAATCAAGAACACACTGAATGGCTTGTTCTTAGGCACCAGGATCACTGCTCTTAAGTCTCTCTTTTGAGAAGAAAAGTAACACATCATCATATTAAAAAAAGGTATGCAACACTCCCATTATGCATTATTCAGAGAAATACTTCTGTTTGAGTGTATTTTGAAGGGACATTTAGAAGCGACCCCTCCACTGACAAACCTTTCACTCTGCCTTGAAATGAAGTGGGATCATTTTCAGATGAAATAAAAAAATTCTCTGCATGTGCAAAGGAATAAAAACAATTTTAAAATCATGAAGAGACAAAAATAATAATTAAAAAAAACCCCACATAGGCATGAGTATTTTTCTAAAATTACCTGCTGCACATTCTTTGTTGCAAATGCCTGGTTTTGCATGTATACCTAATGCAATTCCATACATAGGTTAGAGAATAATAAAAAGATTTGTTTGTGAGTTCTTTTAGTGTAATAATTATATTCATGCAACTGTAGCCATACCTTCTTTAAATTTGATTCTACGTACTGTAATAACTTCTTAACTTCCTGCTTCCACATCTTGAACTAGATAAACCAGTATAGGGCATCTTTACATTCAGATCAATCCTACCAAATAATACTGGAGTGGATTCTCCTTCTTCTGCTGTCTCATTTACTGCTAGGAAATAAATTTGTAGTGGGAACAAACTGTGATAGGCATTTCCTGGTTTACATTCTTGAGTGCAGTTACGAATACTTGTTGAGAAGGAATCTGTTGGAAAGGGGATATTGCTCCTTCCTTGAGGAAGACACTAAGCGTCCTCAAAGAGAAAAAAGGTCAAGCCAAAGAACCAACATAACAGTGCTGAGCTGGGGACATGCAACTCATCTGAAAAGGTGACAAAAAGAATAAAAGGAGCAGATAATCAAGCCTCAGAGCTTATGGGACCCTGTTTGTTTGTTTGTTTGTTTGTTTTTTCTTCCCTGTGAGCCCCACAGGATGGTGCTAAATTGTGCTAACAATTCAGGAGGTCAGTGAGTTTTCTGGAAACAAGGATCAACTCCGGGAAGACATTTCTTAATAACTCTTTCTAACTTCTATTGCCTTTCCTAAGCTCTTTGAATTTTCTTAGGAGGCTAACCAGTCTAGTTCTATTTTAATAAAACCTAACGGTAATTTACTTATTTACTTGTTTATTTAAAAGCCTTTTGGTTTCTTTTTAAGAACTCCTTATAAGCTACCGCGGGTACAAAGTGTGAGTAACTCGGAGTCTCTTGCGTCGGTCCTGTTTGCCTAGATAACGCGACTCAGGCCTTATCTAGTCTCCGATCAGAGGCAAGCCGGGCATCGAGACTCCCACAGGTCTAGGCTTAGCTCACGCACAGCGGTTTAATTTATGCAGGGAAGTAAAGAGACAAGAAAGGGTTCTTTTTCGCTTATCGCCAGCTCGATTTTATTACTGGACCATGGCGCGGAGAAGACAGCTAAAATGGCGCTCAGGGCGTGTTATAAGAGGGAGGCGAGGGGAGGGCAGTCAGGAGAGGCAATCACTGCGGACGATCACAATGACTGACAGGGGTGCCGGCCGGTGAGTTGGCTGTCTGCACCCGGCATGGGAACCAATGACCTGTTCCCCTGGGCCGGGACGGCCCCTGCCGCGCCGGGGCTGCACCACCCCAGCTGCCGTGCGGGGGCGGGGAAAGGACCAGCACTGCGCGGGGTGGGGAAAGGAACTGACGGTCCTGGCCCGGTGGGGCCGGGCCCGGTCTCAAGCCACGCCCAGAGGCACCACAACAATAAGCGATATTTTACAGACATCTGCCTTATAGGTTTGGCTGACTTGGGATGCCATGAACAAAAATGTTCTAAAATCAGGCAAGCTTCAGAAGTTTCTGGCAAAAAGAAACAAACAAAACCAACACCAAGGAAAATAACTAGTTAACAGAATCAAGTTGTATCTAGTCTGTTGGTCTTGCAAGTTCATGGATTTGGCAATCAATGAAAGAACTCAACCCCACCTAGCCTTTACCTCTGACTGCTGTCAGACAATCATCTATCAGAAGGTGTAAGAAGTGCCCCATGAATAACAAAGTCAGATCCAATCCAGCTATTTGAAACAGGAAAGGCAAAGCTCACAGCACCAGACACCTCTGTGGAGCCCCAGCGCCATTAGTGTCAACACTGTCAATGTGGTGTCAAACTGTGACATTGCCCAGAGAAGCTGCAGAATGCCCCAATCCCGGAAGTGCTCAAGGCCAAGTTGGATGGGGCTTTAAGCAACTTGGGCTAGTGGAAGGTCCCTGCCCGTGGCAGAGGGTTTGGAACTCAATGATCTTTAAGGTCACTTCCAACCCCACCAGTCTATGACTATGAATACTCCTCAACTATTTTTTTACTCTTACTAATCCTTTACTTAAATCTAACTTTTATAAACGTTTTTTTGAAGCTTATGCTTTTCAAGTTAGTCTGAAGTTGATCCTTTCTAATTTTAACACGGCACACTGAATAATGTAGACTAATTTCAGGGCAATGTTCATGCTCATTGTCATGACAGAAGTATACCCAGACCACCATCAGTTTCTGGAGCAACACATACAAGAAGGTGGGCAGCTGCAGACGACCGGGGTGTGGAGGAACTGTCCAGCAGTGCAGGGAATACTCTAAATTTTGCTTCTCTACTTGCAACTTCTTTTAAATCCGTGCCAATCACCAAACCCATGCCAGGTAACATCTTTTCCCTGAGAGCTATCCCCCTCTGCAGTCTTTACAGAAGCTTAGATGTGTCATGAGAATTCTCTCATGCTTCTTTTTCTGTTTTATTCATGCCAGTGTTCAACAGATGGAAAATACCAGAAGCTGATTAAGGTAAGCAGTCTCTGAAGGATATTCAGCCCACTGCACTAACCAAAAAGAATTAAAGTGTCATTTTTTGAGTCACAATTTACAACAGAAACTTCTTCCATATCTCAATTGTGCTGCATTTTTGAAAGGCAGGCCAGCTAATACGAAAAGTATTTCTTTAATAATGTTGGATTTAATTGCATAAAGTGCATTTCACACTCTTAAATTATGGATTATAGTCTTCTACTTCAGCTGAGCTAAGAGATCATACAGTGCATTAAATGTTAATTAGGATATTTTCTTTCAGTTTCTCCATAAATTTAAGGATATGGGAATTAATTCTGCAGAACAACTTGGGGCAAAACTTTTCCCTTTTATCTAGGATGAAAATGGCAGGTGTAGTAGCAGTGCACTTGAACAGTATTTTTCTCTGAGTAAAAACTCCGTAAAATTGATACTGACTTACAAAAAAGTTCCCTGATTCAGAAAACATGTCAGGGAAATATTTGAAATAATATACTAAACCGGATAACAGACTTTTAATGGCTTTGGAGAACTTTGCCTGCTGTGATTATTGCATTTTCAAAAAAGATTTTTTTTTTTATGAAGCACAAAATGCATTTCCAATGGCTTAGTTGAAGTTGCATTATCTCAACACAACTCTTCAGAAAACACAATTGCAAACTAGACATGCAAGCCTCCTAATGTTTCTTTAAAATACCATTTATCCTTGCTCCAGTCTCTTCTGTTTAAAGTAACAGAAGACAACATAAGAAAAAACATGGAGAATATTCTAAATTAATACCACATTATAGAGCTAGAACATTGACAAATCAGTTTAAGCAATGGTATGACAAATTTTTAAGCCTACTGATTAGAGGTTCTACACCTCACCTTTAAGCATAGCTAAACCATTCAGCAATAAACCTAACACAGTGATTCAAGTATTTTGACTATGACTTTAAAATCTTTAAAAAACCAGCAGAGATAGAGATTGAAATCCTTTCTTCATTAGGTTCAGTGGGAAATTGAGGTATTTCAACAGGATAAAATGGCACAAGAGGATTATATTATAAGTCAGTTTCTCTAAAAGCCATGATGAAACATCATAGCCAAACCCACACACTACACTATTGGTATCATTTACTTTTACCTATGTCCACCAGGTAACACATTATCTTGAAAGCTGAAAAAATAGGACAAATCACTGTAACTGTCAATTAGTAGTCAGAGCTGGTGAAGGGTCTTAATCACTTTAGGCCTTGGCAGTATCAAGACAGCCATCACCTTGGATGATTAATGCAAATTACCAGGACTGATAAACTGATACTCTAAAAAACCCAAAAATATGCATATCTGAAATAAAATATATTACTCACACACCAGTATTTTAAAAGCAAAAACAACCCATTCTCATCTCTCAGTACCTTCACTAGAATTACAAATTATCTAACTCATGTTAATGAGATCAGTCTAATGAGATTTTATAAAGGATTCTTATCTGTACTGTTGCACTGGTATTTTAAGGAATTTATTGTACAGACAATTGTTTTTGATGGTTTCTACGAAGATGCTTTAAATTTTGAAGTCTAGATTTTTGTTAGATTTTTAAAGTGAAACTAAGTATAAGCTTACATGGTTGATTATTTGGGAGTAAATAAAATCCATGTAATAACAATACTCAAACATTCCACCTGTCAAAAATAATACAATCTAAAAGCTATAATCAACCATTTTATAGCCTTATGGTAGAGCATCACTTCCAGATTTAGAACCAGTACCCCAAGAAAAATGAATATTTCTAAAAATGGAGAAAAATAAAGGTGATAAAGTAAGCCTTAATGAAAAAAGAACACTTGCTGATTATTCACAGAAAATGTGGGCTTTATGCTTTCCTATAGTTAGAAACCTGTGCTTTTTTTTCTGCTTAAGCCATCAATGCTTCTTCAGTGTAGTGCTTTATTACTGTGGTATGTTTCCCTGACAAAAAAATAACTATTTCTTTTTCTTATTTTTTTATCATTAGCTGTCTGCCTTTGAATTATATTGTACATCTTTACACTGACTTTGTAAGGTCTTCACATTCTTGTATTCTCTTGACTGTAACTGAGCTCTCTATTTACTAATTCATCTTTACTTGCAGCTGGCAGATGCAAAGATGTTAGCTACACTCAGGAGACACTGACGTGATTTCTTGAAATGTAGAGGAGTTACAATTTTTCCTTTAGCAAATTATTGCATGTTTCATTTTCAAGAAATGTGGATCCCAAGGCAAAATGAGATTATTAGACTAACTCACTTGCTTTCAAAATAAGGATGTAATAATTAACATGCAGCTTTTTACTTCTAATAACCTTAGCTAGCTAAGTTTAGTTCATGTAACTTCTGGTTAAAACAAAAGCAGAGTGCAAGGGAACAGAATAAGCTCGGCCACCTCATTCTGAGTCCTGCCTTAGAGTTACAAGCTGAGAGAGCTCTGAAGAGGATCCTTTTGGTTGAGGATGAAGCTGCAAAGAGAAATGGAGTGAATGACAGGCTCCTTTGCAAGCCACTGATGGCAACGGGTAGCAGTGGTAGCATTTTGCCAGGTTAGTTCAAGATCACATGGACTAATTAAGCAATATGCCAAGCAAGGAATGTTCTTTCTGCTGGTTCACATTTCATGGAGAAGGTCAGTTACATGTTGCCATGTCAAAACTGAAAAAAGTTGGTCAGTCAAGCAAAACATATACCTGAACTTCACCCCCCTGACAAAGACATGCTCCCCTCTGAACCCATGCTGTTGTACAGAATGGGGCATAAAATTACCTACTGTATTGCTCAAAAACATGCAAAAATGTATCAGGTCCAGGGTAAAAACTATTTTAAATATTTAATTTTATCGACCTGAACAAGATTTTTAGTCAGTGGTAGTGTGATGTAATCTCCCTTCCACAGAAAGAAAATGATGAGCTCTTCTGAAATAGAGGGGTTTTGAGTCATGCACATGCATGTAACAGTACTCTGCCCTGAAGTACATGCACAGGAATAATCCTTTATAGACTGAACTTTTAAAAATCAGGCTAATTAGTAAAATTTGTCTCCAAAGTCTGAGGTGCCAAACCAAGCAGTGTATACCTGATACAACACCTTTTCCCCCAATATTCTAAATTTTCTTCATACTTACGGCAGATAATACTGCTAGGAAAAAAAACCCTATAACTCCTGTCTATTCTGCTTGAACTCCCTACCTGCAGGTTGGCCTCAAAAGCCCAAACTGCATTTATGTGTTTGGGGTTGAATACGTGTAACCAAATGCAACAATGCATAAACAGAATAAAGGTCAGTTGTCAGAAAGTACTGATAACTGCCAAATACTCTTTAACAACAGATACAATCATCTAAATACACAGAAACGTGGAGCGATTTCGGGCATAGTTACATTTGCTGGGCATAATAATTCAGTGTATGTTATTCTCAAACTTGTCGGCATTTCTAAGAATGCAGACTTAAAAATGGAAGAAAAATATTGTTTGAAAGTAAATAAAAGCTCATCAAAGGAAAAATAGACTATCAATTTACTGAATTATTATTCTCTTATTTTCTGTTCATAAACATCGACAAAATGTAGCTATCCAACATGGACAATGATAAATAGCAGAGCCTTAAGAAAAGCAAGAGCAAACTAATCCCTCTGCTAGCTGGTGAGAACCCTCAAGCATGATGGTGTAAGCCGACTGATGTCACTTTTCTACTCTCCTCAGTTACTCACTAGGAGCCTGTTGCTGTATTTTTTTTCTTCAGCAGAGCTAAATAATTCATCAGGGCACAGCGTTTTGTGAGCAGGCCAGACTGCAGGCATCAGGCCAAGACCAAGGTCGCCATGGAGACGTACATGCAGCTTCATCCCTGCTCCCTCCCTTGTTGAGAGAGCCTATGAAAAACAGCATCAGCTGAGCAGCCGTGCTCATTTCAGCAGTGAACAATAGGTGTAATAAAAGAATTTAAAAAAAAAGCAAAATAAAAATAAGGAAATAAAAGCATCTGCTGTAACTGTGTTGAAAGGCTTAAACGACAAATGAGTCATTAAGCAGTTCCTATTTGGACTGTCACAACTATTATTTTACATCAAAAAAAGTACTAACCACCCATTATTATTAAGAGCTATTGCTGCTCTTCAAACAAATAGATTATCCTATACATTGCAGATGGAAAATTATTAAAGACAGATTTTCTTTAAGACTAATTTTTGTTACTAAAATAGAGTTGGAGGGGTAAAATGAAATCCAACACAGAAATAAGATTTCTTGCTTAGATTCCTCTTGCCCTCTTTTGTATAGTTTCTGTTGAATACTGATTTTCAGAGTTCTCTCATCACTCTTTAAAAACACAGGCATATTAATTATCAAACACGAAAAAAATGGCATTCAAAAGTGGAAAAAAATACCACATCAAAGAGGAAAAATGCTTTTTAAACTGTGTTTACTGAAGGGTTGTTTTACTTCTCACTAAATGTTTTTCATTAACATGAAACCAGCATTTATGTATGCTTTATGAATGAAAAAAATGAAAATATATTCTGATGTATTTATATATATTCTGATCAGCTTAACTTCATAACCAGTATTCTTTCCTTTTTTCCCTGCTGTGTACTGCTGTTCTTTGACTATCTTGTTCTCCAGGCACCTGCTATTAAACATCACCATATTTTATTACCCAAAACCACCTCTAAAGCAAAAGCCTGGTCATGTTTTTATTAGCTATATGAAGTATAACCCTTAAAAAACTGTATTCTGCAACCTCCTAAAGTTCTTTTTTTTTTTCTCACTTGTAAGCCTGTTTATTCCAGAAACCAAATAAAACCACTCCCTCTAGCACATTCCCACATCCTCAAGCTTACACATTTATTGGAAAAAATGATTCTGTGGAATGCTGACATCACACTAATATAGCTTAGTACTATATATATACCCTTTTCAAGCCACAGTGAGCTTTCTGTGGTGATAATGGGAAAATTTACAGTATGAGACCACAAGTACATAAGTGAGAGGACCACATGACTTCTGTGTGGTAACCCTGAAAACAGAAGAAGAGTATCTCTGACTGCTTGACCTGCAAGGTCTTAGACAGCCTCCCACTGCCTCCCACACACACTCCTGTTAGGGTTGCAGAACCCTCTATTTAGTATGAACCAATTCCTTCAATAATTTTTTTCTATAACTGTCAATCCCACCTTCTACTTAAGCTCAATGCTTTCTAGCAATATTCTTGTCTATCTCTACTCCTTACAGATTTTTGGCTTCCTAAAAACTGTAGTCAAAGTACAGGACAACTGAGTGGAAATAATAGACCTCTTCTGATTTTCAATACTCCCACAGAGATTCTCCATTTTTAAATTAAAGTTCATGAAAGAAGTTCTACTACATTTTGCAACAGTGTCCCCTCCGGCAGTTGCATGTATGTAAGCTATACAAAATTTGAGACTGAATTCTACTGAGGTAAAGCTGATAGATAAGAATTGAAAATTAGTGCAGTACTTGAAAAAATCTGAGGAGATAAAAGTCAGGCAACCCCTGATGTCAGATACACCAGGCCTAGTTTAAATCCCAGTACACCCACCAAAACCCACTCTATCAACATGCTTGTTTTCTCTTTGCTGTCTGACTATTAAGGAGGCCAAAGAGTGAAAAAAACACCTTTTCATGTTACAGAGATTTCTTTTTTCCTGAGTAATATATTGTCATGAAACAGTTCAGAAATCTGACTCTTTATCATCACTTATTTTCTGGACAGAAGGCATGTTGGACATCTTTTCACTATTTCATCACACCAAAACGAAGAGTTCCCTTGTCTAGAAAAAGACTATTAATTCACAAAAAAAATCTCTGCTGATGCTCTGACACACTTCAGAGAGAAAATTAGAACAAGACAAGTCCATTTGCTAAATTATGAAACACTAAAAAAACCCTAAGGTTAAAGCCTTGCAGCTCAGGTAGGGATACCATGATCTGTTGCTGGAAGACCAAAGACCTCTACAGGAGGAGGGCAGACCTCTGAGGGGAGTTTGCATTCTCGATGATCTAACTGCAGCCTCCTAAGCCAGCTGGCCATTACATTTATTTTCCATTGGATTTGACAGGTCTGGTTTGTTTCCAAGGCTGCACACAGAACAGCCTGAGTATCATGGATCTGAAGACCTCATTATGAATGTGTAAAAAACCCAGATATGGTAACACAAACACCAGCAAGTGTTGGACAGATGAGGAAATGTGCTGATGATTTTGATGCCCACACTGATTTAAATGGACTAGAAGAGATTTAATTTTGAATCACAGAATATTCTGAGTTGAAAGGGACCCACAAGGATCATTAAGTCAAACTCTTAAGTGAATGACCCGTACAGGAATGGAACCCACAACCTTGGTGTTATTAGCGCCATGCTCTAACCAACTGAGCCAATCTATTCCAGGGTCAGGCCTTTTTTCCTCTCCTGAAAATACATCACTTGTAAAAAAAAAAAAAAAAGATTGTTATTCATCTGCCTTAAATTTATCTATTGTTTGATGAATATTGTACTTAGACCCCTGTAAATCTTTGCAGTCATTAATGTTAGTAAACCTCATTTTTTAAAACTGTTATTTGCAAAAAAAAATATATATATAATGGCTTAATTTGTTTTATTTCTAAAATGTGCAAATAAAAGGTATAAATTAGAGTGTGTTGATACATTTTTCCTTTAGAACAAAGCATAAGTGGACACAGGGAAAAATATAGAAAGAACAATTACCATGGAAATTTGCCAGAAAACATTCTTACAGATGGATTCAGCAACTGCTGAGGGTGTATGTCATAGAAACAAGGGGAATAAAGAGAAATCATATTTCCTGACATACAGCTTCCTCTTACGTTATCATGATCATGTGGGACATAGAGGAAATGGGTTCTCAGAGGAAATGGGACTTAGTTTTCAGCTACTGGCTTGCTCTTCCAATTTTCTCTGTACAGGAGTCCTACAGTGGACATAAATGTTAACTCAAGATTCTTTTAATGCAAAAGAGGGTAAAGAAATAGTTATCTACATGAGATGCATTTCGGGGAAAGGAAAGATGGGGTATAATGTACAAAAAGTGAGCCACTGGCTGTGTGGGGCTCAGCTGCTTCTCGGGTTAAGCCTAGACAATTGCTTAAAAAAATGCTAGGCTGACTAACACAATGAAATATAGCAAAATGGACTTTAAAGTTAAGAAGGGATCTCCCCTAGATCTCTGTGAAAAGGAGTAAAGTGATGTATGTCTGGATCTACTCATGCACATACTAATTTTCTGTCTTTGGATATTGAGATTTCGGGGTCAGACACAGCAGTGTATGGTTGCTATTGGGAGCCCAATCAAGTATCTGTACCAAGCAGGCACAGCAGATAAAAGCAATAACATTTTCAGGATATGTGTTTCACTCTGTCCTGTAGGACAGATACACATTGTATATCACACATAGTATCACAGATCTATATGTTCTATATGTTCTATATGATCTATATGAGCTATAGTGACATGAGCATCGCATATATTTTGAAAGAAACACTTCATTTGGCCCTTGCTAAAGAAAGGAGTAGTAACATTGCTAATGCCAATGGAGTGGCAGAGGTGCAATCTATATCACACTCTCCTCATCCACATGGAAAGGAACTGGAAATAATTTGTTTCAGGAGCAGTTCAAGCAAAATTGCTAGGTCAAAGTAACAATATTTAAACCTTGTTCTGCAGGTGATTGTTCAGATCAGAATAAATACATTTAAGAGAGAATAATTTCAAGTTGGTGCAGAAATTATGATCTCATTTTATATCATGAAGAAATGAAAGAAAAATATTTATAGTGATCTAGTATATATATTCCTGGTGGATATAGATAAGTTAAATATATTGATAATAATTTGCCACATTTGTAAGTGGCTTAAAATTAGGTACTACCTTGAAAATTGCCAGACACTTTATTGAAATGATTCCTAATTAAGTTTCCCCATCTCAAATAGCTGTGCTGCCTCACTTGGTATTTTCTTGCATTTTAACATTTTCTATATAAAATAAAAGAAATAAGTTTTAATGACTTGAAGCTAACTTTGCCAATCACACACGAAACATTCTGGAAAATCACCAGCCACATTACCATCCTGCAAGAAATACTCCCCTGAATTACAGTTACCCTGTAGTCTGCAGTATTCAACCTACAGCACTGATGCTAGTAAGAGCTAATCCCACAAGCAAAGAGCATAGAGCAAAGCAACATGAAGTACTCTAGCTGCTGACAGGGGATTCACAAGTTCAGACATAACCACTCCCACTTGAACTGAAAGTTTTGTAAGGGAAGTGCTCCAGGTGAAACCACAGGCACACACAGGTCAGAGCAAAATTCCTGTAAATTTCAGTCAAGACACAGTTTCACTGTAGGAATTTCACTGTCACTAATCTTACTGTATTTTCAATATCCTTTCTTCTACTTAGAATAAAGAAATTATGTTAAAAATCAGAGAGAAAGCACCATATATTATATGGTAATAACTATATTTACATAAAGAACAAGCGAGGATCTTAAGAACTGCAATCCAGTAATTCTGACTTCACTTTTAGAACAGAAATTGCAAATGCTTTCTATAGCCTCACTTACAAACTTTAAAACAGCCAGAATAACTTAAACTCACCGGGAAAAAAAAAAAAAAAACAACAAAAAACAAAGCCAGCAACATATGACAGATGATAAATTTTACACAATGAACATTTTATTTATCTGAGTTTCAAATCAGTTAATGCTGCATCACACAGCAGTTTCACCTACAAGGTCATACATTAGAGAAGTTGCTCATAGAGATTAAGAACCCACTTACAAAACAAGAATAGAGGGTGTCAGATCAAGAGAAAACATTTGACTTGTGTAGGAGTAATAAGCCCAGTAGGTATCAATAGCTTGATTTTGTTTACACAGTTTATACCAAAGGCAGTATTTCACAGGCTATTAGAGCCGGCTAATAATATCAATGACAAAAAGTCACTTTGGGCTTTCTTCTTTCAAGATGCTGACTGGTCTAGCTTCCCTAATCACAGTTCTCAATAGCATGCTTTCCCAGATCAAGGCTAACGTCCTCTGCTGTGTACCAGTCCAAGGTTTATAAAGAGAAATGAAAAGGAATAAAGCAGAGGAAGACTCTAAGCGCTACTCTGAATGTGCTCTTAAAGTCTAATAATGCTACATCATTGCTAGTACAGGAGTTGAGAGGCCTGCTAGCACACAAAACAAGTTGATCATCCCAGCTCAGTTCCCAAACACATAGTACAGATCAATTCTCAGTGGCATTCTTCCTTGAGTCTTGGGAAGTACCAAACAGTGATGAGCCTTAGGAAGCTCTCTTGACTTACCTCACCTTCAGCAGAGAAAACTCCAGGAAGTGCTTTCTTCTTTTCCCTGAATCACATCCCAGATATGAGTAATGTCTCAGCATACAACTGTCCACATGCCTCAAAGGAGCCTTTGGTTTTCTCACCAAAGGGGGACATATTTTCCAGCAAAATTTCATCCACTGTGAGACCTTACCCAGAGATACAGACCAGACTGAGGCAACAGTGTAACATTTTCAACGTCCACAATCTACACCCTTGATGGAAGTTGTAACGTGGTACTGCAAACATAGAAACTGCAGGGAAATGTTTCACCAGAACAACTGTGCAGGTCAGGATCAGAAGTAATGAAGTTTCTGCTTCAGCTAATTCTATCCTTTCACCTCCACACTTGGGTGCTTCTTCTATCCTTAGAGAGACCCTTTGTGAGACTATATCTGAAGAGCTTTTTCAAAACTGAAAGCCACACTATCCACTGCTTTTCTGACATATTACAGTCTGTTTCTGTTTATCTTTTCAAAATTCATGACTTGCTGTCTCCTTTACACCCAAGAAATGTTTTCTGAATCGTAGGGCAGAAGTGAGGTGGCTGATTTAAAATACACCCTTGCTATAAATAAATATGGTTAAAATAATGTTAAATTCCCCACTTGCATTCTTGAACAAGTAGAATCCCTATTGGCAGGTTTTCCAGAGACCATCCTCTGAATTTCAACTCCTGATTCATGCCATGAATTCAATCAGCATGGTAATTTTTAAGGTTAAGTTTACATTGTTAGGCAGTCAACTGTCTATAGTGTTATGTCATCCCCCTTTCAACCAATATTCATTGAATATGTATCAATCAGTAGCATTTTTCACACGAAAATGTTATCTAAGCAGTCAGCTACTAAGCAGTCCTATCTTGTTAAATTTCATGTATCTCAATCAAAGTGAAACAAAATAAAGGAACAAAATAATAGAAAAAGGACCTGATTACATAGGAGAAGCAAGGATTTCTATTCTCTAAATACTAATGTAAAAATTCATTTATATTATTTAAATACTATTATCTAAATTAAAATCCTTAGTTCACAAATTAATGTTAGTTTATGACTAAAAGTACATATCATCACTGATACTGGTTTTTTAATATGCTGCTTTTGAAGGTCTAATCCTGAGCCTCTGAGACACTGGTCCTACCTGACTACAACTCTATTTGTCTCTCATAGATGCTACAAAATACCAAATAAAGAGTACAAAATCACACAGTTTAAAAGCAGTAAAATCTGTATTTTCCTTTTGCTATTGAAGAAATTGCAATGCCTATAAAAATAAAAGCTAAATTTCAGGAGAATTACCCAGTCCCTACAGCTACAATTAGGGTCTAAGTCTTAGAATCAAACAGGCTTCTCCTGCCATGTTGATGTACAAGGTCAACCAATTAGCCACTGTTAAACAGTTCAAAGGTGTTATGCAAAGTGTGCAATGTTAGCAGTCATCATATAATGAAAAACAGTGTTTGTCAGCAGTTAGAAATACTTTGACCTTTTCTAGTGGCAAGCTTTAACAGGAGCAAAAATAGCAGCAAATACGATTTTGAAGACAATCAAAACTGAAAAGAGATATGAAGTAAGCACTGTGGTCAATGTTAAACAGCTTTCATGTTAAACTTTTGGAACATTTCTCAAAGACTTGGCTTATTGTACAAAATGAAAATATTCTGTTTCTTCTTTAACTGAATTTCTCATTCTTGTTTCAAAAATAAAAAAATAAAGAAAAATGTGAACCCAAGAACTCAAAAATAAGAAGACAAACAAAAAATATTCTACAAGCATTTTTTGATTATTTCCAAACAAGTCTGGTTGGTTCCACAGGCATTACTTACAATTTTCAGCATTGAATTAAAGGTTGTTGGAAAAAAGAGACTTTCACACATGGTGACTGTAAAGCATAAATGACAAAAAGCAATGAAGCAGAGAACTGTATTGATGCAATGCAGCTCACATTTTCAGTAGCTACAGAGTTCTTAAGGTAGACAGACTAACGCAGAAGAATAAACATTACCGTCAATGGATGTCAGTAGAGCCATCAGCCTTTCTGAATGAGGAAATTACTGTTAGAGTACAGAACAAGGAAGGAATCCAGTCCACTACTGCCGATGAACAAAGTTCTATGTAGTTTAACTAGTATTATATCATTACACTAGTATTGTATCATTAAATAGCTAGATCCCATCTCAAAACAAGTTAACTTTATCTCCACTACATAAGCCCATTACTATTCTTTTTAGAAAGTTGTTCAAGAATACCACCCCGTAATGATTTTAAACTTTCTTCTAACTACAAGATTCAGCTTATGGATAGATAGTGTATCTCTACTTCTTTTTGTACTGTTTTCATCACTTATATAAAAGTTAAGCCTACAGATTTTCACACCAATATTTATCTTACATATTTAATAAATATTTATTATTAAATACATATTAGAATGTATGCATGTAAATTCCCAGCCTGGAGAAGAGGAGGCTTCAGGGACCTTCTAGCAGCCTTCCAATACTTAAAGGGGCCTACAAGAAATCTGGAGAGTGACTTTTAAAAAAAGTATGTACTGATATGACACAGACTTTAAACCGAAAGAGGGCAGGTTTAGATTAGACCTTAGGAGGAAATTTTTCACTGTACCAGTGGTGAGACACTGACACTGATTGCTGAGAGAAGATGTGGATGCCTCATTTCTGAAACTTTCCAAGGCCAAATTGGAATGACTTTGAGCAACCTGGTCTAGTGGAAGGTCCCTGCTCATGGCAGAGGGTTTGGAACTAGATGATCTTAAAAGTCGATTCCAACCCAAACCATTCTACAATTCTACGATATACATACTTTTAATTTACTCAGTTGTTTAGTCATTCAGTGCTTTTTAAACAGCTTGGAGTAAAAACTTGGATGCAATGAAATTAATGGCACAATCTCATCAATGCCATGAAGTTAGAGTCTCATAAAAGTTTCCCAATGAAGACCGGATATTTTATTAGGCTAGTAAGTACATAAGCAAACAAATAACAGCTACATAAAAGAAAATAAATTAAATATGGGTGGATTCCCTTTCTTTTTCCCATCTCTAGTTTCTTCTTATCACTGAAACATTGGTAGTATATGAGCTCCAAAAAAAAGAACAAAAGTATACCCTTCATTTCTTTATCATTCTGAAGGCTGTTGACTTCTTTCAACTACTCTGTGAACTCTTTGCTTCAAATAAAAAAAAGTAACCCATTTTTTTTATTAGATACTTCACCAAACACCATTACACTATTTTCAACCACGTATTTTATTAGCTATTTTATTTCTAGAAACAAGTTAACATCTATAAAGCCCTTGTATAGCAGGACATTTAAAGTTAAAAGTCCCTGTCTCCTTTTCTAGCTGTCAGGATAATGCTAACAGGCATGATGAATTTCTCTGTTGTATTACTGGAGATGGGACATGAGAAAAGCTGTAATTGCTTTAGGCTTCCCCGTCCTTTATCACTTGTAACTTTTAAAAAACATCACAGAAGGTATTGTTCTAACATTTTAAAAGCTTAGTTTCACCTTAAGAATCACTTCCTCTGCTGCTGAAAATTTAGATAAGGAAGCAAATATTCACAAAGACATTTAAAATAACCCAATTTTTTTATGAAGCATAATATTTTGACCAAAGTTAAAGAAAGAACATATTTCTATAGAATCCAAATCTTTTGGTCCAAATTAAATCGGCATCACCTCCTCAAGAAGATCTTGCATGTAGAAAAATTCCCTAATATCTCAGTGGAAATGGCATCTAAGCAACTAATCTATGAAGAACAATGATTATATATTTATCTGACTGCTGAGAGAAAATGTGAATTCTCTTGGCAGTCAAGTAAAATGATGGAATTATTCACAAAGGATCTAAAATACAGTTTTTTTCCTAAATGAGCCTGTGAGTGCAAAACAATAGAGTAGAGCTAAATATTACAAAGGAAGCTCTTCCCGATTATAAGACTGCAGATATATCACTGTTTTTTCCAAATGAAGACTTAAAAATCAGCAGCAGATCTAGTCTCTCTCTCTGATTACATGATAGCAGAAAGTTCATTTAAATAGTACATCAGGTAGCATACTCAAGTCTTTCAAATTTTGGATTTATAAATTAAGTAAACAGGCAATCTTATAAACACAAGCCGGCCAATTACACTCTTAATCTGACACAGTTAATATCACAGTTAAAGTTTTGAAGACTTAAAGCAAGCAGTATAAATAAATATGCCTATGATGAGATCTAAATTCTGGTATTAACATAGAAATGTAAATTAAAATGTGAATTAATCTGTATTTTGCTTTACATAACGAAAGTACTTTAAAACACAGATAATTATTCTTGAAGGCCTAGGGCTTTTACTCAAAGAAATTATTAAATGTCATTTTCATTTTTATCTTCTTGGGGATTGTCCATCAGACAACAGACACTTAGCAAGCTTATTATTCTAAAATACATTTTCTAGTAATTTACTTTTTTATAAAAATGCTTAACATTCTATTCTCTCCCCTCAAGGATCACAAATAGCTGTTTAGATGTTTGTAAGTTTAGGAAGGAAAGAGAGCCTTTTAAATCATTTATGGTAAGGCATCAAATAACAGTCAGAAGCACTAAGTTTATAAAACTTGCCATTAGTATTTGCTCTAAGTTAGGTAACATGCTTCAAAACATGGATTTAAACAGGCTCAGGCCTCATCTTGTTATTGTTGAAAGCAAAACTGCCTTGTTACCAATAGAGAAATGTTGAGTTCCTTAAATCCATAACTAAATAAATGCTTAGAGTACATGATATCTGAGGTAATGTTAACCTCTTGCACTAAGGGATGAATAAATTTAATAATGTGCAGGCCATCAGAGTGACAGGATTAAAGCTGTAGTGCCATAAGAATGGAGTTCTGCTCTTGGTTTTGTCAGGAGTACAGGTATCTGGTGTGATCTGAGATGATCTGCATTATCCAGGGGATGGGTATCACTGGACCTTTAGGAGGCCCATCATTTTCTGGACCAATATCTAGAGACCAAGCAAGTCAGACCACAGGGCCTAAATAGCACAAGGTCCCTACACAAGTGTAATAAATTCCACCACTGCAGAGGGAAGGGATTCAACCCCAAATTATGACATTGGAATGACAGTGTCTACCTGGAGGAGGCCCACAGTTGAGGCCCCCTCAACACTCTCCACCATCACTTAAAATTAGAAACAGGTTTCAGTTACCTAAATGGAAGTATCTAGTGTCATATTAGCTGACTTAGGACACAGAGTCTGGATTCTTGCTGCCAGCCTAAAAAGAGAAAGCTTTCATTGTTATTTCTGCCAGCCCTGTGTACATCTTGGTCAAAGGCACCTTAAAAGGTGCTCGAGATCCACATGTAACAACTGAATCACACTTCTGGTCAATACCAAAAGGAGAGTTCAGAAAAATGGTTCAAGTCACTCTGAAACATACCTTAACTGGTTGGTTGGTTCTCTGTTTCATTGAGTGCAGGCATCACAATGTTATTAATATAAAGGAAACATGTACAGAACATTTGAACACTTGAATTTAAGTACTGTTCTCTCTAACTGAATCCTGTGCCTTATCTATCCCTGCAGCTCATCCTGCACACATCTCATCACCAGGACAAATATTAGCAAAGAAATTCAAGCTTCCCACATAAAAATAACTTGAGATCCTCATTTCACAAGAGTTACACCATTTGCAAAGCATGGATTTTGTGACCATTCATATTTGCCAGTGTTATGGACATCTTTAAGCCTGTATTTGTGACCATACTAATGATGTACTGTGGGAAATACCAAACTAACACTTTTTAACAGAGCATAATATCTAGATATGCATTAAACTGCTACTAGTATCCAATTTAATTGACTAGGTAGTCATACTTCTAAACAAAAGGCATAGTACTTCAAGAAAATAATAAACTAGTCAAGTCCTCCCAAGACAGTGTCAGCAATCCACACATATCTACAAATATTTTAAATTCAGGCAGTGTTAGTTCATGTCACCTGCACGAGGATTTCAAGTGGAGTGAAAATTTAATCAGTCCTTCATTTCTCTCTGCCCTTTCTTTATTTTTCAATCTGTAAAGCCAAAGAAATATACTGAATTACCAATCAGTGAATGTCACTTATGCTCATACACAGCTCCTGTCATCTTGGATTACAGGACAGCCATACCTTACAATCAGAAATTGCCTAACCTGAGCCAACTTCTAACCGCTGACAGTAACCAAAGGAAAAAATCTATTGAAGACAATTCTTCCACTGTAGTATTTCTAATGTACTATTGTGTTTGGGTTTTTTAATTTCACATTTGGAAGTCCCACCACTGTGGATTTTAATACCTGACTTGACAAAACTCCAGCTATATTTACTACATTGCTTTACTACGCAATCCTGCACTGGCAGAGAAATAGGTTTTTGATGAGTCTAGCCCATCCCTAATATTTCCAGTTCTACAGTTCAATAATGACTGATGATGTTCCCTGGCTGAAGGTAATGGTCTGTAGGAAGACAAACTAAGGGGGGGAAAAAAAGGAAGAAAGGCAGGAAAGAATGAAAGAAGGAAAATAGAAGAAAGATGTAAGGAAAAGAAAAGCAAGGAGGAAAGTGGAAAGAATGAAGGTCATAAGGTGAACAGATGGTACAGGAACATGATTCAGTTTCCATTTCAGTTCAGATTGAGGAACATGATTCAGTTTCCATTTCTATCATACTTAACATGCCATCACAGCAAATCTTATTTACCTCATCCTCTCCCCATTAATTTTATAACATCCAGGGGTATGTGAGCAGCATGTCTGCCTGTCAGTGGTGCCTAATAAAAAACATTAAATGCCTGGAGCAGTGCATCTTTTATTGTATTTCATAAAAATCCACAATATTTAAATACAAAAAGAGAACCTTGGTATTGTGATGACAAGGGAACATGAATGTATGTGGAACAATTTGCTTGTTTAAGGGTACATTCATTCAAAAACAGAACAGTTTTTAATTGTGCATTATGTGATATTTACAATCTGTTACAAAATTGATGTATTTATGTAAAATCATTTTGAGTATGTTTGGGTAACAAAAATTATCTTATTCAAACTTTCATTCTGAGAGTGACTGTATCTTCAGTGAGCTAATGACATCTGCCACCTAATCATAAAGTGTTGTCTACCAATTTTTGGTACTCATATTTTAAAAGACCAAAATAAAACTAAAAAAAACTTAACAAAAAAAAAAGTGTTCAGTGTTATACACGTATTTTTCACCTTTCCTGCTCACATACTTTTTTTTCTAACACATCCACTCCTAGAATGATTACAAAGATGATTAAATTGAAATGCTGTATTTACATTTTATTATATTCCTCTACTATGTTTTATGAAAAAAAAATGAAACAGTCCCATGATAGGGGAATGATGAAGACATATTCCTGGCTCTTTTACATTACTTCTCTTCTATTGCTACTGATGTGTACTGGAAAATGCTGAAAATACTCTTCAATTAGTTCAACGCACATTTGTGCAAGCGAGGTTACAAAGATGGATAAACCATGTGATCCATATGAAAACCTATAATGGAACTGGACACACAACCTGGATCTCCAGTCCCTCAGCACAATGCATCAGTCACTTACATCACATCCTTCTCCCTACATATTTAAAAATATATGCAATAGAGAAAAATAGAGGTGACATTTCATGTACAATTAATGAAATACAGACGTATCAGAATCCAGCACTTCTTAATCAATAATGAAAACCAAAAAATAGAATACTGTCCTTGGTTGGTTTGGATTTTTTAAATTATTATTATTATTTCATTTTTCCAAATACATAAAAGTAACAAGAAAAAAAAAGCCTCCTTTGCCAAGACCAAAATCATTCTGCACAGTTAGCAATATAATTCTATTATTTCTCATAATAATAATACATTTTATTGTGTGAAAGATTATTTATTTCACTTTCAATTAAACATAAACCACAACACAGACAGATACAGTCTGTCAATTTCTCTGTAAAGACAGTGGATCAAAGCAATTTCCTAGAAGAGCACCACACAACCAGT
Organism: Climacteris rufus; assembly: GCA_013398175.1. NCBI lineage: Eukaryota > Metazoa > Chordata > Aves > Passeriformes > Climacteridae > Climacteris > Climacteris rufus. Next base: position 1,018,610 of record VZRZ01003275.1, read on the forward strand.
GTCTGAGGTAAGAAAAAAAAATGTGACAGGATCATCACTTTCAGATATGGATGCCATACTAAAAGAAAGCAATTTCCTCTATTGTACACTTTGTAAATATCCACCAATACATTTAAGTATCTTCCTCCCCATTCAAAGGGAGGCTTGTTTTTCTGCTTTACTATCTACATTTTAAAAACATTGATAATTTTCTTTCTGCCTTTCAGATGGTTTCTGAGAAAGTAAGTCTTCCCCTTGCCAACATCGATTTCACACCTGTAAGTTAATTTATTATTCCACCCCAGCAAAAATGAACAGTACCGATGAAATAAAACAACTTTTTCTCTACAACATCATGGTAAAAAAATACTGAAGACCAATACTGAAGATTTTCTGAGGTTAGCATTTCTTTTCAAATTATCTATACAGCTTTGTCACCAGTTCAACTGTTTCATAAAAGGGAAAAAATATGCAACACAGAATCTTCATGTATTACCAACATGTTACATAAGTGGGAAAATCTGGTGAAAATTGGTGTTTTTAAATACCAAATTTCCAATATCAAAGCAGTTACTTTGTTTCCCCTAACTGTGGCACAATATGATGAGTACTAGTGAGTTAATACAATCAGAAGCTTAAAAAAGAGGTCATCAGTCCCAGAAAGACATGCTTTTACACAATCACAGAATATGTAAGGTTGAAGGGAACACAGTGCGTCATCTGGTCCAACCTCCCTGCTCAAGCAGGGTCATCCTAGAGCTCATGGCACAGGACTGCATTCAGACGATGCCTGAATATTTCCAGTGAGGGAGACTCCACACCCTCTCTGGACAACCCATTCCATCTGTGGTCAGTGACACAGTAAAGGAGTTCTTCCTCATGTTCAGGTAGAATTTCCCGTGTTCAAATTTCTGCCATTGTCTCTTGTTCTACTGCTTGGCACCATTGAGAAGAGCCTGACTCCAGCCTCTTGACACCCTCCCTTCAGATACTGATAGGCATTGATGAGATCCCCTCTCAGTCATCTCTTCATGAGGCTGAACTGGCCCAGGTGCCTCAGCCTGTCCTTGTAGGAGAGATGCTCTTGTACTAAGGAGTTCAGAACTGGACACAGCACTCCAGATGCACCAGGGCTGAGAAGAGAAACAGGATCACCTCTCTCGACCTGCTGCCAATGCTCTTCCTAATGCATCCCAGGATACCACAGGTCTTCTTGGCCACAAGGACACACTGCTAATTCATGGACAGCTTGTTGTCCACCAGGACCTGTCAGGGCCTTCTCCACAGAGATGTTTCCCAGCATGTCAGCCCCCAGCGTGTACTGGTGCCTGGGGTTACTCCTCCCAAGGTGCAGGACCCTGCACTTGCCTTTGTTGAATTTTAGATGGTTCTTCTCTGACCATCTTTCCAGCCTGTCGAGGTCCTTCTGAAGCACTGCACAGCACTCTGGGCTATCAGCTGCTCCTCCCAGCTCTGTGTCATCAGGGAACTTGCTGAGGAGGCATCTGCTCCTTCATCCAAGTCACAGGTGAATAAGTTGAACAATACTGGCCCCAGTAAAGGCCCCCAATGAGACCCTGTGCCACTGATTACAGCCCTTTGGGATCTGCTGTTCAGCCAGCTCTCAATCCACCTCTCTGTCCACTCATCCAGTTGACGCTTCCTGAGTTTGCCTGTGAAGATGTTGTGAGAGACAGTCTTGAAGACCTTGCTGAAGTTGAGGTAGACCAAAATCCACTGCTCTCCCCTCATCCATTCAGGTAGCTCTTTAATCATAGAAGTCAACCAGGTTGGTCAAGTACGATTTACCTTTAAACAATTCATGCTGACTATTCCTGAAAACATTCTTGTCATCCACGTGGATAGAGATGGCCTCTTTTCCAAAGCCCTGAGCCAACTGGAATAGAAGCAATGCTACCAAGAGGTAGCAACAGAGACACAGATCTAATTCCCCCCGGCCATGTACTGCAGATGATCTTTTAAGATGCACCCACAAGGAATTTTCTTCAATATTCTTTACGAAAATATCTTCTACAAATACTCCATAACCCAGCTATCTCATTCCACAGTGCTATTCCACACAAGGGTCAATCATGATACGATTCATAATTAATTAATCCAGAAAGCAAAATATTTTTCATCCACAATTACAAAACAACTGTCGAATAATACAGGTTTTTTTTCACAGTGTAATAAAAACTGCTATTGTTCTACAGAGAGAAAGCATCAAGTGACTTTAACGTTCTTCAGAGCTATTGCAGCTTATTGCTTCAACTGCACATCCCCTAGCACAGCAGATTTAACTCCAGAATGTTCAATCCCTTTCTCAAAAACTGGGTTCCAGCCTCAGTACTTGAGATTTGATTGCCTAATATTAAGCACTGAATCAATGGAACATAAGTTTCCTCGCACTCTGAAGCTCTGATATAGAAATTAACAGGAGCTTCTAAACATGGGAAAAACACCTGAACAAGCCCCTAAGTTAATCATGTTATATAATACCTCAAAAGGTATGCTAGAAACATTATTATCACTGCTGAAGTTCAGATAACTCCTCAGCTGGTATAAACCAGATGTTAATAAGCAAAGAAACATTGTACCAACACTTTTAGTTAATAAGCAGAACTACAGAAATATTTTTTCATTTATCTGTAATTTATGTCAAATTTAATTCATCACAGAAATAAACTGTTGCCACTTAATTGCTCTTAGTGTACAGCAAAGATGTTTACAATGAATGATGATAAGCAGGAACATGAATGAACAGTTGCCAGGCAACCAATAAATAAAGGTTCCAAATAGCATGACCTCTCTTTAAAGGATAAAGCTCTAATCATAATTATTTTTCAAATCCATTTCAGTGCCAACTAAAATCATGTTTGCAGCACTAATCCTGGCCTTCCTCATACAAAATGAAACCAAATCTGTCATTTGACATATCACAGATAACAAATTAAACAGACGCAACTTGCTCCTTCAGATTATGGTCAACAATGCAGTTTGAAGATGGCAAACAGGTTAGACATTAAACTGGAATCCAAAACAGAGACTTGAGAGATTTAAGTAATTTAAATAGGGTAATTAATTTTTTAAAGTTATATTGTTTGTTTAAGGATCTTCAAACAGTATCAACAAAAAATCCTCCAGTGTTTAACACCACAAAATGATCGTTCGGTAAAGTAGAAAGATGAGAAAGACCTTAAAATATGAAACCAGATGCAGTTTGAAATGCTTTAAAATCCATATAATACCACATTCTATCTTTATAAACTCTTACAACACAGTCTTGCTGAGTGCATAAGCAGAGCTGAGGTGCCTAGAGCAAGCACTGACCTTTTAGATGGATTCAAATAAAACTGACAAAGAGCAGCATAAATCTTAAACCAGTTAAAGAACACAGTATGTCCACTTTGAAGAAACAATGAATGGTTATGCAGGAGTTTTACATTATGCCTTCCAAATAACGAAATTGAGAAAACTTGGGCTTGTTCAAGGTTTACTGGTGGGCTAATAAATTTTGTATTTATTTTAGTAAGCTCCCATGTCAGAAAACACTAGGAATACATGTTTTTGTAGGTTTATCTTGCACTACATAAAGTGATTACGTAAATCTCTTTAACCATTTCATTTCTTTTCTTTAGTAGAATTGAGATTCATAAAAAGCATTGATGCTTAAACACTAAACTGTCAAGAATTTGCAACAGGCAAACAAGATGAACTACAACAATAAACAAATACATTTTGCACCTAAGGTATAACACATGATGTCAACTGTGAACCTATAAGAACAGGCACCATCTTTCCAACGTCTTTGGAAAAAATACAGGCAACAGAAACCATGAAGTTCCCTGCAACAACAGTAGCACAAAAAAAATCACACTTCACAGTAGAAAATGCACTCTAACAACTAAGTGGTCTACCCGTGTGTTTCTTCACATCAAATGAGAGCCAGTAGGTATTGACCTTCTTTGATAGAAAAGCATTCTGTTGCCTACCATCAGACACATAACTTCCCAATTATTTTCCTTATTTAGATACAACTGCTCATCAGAGACCTTTACAGGAGCTTTTATTTGTATCCGAATTTTATCAATATGCAAATAGGAAACACACCATATTTTATCTATATTTTCCTTACTAATATTTCACCCATTAATCACCTTCACCACCGGATTCAGTAACAATGCTCCATCCTTCTAATAATTTCAGTTTGAGCTCCTTGTTTTATCAAAAGTACAGTTCATTTAGTTGATAACTTATGCAAGAGTGAGAGTCTGAACTTAAGCAACTGAGAATCATGCATACTGACTGCAACTAAAAACAAGGCAGAAGATCCAGTAAATTCCTTTTAGGACAGATGGCATTACTGATGCCAAAACCACCTTAATTGCTTTTCCATAGTTTTCAGCTTGCATTTTAATGAATTACAAAAGTATTGTGTTGTGCCTAGAAACATCACAATCAAGCCCACTAGTTGAAAAGCGTGTAAAGGTGATATTGGAGCATTTTTTTCCCCTCCCAAACGTTTATTTCTTTTCAATTACCAGCTGAAGAATGAAACTACTCTGGTTTTAAGCCTAAAAGACCAGGAATTTGTGGAATTAAAGGACATGCATTACCATTCAGCAGGAGCTGTAAAGTTTATTAACAATGAAAACAATGGGGTTCTCAAACACTTATTACCATGGAGGAAACTGATGGTATTTTTCTAAAGTTTGGATTCCACTGTGTTTTTTTCCACAATATGCAATTTAACTATCCCACTTTTGAAAAGGGGAGACAACTGTATTGTTTTAAAGAGCTGCTAGCACTAAAATAAGAGTAATTTTAAGACCTCCCCTAGGGATTCAAGTCTATACATTTAGCATTAGAAGGAGAAAAATAGAGCATAACTGCCAGCTTGAGGAGACAGATGATGAGGCATGTTTTCTCTCTAGTGTTTCTCAAATCACAGACACAGTCAATGAAACTAGGTGCAATCTAAAAGCACTTCTTTCTTTGACAGGGCTTAGGCAGTTATCTTTGGGGTACACAAAATATTATTATTATACTGAGGAGTCCAGTAGGGGGAAGAAGGTAGATCGTTGCTCTATCATTTTTTAGTAACAAATTATCTTTTATGTGTTTGATTCAGTTTTACATTTGGAATGTTATATTAATAACTGTTATTCCAGTCACTATCTCACTGATGGACATCTTCCCCTGCTAGTGTACAGATATAGTTAAAAACAGTAGAAAAGCTCTACATTGATGACATAGTCCTCCACTAATATACTTATTTAATGAAGTCATTGGTTTGGACCAATAGTTCAGCACTGAAGAGGGAGCCAACAGTGTGGTCCTTAGTTTTTCTCATGATGTCAGAAACAAAGTCTCACACAAACGCTACTGGTAATCAATGAACTTTGAAAATTAATCCTAAAATCTTGCTATGCAAATGACTATGTGATTCCTGAACTTCATCATGATTTCTTAACCTATCAGTTACAATCACCTCTCATGAATCTCTACCACAAAGCTCTCACCAATACAGAGTGCAGGTGTGCCCCTCTTGTGTCCCATACCCCATGACGTGAATCCTACTCTGCTGTGTCTAATGAAACACTGCATACATGAATACATTTCAGGATAGACAATTCACTTATCATTAGTAGTTTGAGGAAATCCTCCATGCAGCTGTTTCGCTAATAGAAATTTTACAATTTTACAGAGCGACAACCAAATTACAAGGAACAGAAATGTTCATAGAAGCTTTTAAACTTCAGCTTTGTATTTTATTTTTAAAAGGAAACGTTATTTACTGTCTTTGAACTACAGCAGCATCTCCTAGAAATTGCCCTGGCTCACACCACTGAAAAAAACAGACCAAAAAAATTCAACAAGACCACACAGATTTTACTTATCAAACAGGAAGGTGGATTAAACAAGACAGAGCAAAAAGAAATAAATCACTTCCACATTTAATAATGTTCAACAGGTATTATCTGTACTTTATTTAAGTAAAAGAAAGAAGGAAAAAAAAAATCTGCTTTTCAACCATCCTAAGAACTTTCTACTGTGACATTTCATTCAACTATATGTACACTACTTCTTTCCTGAAGTCTACTTTGCATATTTATTCTTATTGTTATAAGAAAAGTTGTATTTTCACAATTTACTGTGAAGTACAACTGCTTTATGCACTTGTGCTGACATGCAGAATTGTACAGCACAATACATACTTGCTGTTGCCAAGTCCTTTGCCTCAAATTTCCCATGCTTTTAGCCTTTGCTGTTCCCAGCAAAAAGAAAATTGAATTTTCAGCACTATCCAAACAATGTGAACATGGCAACGGCTGTTCTGGGGCAGATCTCAGATTCACTTAGCCCAGGGCCATGTCACTAACTGTGGTCAAAGGCAGTGACCTAGGGAAAAGCACCGTACTAGGACAACTCTCAAATAACACAGCAATCTCCTGGAACACTCTTCTGGCTCCCAGCAATGTGTGGCTCAAAGACTTGAATAAGAAGAGACTGAAAGCATTGGCATATGACAACACTCTTTGTTTTCAGAAGGGCTGGGAAGAAGAGCAGGAGATGGCATATTTAAAGATGAGAAATATGTGGCCTCATCACACATACATGCCACTTCATTCTATCCAACAGTGTTTCTTACTCCTGATATTGCCTTTGCCCTCAAAATGTGCTGTTTTCCATATGGAAGAGGTGGCAAAAATGAAAGTGTTTCCCTTCTTTCCTCAGAAAACCTCCTCCTGACTGGAGCTGGCCTCCTGTTCATATTCCACTTGACTAAACCAATCTTTTTCTCCTCCCACACTAGCTCCATCTGCTGCCCGTCTCTCCAGCACAGCCAGATGCCAGCAAAGCAGACTGCTGTGGGAGGAGAAAGTTCTGTCGCTGGAATTTCATCCCTATACTCTGCAGGGGGCCAGCCTGTGAAGCCTGGGGAGGATACAGAGAGCAACTTCCTCTCTTCCACACTCCTTCCCCTGCTCGTCAGTAAAGAAGGCAGCTGAGGACATGAGCAGAAGGATAGAACTGTGTGCTCTGAAATATACAGCTTTAATATTCATATAGCAAAAGTCTCACAATTGTACTCCAGACCTGAACATGGTACACACCACATAAACATGTGAGATGACATGAGTCTTGCTCCAAAGAGCTTACAATCAAACAGAACCAGAGATGTGCATTTGTGATAAGGATCAAATGCGTGACTAGAGCACGGATGACAGAGAAAAAATATTCAGATTTATAATCAGGAGAGATTTTAATGATGGAGTAAAAAGACAATACTTTCTGGAGAGATGAAAGTCACAAGAAAGAAGCAAAGGAGGAGTATTGTTAAGCTGAGAGAATTGCATGTACCAAAGGAAACTGCCTGTAGAGAAGGAAAGAGTAGGATGAAAACAGACACGGAGAAAGAAAACGTGGGTTCTTTACATATTTGACATGATCTTGCATGAGACAGAGGAAGAAGACGTACAGGTAAGGACTTTAGACAAAAGAGAGACAGTCTAGGAATGGAGGAGAATCTGAACGAGCAATCCTGTCAGAGAAAGGAGCAAGAACGTGTATCAGTGAGAACAAGAGCTCATAGAAAACAGGCAAGTGTGCATATGTGTGAGACAGGGACACAGACTTCATTTTTCTGAGAGAAAGAATTATGGGAACCCAGGAGACTAAAGAGACTAGAAACAAACAAGTCTGATGTATGGGTACAGCAGAAAGTTTTGAGTGGGGTTTGCAAGACAGAAGAAAGTGAAGGAACAGAGCAATCTAACAGTAAACCAGAATTATGTATTAGAAAGAGCACATATAAATTACAGAAATATAAGAAGAAAAATCAAGAAGTTGAATTGACAAGGAAAAGAAAAAGGAAATAGACACATCACATTGCAGTAGAGTAAGGGATCACAGCAGAATAAATGGAGCAGAACAGAACAGAGAAAAAGGAGGAAAGAATACATACAAAGATGATAAAAGCCAGTAAAGGAACATTAGTCAAGTGGGAGCACCATGTAAAAACTCCTAATGGAAAAACTGGGAGTGTAGGCAAAGGTGACTGTAAATGGGATGTTCACTGAATTGTCACCGTACACCCTTAGGGTTTGCCCCATCTAGGTATCCTCAAATTTTAATCTCCATTTTCACTTGGAAAAATACTGTTTCCTTGTCCTCCACACCCTCTAACTTCTGAGTTATAGTTGCACCTTTATGACATTTGTTCCACTATTTCTAGTGGCAACTCTTTTTCTTACGTTAAATGGGAAAACGATCTTATTTTTTTCAGATACTCTACGACAAAGAAACGTGCCAAAAATCTCAAGTTTCCTTCCTCCTGTCCTCATAACGCTTTTTCATTCATTCTTCTTTGAAAAAAACCATGGCAAACCGAAACAAAAAAAGCCTGGGGAAACTCAGCAATACAGTGGTATCTTAAGTCCAAGATATTTAGCGAGCTTTCCCTGAGCTCCATGTCCATACTATGTCCCAGGTTTCCTCCGTGCCCGGGTGAGGGTTTCGCGTCTCCCGTGGGCGAGGGCAGCGGCCGGCATCGCGCTGCCGGGATAACGGGATCTCCGGCTGAAACGCATCCATCAGGCGGGGCAGCGCGGGGAGGGGAGCGCGCTACCGGCTGCTGGAAGGAAAGCCTACACAGACATATGCCCTGGCTGCTGGAAGACATGGCTGGCTGGCGATTTGATTTGATTTGATTTGAGGGACATAAAAAAGGGAAGGGAGGAAAGGGAGAGGGGGAAGCACACACGCTCGCACACGCATCCGGCTGATCTTACCTCCACATTGAAATACTGCTCCGCTTTGCACACTGTAGCACATAAAATCCAAATGAAGGTTTGCAAGAAAAACACCCTGGATTGATACACGAAATCCAACCGGCTTCCAGTGCTGGATGCGAGTACGATCATAGTGAACTGTGCTTCAGCGGGTGGAAGATCTCTCTCTCTCTCTGCCTTAAACAAACGCACAAACAAACCAACCCCCTCCCCGTGTCGGTGAAGAGCCCGTAGCGCAGGTTCACCCACAGCCGGGGAGGAGGAGGAAGAGGAGGAGGAGGAGCAGCAGACACTTCTCAGCACAGGCGGCGGCGCGGCAGGGTCAGCTCTCGCTCATCGTCACCACCAGCCCCGTAAGGAGGGAATGTGGCGTCCGAGTGCAGTCGCTGCTCCTGCACGACTCCTCTCTGCCCAGCAGCAGCAACCGCCTCCCCGTGTCCTCCCTCCGCTCCCGCCTCCTCCACCTCCTCCTCCTCTCCTGCCTCCTCCCCTGCCTCCTCCCCTTCAGCCTCCGCCTCGGCCTGGGGGAGGCAGCCAGGCGGGCGGGCGGGCTCTGCTCGGCTCGGCTCGGTTCGGTTCCGTTCCCTGCTCTGGCCTGGCCTGGCCCGGCCCGGCCCGGCTCGGCTCGGCCTGGCTCGGCTCCCTGCCTCGCCTCGCCCCCCGTCGCTCCCCTCCACTCCAGAATGTTCAGGCGAAACCTACATGGCCCCGCCCCGTAGGCGGCATAAAGGCGACGGCCCCACCAGGCGGCCCGGCCGCGCCAGCGCCGCATGGCCGCGCTCGTCGGGCCCGGCCCGGAGCCGCCGGGAGCGGCTGCTGGGGAGAGGCGGGCGGGGGGCAGCGCGCGGCTCTTCCCCACATCCCGTCCCCAGGCAGCCGCACAAGCGCCGGAGCCTCCCCGTCCTCCTCTCGGAAGGCTCCCGGCGCGGAGCGAAGGCCCCGAGCTCCCCGTGGCCCCCGCCGGGCGCCAGCGCGGCCGCGCGGTGCCTGTGCGCGGGGAACGCCGCGCTCCCCTGCCCGCGCTGCCGCTTGGGTGGGTGACAGTCTGTATAATGCGCCCAAGTATATGGCCATACGCCTAAGGGAAAACAGTGTGTGAAATGCTGTAGCACAGACTAACTTTGTGCTGGATATTGTCATATTCTAAATGCCTTGTGAGTATGGCAGATAAACTACTCTTGCAGTGATTTTATGGTGAACGAGACTTTTTGTGCAGCCCTTTGATATGTCATCCAGTGAAAAGAAGATGATGCATAACATCAGTGGACAAGATACTGCAATAACGTATCTCGGGGGGAAAAAAAAGAGAGTGGGGAAAAAAAACCAGCAACAAAACTCCAAGCTTACTGAAAAAAGAAAAAAAAAAATCAAAATTTTATCTTTTTATTTGGTTATCAAAAAAGATGCAAAGATACTTGATCATTCTATGGGGCAAACCAGAAGTAAAAGATGTACATGAGAGATGAAATATCGGTACTCTGATAGTTGAAGTCAATGGCTGTAATTAAAACACATGCAGACTACATGTACACAGTAGATGTGTCTAGGAATGTGTTAGGTTCTCCATCATTTGATGTCTTAAGAGTCAGGCAGTTACCTGAAGAAGCCGTGATCTGCCTAACCAATAGTAATCGAGTTTAAGCAGAATTTCTCACGTGGTTTACCTTTTTCATGTTAACTGCTTGATCTAAAGGTATTTTCTGTTCTTCAGATTGTTAGTGATGTGAATTTTGAAATTATGAAATAAAGAGTTGTCAGCAAGCCCAAAAGACCTGTTGGCACTTTGGTGGCAAATATGGGAAATCAAATTAAAGAAATTAATAATTAGGCACATGTTAAAGAAATGCCTTGGAAGAAGCAGGAGAAAACGTAATACTGACGCATGCAAATGATATTTGGGAAGAAAATGAAAAAGTAAAATCAAAAGGATACTGGTAAAAGAACAGCACTTCAGAAAATAATCTGGGGGCTGTAATGTAAGTATGAGTCAGCAATGTGGTACCATTAAAGAAAAAAGACAAAGAGGCTCATTGTGGAGTATATTAATAGGTGTGCAGTAAATCTGACAGGACAAATTATTTTTCTGCAAGGGGTTGACAAAGCCAACTGTGTTTGGTCTCATACTGAAGAGAGACCAGAGAAAAATTACAAAATATTAGAACATATAGAAAGTAAGACATAGGTGTAGAAGTTTAAAGAACACTAGTCTGAGAAGATGGAGCTAAGTGGTCTCTTTATGTGGTAAGTGTTGGGTGAAAAGGACAGAAATATTATTTATTTCTGGGAAAAACAAAGAAAAAATGAATCATCTAAATTATTCATAAAGTTTAGATTCAATGCTAGACAAAACTTTCTAAAATGTTAAGGTTTATGTATTGGAATATATATATGCTTATATATATCGGAAAAATAATGTTCCAAATTCAGCATTTGGAACAAGATACCTAGTGGAAGCACGGAGTCTTTTCTATATGTGAGTTTGCTGAGAATGATTATTATAGCTCACCTCTCTATTCTTAGGGCAGTGTATGGTATTATGAGATCTAGTAAATTTTTTTACTTCTGTCAAAGGGAATTCAGTAATTTCTTTGCTTTTTTTACTCTGAATTCATCACTGTAATTGATATGAACGAAACACTAACTTTATACCGTCCCTTTTGTTTTTTCCTCTTTCCCAAAGGGACTGTGTTTGTGCCCTCAGCACCAGCTCTATTTTTGCCAGTCCATTTTGTAGAGTCTGTCATTAGTGTAATATCCGGAAATGGAAACGGAAATTAAAACAGTTAAGTTACTGTAACTGGAATTTCATTTGTCTGCCCTGTCAGGACTGCTGTGGCTATTTATTGTGAAAAGTACAGGGCCATAAATACAGCCACCTTTTTTCTTTACACTGATCCATTGGAAGAAGAAAGAAGAAAAGCAAGGGTATGAGTAGAATGATAGACAACAAAGGCACCTGAATATTTCTTAAGTGTGTTTGAGGAAGAGAGAGAAAGGGATTGGTAAAGAAAGAGAGTAGCAATGTATGAATCGGAGTGCCAAGGGAGAGACAAGGCGTACGAAGGGCAGAGAAGATATTTGAAGTGAAAAATATCATTCAAGAATGCTTGTGTGAGTGAAAAAATGCCAGCAATGGTGGAAAAGGTCTTTGAATATTTATGAGCAAGCTGTGGGTAGAAACATGTAAGAGCAGGGTCAGAGCCTCATGAAACGTGTGAGAAGGAAAAAGAAAAGAGAAAAGAATTTAAATCTCCATACAGAGGACTGTACTTATGTGTGTATGGGATTATGACAGAGATTAAAGAAAAGACAAAGCAACAAAGATGAAAGGGTAAGTAAACAAGTAAAGAAGGAAGAAAGCAGAATAATGAAATTGGAAAGAAATGGGAAATGTTTGTTGAAGTGCTTGAATGATTCAAGTTACATGCTTTATAAGGTTCTTGCAGATTTTTATCTTAATCAAATATCCATATGATTTTTATATTCTTGCCTATGGCAGTTACCAGTAGTAATTAATAAGCAGTGAGCTGGTTTGTAGGGAAGCAAATTTGAAAAACTGAAATTGAAAGTTTTTGTTCTAAGACTTTTGACCTTTAAAAAAGGCAGAAAGAGATTTCTCTGCTATGCTCCCAACCAGCCCATTGACCATTTGAGTTTCTTAGACTCTAGAATATGTCTTTTATGGATGACTATAGTCACAGGCTTGCAGTAGGTGATTACCAGAAGCAGACACAGACATGATACATTCCCATGTCCAGCTTTGAACACAGGGCAAAAGCCTTTCACTGTTCTGTATACTGGTTATGAATAAAAATTCATATGATAAGAAAAAAAAAATCAAAATATTACATGTTGTCCTTTCTGCATTTTGTGTTGCTTAGCTGCCGATATTACCAGCTTGAACTTTTAAAAAAGAGAGCTTCATTACAAGATACAACAAACCACACAAATTGAAGTAAATACCACATATCTCACACCATTATATTTAATTGTGGTTTGGAAAAGATTTTCTAAACATCTTACCTTTTACTCGTGGAATGAGACTTCCATAGATGTGTCCATATGAATTCTGTTTGACTGTTTGAAACGTCCTACAGGATGTGAAGACAATAAACAAGTTTCACAGCGTAGGAGGGATTATTACATTGAATATATATTCCTGTCAGGATCCCACTCATATTGCCTGTGTTCAGGTTACTATTTACCTACAGGTTTACTGTAGGTGTAAGGTTGTCCTGTCAGGAAATAGAACTACAAGTAGACTTATACTGTCAGTGCACTTTACTGTCTTGTCTTACAGCTCCATAAATGGCTTTATAAAGAACCTAAGTAAAGATAATAAGAAATGACAAGGTAAAACCTCACACATAGTTGTAGTATCACATGGAAAATACTTACAGTCATAAAAATCAGTCATATTTCAGAATATTTTGGTTCGTGTTTGGCTGCCATTTTTGACAAAGAACCAGTGAAGTCAGAGTGGAAGAAAATCTGAAAGTATAATTTTTTTTTTTTGGAGTTCTAAATTGATTTTCTAATTCATAGAACCATAATATCATGGAATAATTTAGGTTCAATTACATCTTTATAAGTCATGTCCAACTTTCTGCACAAAGCAGAGCCAACTCAGATTGCTCTGGTGCTTGTTCAGGGAGTTACGAATGAAGTTAGTCTAACCCAAAGATCATTTCCTCATCTGCAATATGATTTCTCTCTTTCAAGGAGCTATTTTGAGGGTAAAATCTCTTCTGTGAGGCATTTGTCAGGCTTTTAGTCATTTTGGTCTCTGTAATGACAACACCCATTTCATCAAGTAGAGCAGGTATTTCCCAATCTCTTGAAGGCAGGAGAAGTAGTCAAGAGAAATAGGTACAGAAAACATAATTCTCAGCTGAATATTGAGAGAAATACATTTTATAGTGAAAGAACATAGAGTGAAAAATAAAAATGGCTCCTGAAAGAAAAACATCAGTTAAGTATACAATAATAATAAAAAAAAATCTTTTCAGATAATAGCATTTTTAGGCACACAAACTATTATTGGATTACTGAAGAAGAGATAAAAAAATACTCGGAATCAGTCAAGTTCTTACTTATTTACTCTGTGCAACTGTTCTCATGAAACTTTATTTTGTTTACTTTATAACAATTTTCATGCTGCTTTTTTCTCTCCCACTCTTGATGCATTCTCGCCATGCTTTCTGACTCCTTTCTTGTAGAGCAAGAAAGACCCATTCAAGCATCAAGTCTATCAGCAATTCCCCAAAATATTTATCTCAAATTAGAGGATTCCTTACAGCCAAAAGCTTACAAGCAGTCCAGCTGTCCTTTGGACTGTACTGGTGATTATTCACTGCGTTTACAATAGTGTCCAAATAGCAGTCTGGTGATTGTTGTAAGATCTTAACAATCTGTGTTGAGTATTGTTTCCTTAATTTTTACAAGGTGTCCTGTGTTTAAGATTGATATTGTTAATAGCTAGGAGAAATACACAGTACATGTAACAGAAAAAATAACACAGAGCAGTGTCAGGTGAGCCTGACAGATTTGAGGAGGAAGGCACAAGAAGTTCTGAGACAATACAAAGGCATAGCCAAACAGCTGGAAAAGTAACCAGGTGCTCTCTAGAAATATTTAAGGGCTTGGTGAAGAAAAACACAAACAGGTGTCTGTCCTAAATACTGTGTTTCAGAGGTGTTTAAAGGTCTAGTTTCTAGGTGGTTTCTATAATATAAATACAAAGGCTTCCATATCTTTATATCAATTTGGATCTTAAATGGAAGGTAATTATTCCAAGTTTTGTGTTGCTCAAACCCAGCTGGAAATTCCACATGAAGGTGGTTTAAACTAGGCCTTTTTAAAAATACTCTATTAATTAACTTCCCCAAATAAACTGTACTTAGAACCTGTGTCATCTGTTTTATTGCCCACAAAAATGAATTGCTATTTTCTCTTTTCAGGTTTTAACACACTAAGTACATTTTTTTCCTTATGTTTACAGTATAAATGAACATTGGAAGTGTTACCTTGGGAAAGATAAGTCTTGGCAATTGAAGTTTGAGAGAAATAGCATTATATTTGGCAAAAGTAAACCTCAGACTGGAATTTCATAGATGGATTGGATGTATCTGGCAATAAGAGCAGCAGTAAAATAAATAGGAATGTTAATATTTAAATCTCATTGGTGAGTTTCAGAGTTAATTACCAGTGTCACTAATGAAATTGTTGCACCTCTTAAAGCTATTTTTCTTCAGATTTGGAGAAAAAAAATCTTTTATACTTAACCTGCACGTTCAAGGATGTCTTTACTGTGACAGCGTAATTTCTTTACTAATTTACTTTTGCATGAATTAAAGTTTATGTTCTAAAAAGGGGTTCTGCTGCTTTAGTAGCCCAAGAACTGGAGTTACTTCCCTCAAAACCATCAGACACATACGACTCCTTAAGATCATTTTACTTTATGCCATGCACATAAGAGATTTTTGTTCAAGAGCTGAGAGAAGAGCTTAGAAAAGAAAACCTGCATGTTGCTTGTAAAAAGACAGCAGTGTTAACAAAAGAAAACATGTTCTAAAAGGGCACACTTGAAAATATATCTTCAGAGGCCAGCCTTCAAGAAAGAGGAGGTTTCTTGAGGTTAAGGGTTTTTTTTTACTTAATTCTACAATAGAGATACACCCAAAGTGACAGATACATATCCAATAGAAACAGTTACTCGAGAGAGGAAAAATCACACACAGAGGGTTCATATCCGTATTCCTCCAACTACAATCTGTTTGTTTTCCCCTTTTTTTGACAACCTTCCATGTTAAGATTATCCTTTTTCTATGATTGACTAACTATTTGTCATTTGGGAACTAATGGTAAGGTCAAAGAGGACTATAAAATAATGTACATTCTCATGAGACTAGCACAAAGGTTCCATTTGCAATGTCAACTTTTTATCTTGAATGCTGGTATCCTAATAAGAAACATTTGATTTAGAAATGCAGCCTTTTAGTGCAAGAATATTAGAATGTGGATGAATATTTGTAGTCACACTTATCCCAAGGTGAAAAAAGTTGGAAAGGTGAAGGTGAAGAGAAGAAAAGATTCAGAAAATTAATTCTTTGGAATGATAGAGCAGATTTGTTTACCAGAATGTTGCTATCTGAAAATGCATTGCACACTCACAGAATCTAGTTGCACCATATAGATGATTTTACATATCTTTGGGGGATGTAAATTTGGACCTGACTCAGTTTTCCTGTGCCCAGGCTCCTCTGTCTAAAGAATGTTCAGTTCCTCTGTTTTTAACACAGTGTACTTCTTGATTGGAGCATTGTGAATGCTCTCTTCTTACTCCTACAGGTGGTTTTTAATCTATATTCCAGAAGGAGAGGATAGATAATTGTTTTTAAAAGTGATTTGCTGTTTATTTAGTTGCTAAATAATCACCTCAGATTTACACAGGGTTTACATTAATTGATTGGTATTGCAGTTGTCCAGCTTAATAACTGCTCTGAAAACATTTCTTACTCTTCATGTTAGCATTTTTATTGTGTCCAGTCATTCATAGTGAAAAATCACCTTCATGTAGTCAGTGGGCTTGATGAGGTGAGGGGTCTTTAGTAGACTTTCAAACCTTCAGCTCTCACTGACTCAAAGGCAGATGAAAACTTTTGTACTTTTTAGAAAGTTTCTAACATTTTTTTAGACCAGACACATAATTTGTCAGGGTGAATAAAATTTCTGGATGGCAGAGGATGACAACAGCCTCATTAGAAATATATGGGGCTCTTCATTGTAACACATATTCAAAGGTTGTTATTCTGTGAGATTGTGTCTATGTTTGCATGCACACGTGTGTGTGTGTGTGTGTGAGAGAGAGAGAGAGAGAGAGAGAGAGAGAGAGGAAGAGAGAGCACAGAAGGCAGAATTTCACATTATCTTAAGAAACATAGTGTCATGTCTAGTTTTTAATTACAAATAACCAGAGAGCTGCCAGAAAGTAGAGTGGGAGGTAGAGTTCTGAGACAGAAACTTCTTGCTTTTCCCAAAACCCATAGATGCACTTAACTTCAAAGTTAGGATGTTCATTCATGTATTGAACAAAATGAGTGTGAAATATATACATAGTATCGTAACGAGAACATATATATAAATATGGACTGAGACAATGGAGGTTAGATGAAAGTAAAAGAGATTTTCTCCTTAATTCTTTGAGCAAGTTCCATTTTACCAACTCTACCTTGTCTGAAACTCAAGTCTTTTAAGACGTAAAAGTTTACCATTTCTTATTAATCAAATAAGTGTGCTAGTCTCTTCTTTAATTATCATTACAACTTTAAGACTGAAGCTCATATAAGAGTTTAGTTTGTTTTTTTCTATTTTTATGCTGTTTGTGCTTCATTTGTTTTACCAAAGTGATGTTAACATACATAGAGTTGTAGTGTGTAAGTGTCTAACTGGAAGACATATGGAGAGAGGCTTTTTTACAAGGCCATGTAGTGATAGGACAAGGCAGAATGGTTTTGAATTGAAAGAGAATAGGTTTAGATTAAATATTAGGAAGAAATTCTTTGTTGTGAGGCTGGTGAGGCACTGGAACAGGTTGCTTGGAGAAATTGTGGATGCCCCATCCCTGGAAGTGTTCAAGGCCATGTTGGATGGGGCTCTGAGCAGCCTGGTCCAGTGGGAGGTATCCCTGTCCGTGTCAGGGGGGTTTGGAACAAGATGATCTTTAAGGTCCCTTCCATCCTAAACCATTCCATGTTTCTAAGAGCTCTAAGCTTTTTGTCGTTTTTCTTATTTGATGTACTTCTGAGCAACACTTATCACTATAACATTCAAAAACTAAAATATAAGGGTTACAAATCTAAATCTCCATAAAGCACATAAATAATCAATAGTCTAAAGAAAATAGCTGATTTTACATTTAGATGAGGAATTCAAATACATCTATAAGTATATGATCATATGGAAAATACTCAGGACCCACAAGTAGTAATCAGATGACTTATGAAGCTATGAAGACTCATACAAGACTTGAAAATTTCCAGTAAATATACTGCAAATAACCTATTAATTAAAAATAATTTGATTAAAAATTCAGCTCTAAAAAGTGTAAAGCAGATAAAATAATTTCCAGCATTCAGCTCAATGTGCTTTAGAGTGATACTTTCATTTATTTCAATGGAACTAACTTTTACTACCAAAGGACTTGTTTCAGGAACTCTGTTTTGTGACTTAAATAATTTCCTATAGCATAGTACAACCAAATACTTTGCTAATACATTAATGTCTATGTGACAAGAGAAGCAATAATAACTTTGAAAATAAAATATTGTTTTATTTTTTATAATATGAATTTCAGGTAAGTGCAAAGTCTGTAGAACTTAGGTCTTCAGTCTAACAAGATTATTTCAGTATTCAAAAGTGGTTCTCGTGTGCATTTAAGGGCACCTTTTCATTATGGTACTTTACAAATACTTAATAAAATTGAAGCCTTTTTCCTAGCCTTGCTATATAATTCCCTGGATTTTTACTCACTTTTTCTCTTTTAAATCACAATGATATAGGTAACGTGGTTTGCTAATACATACCACATTCATGTAACTTTTTCTCTTTAAAGTGTTATCACTGGATACTTACTTTTCCAACCCTCAGGATAATTTCAAGTTACTTGACAGTACTTCATACCATGACATTGGCATCATGGTATTGAACTGGCACTGTGGAGTTTGCAAGTATTCTGGAGATCAACGTACGTCAGAGAAAAGATCCTAAATCTGATTAAATTTAATGATGGCATATACAAGTACCAAACTTGGCAAAGATGTTATATGGGCAGTTACAAAAGGAGGAAGAGCAAAGTATAGATGTGCCTTAAGCTGGATTAAGGTTTATAAGATGTTTCCAAAAAAAGGTAAATATCATTTTGGGAATCGCTCATGGAAAACTGACTGCTCTGAGTGACATTTTTTCTTCCTTCCTCAGTCTTGGCAAGCTTTCATCTAGAAATTAGGTTTGGGCACCATTCTCTAAGAGAAAACAATCAGAAAAGAGCACCAGAGTGATCAGAGATTTAAAGACAGATGAGAATAGCTTTTGTCTTGAACTGTAAATTGGATTTGTGTAGCCTAGATAGGAAGATGGTGCAGAGGACATGGTAATCAACTCTAAGAAAATGTGCAGGTATCATGAAAAAAACACATTTATCCCCCATCACTGTGGGATAAATTTGACTTAATTTAAAACCAAGACAGGTAGACATATTTTTTCCTTGCTGTAATAATATGTAAACATTGGAAGAGTCTACTCTAAAAAGGCCATGAAAATGAAAAACTAAGAATGTTTCAAATCACTCCTGCCTGAAAGCAGAGTAGATTGACCAAAGGACTGACCCATTAAAATATCTTTTTAATGAATTACAGATAAATTATCCAATAAACCTTAGAAAAAAAAGCAAATTGATATTTGATCTGTGTTTAAATATGTATAGAAGTTTTTTACTAGTTCCAGCCCTTCAGAAGGAATATAGGACAGAGAAATATTTGCACTTCTGCAGTACATAGATTAAATTTATTTATTAAATACAAGTTTCTCTTCTTTTTTTTTTTTTAATTAGGAAAGATCATCAGGTGATGTGAAGTTTTGTGGGCTTTTGTGAAACACATTAGTGTGCTGACTAATGGGACTACTCTTTGAAACACTAGTATTCTCTCCTTTCACTTTTGCAGACAGATGATGTATTTTTCTGTAGCTCCTGAAACGAAAAGCTTTTAATTTAATGATTAAAAATGTACTTGCTTGGAATGACATGAGCTTGCCGTTCTGAGAACATGATGACAGTAATACAATTGTGATGTAATTACTGCATGTACAGCTTTGGGAAGTGATCTCATTTTCTGAAAACCGTGGGTCCTCCTAACAGTTACCAGTACAATCTCTAAACTTACTGTTACAGCTGCAGATGTCAATAATCAAACTGTAGCCGTCTTTTAGGACATTTTGTTGCTATTTTCAAAACATGAGCTTGAGTATGCTAAATTGTTAAAAATACTGCCCACAACATCTTATTTTCTAGAAAATTTTCCATGTATTGGTAGATGAATAAGATAAGTAGGCAAAACAGTGTATTTCTGGTACATGAACATAGATAATCTCTTTCAACATTTTGTTTTGTTTTTTCTTCCTCAGGAATATATGCCACTTGCCATTTGGAGGGGAAAGAATACAAAAGCAGAATAACTTTTGAACCTGGGTCCACATCATTAAAGACCACTGTTATGAATGCAGCTGCAAAGGGTTCATTTCAAGTTGAGCAGTGGTACTGCTCCCCATATCATTCTTCTGCTTGCTGTATTAAACTGTGGGTCTCATTCAGCTTAAATGTCTACAGCCAGGAAAACCATTGACTTAGTTTTGATAATGAAGACAGGGAAGAAGAAATAGCACCTCTGAGAATGTAGTGCCTTCTAAACAGTCTGTATAGCCAGAAACCTCTCATGTGAGTAGAGCAGTAGATTGCATGGCGTAGAAAACCAAGTATGGCACAGTGCTGTTTAGAACAAGTGAAGTGAGACATATAAGGGCATAACCTTGTGTTGAGTAACCTACCCTTTATGCAAGCATTTTTCATAAAAATAAGCTGGTGAATACAGGGAAGGATTCCTATATTTTTTTTAATTAATTCACTTTGGCATTGTATTTCCTGGTTGTGTTTGTCTATGAATATTCTAGTGAACCAGAATTAGAGTGAAAGACTATACTTGTTTGGTTAGTTAGCTATTTTTAAGAAATAGTTCATTTAAAGGAAATGCTGGGTAATGTTATAGGAAGATAAGTCTTGTACATGTAACCAAAACTGGTCATTGCAATTCAAATACATTGCAGCTGAGAACCTCATCAACGGCTAGTAAATGGAAAACAAACAAAAAAATGTTATAGGAAACAGATCTCTCCTTTTAAAATGTGAGAGGATACTAATGTCATTCTTCAGTATCTCTTCTCCTCCTTTGAGTTATTCTCTGGAATTAAGCTGAAGTTACTTGAGAGATCATATTTCTGCAGGCCCCTAGTGAAAGTATTTTAGTTACAATTTCCTTGAAATGAGAGGAAAGATAACATTTTCCCCATGTTTCTGTTCTCTTATTACCATATTCATTTGTTTTATTCAAAGAATTTGCAATTTCGCACTTCAGACTGCCCCAAAACGGGAACAATCCTCTGAAAAGTGCATGTGAAGGGTAAGAATCTTTGGGTATCATTTCCATTCCCAGTTTCCTCAAAAGTCCTATCCTAAAATCATGTATACCACTTCATCAAGTTGGTGAAAATGAATTTTCTCTGTCACTTTTATGACAAAAACATAAAAGAAATTAAACTAACTCTGGTCATCCTGAATCTGTCATACCTGTGCCACCAATAGCTAAGATGAAGTGATTAGTTCTTTAATGATGTAGTCAGTACACAAAATGCTGTGAGTTTTGCTTGTTTGTTTGCTTCAGCTGTGTTGCCATCCTTTTTCATTGCTGCCTCCATATGGCCTCTGGTGAATTATATAATTAGTTGTGAAGTAGACCAATTTGAAAATTTGGCTTCCTCTATGTTCAGGTACACCTGATAATTTTATTTTACATTTAAGTGCATGTGGGACTCCTACATGCTATAATAGAATGCTCCAGGAAGAGTTTTGCTAATGGTAGGTTGTAAATTTTCTAAGTTTTTCCAACTCTACAAAGTATATATTGCATTCCTAGTAGTAGCTCGTGGGTGAAACAAAGTCTACCCTCCATGCTACATCATTTACTTTTAGAGGACACGATCAGTTGCCTATGGTGTTCAAATTATCTGTTAGATAGTAGAGAAAAGAGAAAGGAAAGCAATAAGCTAAAGTGGGGAAAAAAGTCTTAAGACAGAAGCAACAGAAAGACAGAACATGAGCTTAGAATGTCTGATACATCACTGAAGAGTATCAACCATTTCAAGTATCACTGTCTTTTCACCATTTCCTGTTATTGCTTCTGCTTGTTCTCCCATTCTTTGGGAGACATTTTCACTTTTATGGTGAATGGAAGTAATCACTTCCCTGTTCAAAGTGGTAGGTTGTGTTTGTGAAATACATCTGAAGACCACTTTCATATTGTTCCATAATAAGGAAAGAGCAGAACAGAAAAATAATTTTTAAAAAATTTAAAAACAAACAAACAAACAAAAACAAAAACAAAAACAAAAACACAACCAAAAAAAACCCCACAAAAATAACAAGGAAAAAGATAATGACTGATAAAAAAGGATGAGTCAAGCTGAATGGGGGAACATCCTTTTCAGATGTAGGCAAGAGATTGATTGGATGTGGTAAAGATGAGATATCAGTGCCAGTAAAAGAAAGCAGGAAAAATGATACTGTCTGAGGACATCATGATTGGAACAAAGAAAAAGGAAATAGTGAAGTAATAGGATGAGTGGAACTATGACACTTTATTACTGCTTGACTGAATTGGGAGAAAATATCCTTCGTCTGGAAATTGCCTGGTATATGTTAAAGCAGCAAGAGCAAAATTACTATGTAGCACAGAAAACAGTTTTTCATTGCTTGCAAGAAAAATAATGAAATCCTGTGTCTGCTGAAATTTGAAGGGGCATCTATCATATAATTGCAACCCAGAGATGCAAGTTCCCCCAGTTTGTTGAATATTTGCCTATAGATTTATCACAAAACTAGTCCTAGATTCTCATTCACAAATATTGCTGTAAATTTGGATCCTGACAATTTTATTATAGAGTCAATCCCATAATTTCATAAAATTTTCTGAAATTCTGAACAAGACAAACATAATTCAAACTCATTCAGAATAGCAGATAGACTCCATAATATGAAGAATCCACCTTAGTGGCATTTTTTACCTAGTCTAAGTATGGATTACAGTTGTTACCACCCAAATGCCTGCTTGCTTTCATCAGCTGCATATAGAGTTTAATTCCAGTTGATCTGACCCCAGGAATACTACGGGGATGGAATTGTGTGCATGGCTGGCACATATCTCACCTTGCTCACCTTGCTCACACTTAGAAGCCATGTATATGATGACTTATATCAGTGTGATGATACCTGGGCTGTGGAGCACTTAAACTGATCGTTTTTTTTGTTATGGAATAGGCAAAGCACTCGCTTGCCAGATTCCATTTACATGGATTCTTCTCTGAGGCTGTGTAAAATATAGTATTATAGTATATCTGCCCATATTTTCACCACTAGGTTAATGTTGCACACTTCCCCCACCCCCAATGGTTAACTTTCAGGTAGGCACCAAATAGTCCAAGGATGATTTGTCTTTGTCTAATTTTAGATTTCAGCTATGGATGTCTTTTCTTTCACAGTGCTTTTGACTGTGATTTTTTTGCCTAAATCAACAGTTGCTGTGAGAATATACTTGGTAAATTATGCAATCTGAAGCCAAAACTGATAGATACAATGTAGCAGTTAAAGCTCTAATAAGTGATGGCTGGGGTTTATGAATATATTAGGCTCGTTTATGACAGGAGCAGAATAATACCAGATTAAAAAGCGTTTGGAATGATACAAGAAATATGTTGTAGAAAAATTTATCCCAAATTCTTTATAAGTGATGTGTAAAAATTCTCTGCCCTTAAAACTCAGAAACATTAAGTGTGATTCACAAAATTCAAGCAAATATTAATTTATGCCTCATTTGCTGATATTGGATGTAATTATTTTAGGGAAAAATTCTTACTTTATTCAGCTGTTTTCCAAGGAGCAGCAAAAGTCCTTGGTTAAAGGGGTCCAGAAGATGATGGTTACCTGGTCCATTGAAGAGTATGAACCAAGAGCTCATAAATTACGTTAATATTAGAAGTGCTGCAACATGTAAATTTGTGATATTTGTGAAGCCATATTTTACTCCCATAAATACTCTGTATTTCATACAAATTCAGACACATTTTATCCCTAAGAGAATTTCACTGATTCTTGTTCCAAACTAAAATATCTAAAATATAATTCATTTTATATATAAAGGCCACATTTACACACATGTGAAGGGGCATAGCTATCTAGATTGATGTTCACTTTAGTTTGCAATGGCAAGTGAGGTTCATTAAACAATGCTTTTAGAAGTCAACAAGTTAAGTACCTACTTTAGTGTGTTCTTTCTAAAATCCATCTACATCTTTATTCACCTTAGCTGTCTTTATTAGACCAGTCTCTTAAATTTTAATCTTTATAAAGTAATTTAAAAAACCTTATATTTTATGCATGGCCTGATAATTTTCCAATATCCTTCTCACAATATTTTCTTTTGTTGCCTTTCAGTGCCTACCCTTTACGTTTTTCTCTGATAGATATTTTCCAAGGCTTGCTCTCTGTTCCCAACAGAACCTGTGCAAGTTTGACATGCTGACTAATTTCAGAAATTTAACCAAGCTTTGAAGCCACAATAAAATATGAATAATGGCTGAGAGTGATTGAGACTGATTAATACACGTACTGAGGAGCTGAAATCATAGAATCATTGAATGGTTTGGGTTAGAAGGGACCTTAAAGATCATCTATTTCCAACCCCCCTGTCATGGACAGGCACACTTTCATTAGAACAGGTTGCTTAGAACCCCATCCAGCCTGGCCTTGAACACCTCTAGGGATGGGGCATCCAGAGCCGCTCTGGGCAGCCTGTTCCAGTGCCTCACCACTCTCACAGTAAAGAATTTTTTCTTAATATCTAATCTAAATCTGTCCTTTTTCAGTTTGAAGGCGTTTCCCCTTGGCCTGTCATTACATGCCTGATGTATGGTTTGGGCCTTAGGCGGTCATGCCATACTTGAATGCTTGATGCCACTGCCAGGTAGATTTTTGAACCTTTATTGCAACAGACTTTCTTAATTTTTTGATGTAATACAAGATGTTTCCTGTCTTCCAATATAATTTACATTTTATAATCCCCAGCACATAACTTATGAAAAGTAATGCATGGGCTATTATTCAGTCAAGGTTATTTTCTGGTTCAGACTCACTGTTCTGTGTTACAGAGCTTATGTTTTTATAAATCTTTGCAGGTTCGTTTATGCAACTGCAAATAAATAAGCCCACTAGAGGGCAATAACATTGTTAATGTAGCTGAAATAACAATATTTCATTTGATTAAAAAATTTAAGTGAATAAGGAAAAGCACAGGAAATAATTTAAGTGACAGGGTGTTTGCACTGACTCCAGACTGGGAACACTACTCATCCAGCTTCTTCAGTTATCCTGTTCCAAACATACAAATGAGGTACACTCAGGTAAACATCTTCAGATGGACCAGTCCTCTATTCCATGAGGAGAAAGGGAAATGTCAGAAGGACAGTTTTGTAAGTAGAGAATTTCAGGGACCCCATTTACCCAGTGTAATTCAACCTGAGATATTAAGCCCTTCAGTCTTTATCCTGAACAATAATCTCTTGTTCTACTAGTTAAAATGTCCTTTACTTACATAAAAAAGTTGGAAAAGTAAAATACTGCTTATCAAATCCCTTTCTGACCTGTAAAGTACCATAAAGACTTACCAGTGTCTTTAAAAAGCTGTCCATTAGGAGTAGACATTAAACCTTACAGTATGAGAAGGAAAATGTGTATAAAGAATCATTGAAAAGATAGAAAAGTAGTTAGGAGTCTCTTTCAAAAACGTTTTGACTGTAAGGAATGGCAAAGAGAATATTCCTTAAGGAATATTCCACTCATTTCCCCACCTCATTCCTCAGAGCTTTGTTGAAGCTTTCTAACATGTATGTTTCACATCTGATGAAATGAATGGTGATTTCTACAGTAGGTGGAAGTCTAATTTTAATCCATGGATAACAGAAAGCATACAAAAATTGCATGTATACAATGCAATTTCAGACTTGTACTGGTTAAGTTCTACTAAAGGATTAGACATTTTACAGGTATATGCATAAGTCTGCTCCTTTGAAGTTCTAGATGAGCAAGACTTTTCATACTGAGATTGTGAAAGTTTTGGTGGAATAGCATATACACTTAAATAATCTGCAAAATGCAATAAAACACATCAATACTATCAGCAAAGTATTTCATTTACATAATGAATAATTTATCAGCATGTATATAAAGTAGAATAAAAAGGAAGAATAAACATCAGTAAATTAACTTTCGACTATGAGTATATTGACTATAGAAGTGTATTATGAATGATGTGTGAACAATCTGGAGTAAATTTATTTCTTGTGTCAATTCTTTTTTTTTAGAATATTCATAAACATAGAATTTGAATTCATTTAAAAGAGTGTTTGTCGCAGTGCAGTGTTATTATGGATATAATAATGAGATCTTCACACGTTGATGGCAGTGAGAAAATGGCTCCCCATGGCGCAATTTTAATTGCTTTTTATAAAGTACAATCGACAGGAAACAGGATAAAAGATTTAGTTAAGGTGCACCAATAGAAAAGAGATAAACATGGTCTTACATTGGAGGGAGCCAGATTTCAGGGTCAGGACTCAAGATCCCAGAATACGCTTCTTCAGCTTCCTCAGAGGGCTGGAGAGTCTCACAGCCCGACGGGGATCACTTCTAGGCTCTGGCCCATGTAATGTGACCCCACAAGTGTTAAGGCAATGTTAGGCTCCTATATTCTCATTTATCCTGCTGTTTGGCTGAACTCCATGAAGGTACAGTTCTGATAAAGCTTAGTGTAACTGCGATTAGAACTGAGTGAAAAAATGGCATTATTGGTTTTCAGTGAACTTTCATTGAGCGCATGCATTTTTAACAGAGCAAGTACTGAATGAATTAAGAAAACCTAGCAAGTGTGTGATGATAGCAAATAGGACCAGGACTGTGAGAATAATCAACTCCCAGTTGACCCTGAAATTGTGCAGGGTCTGCTGCTCCAGCTAGATCCCTACAAATCTATGGGGCCTGTTGTGATTCATCCAAGAATCCTCAAGTAGATAGCTCATGTCATCAAAAAACCTCTTTTGATGATTTTTGAGGAGTCATGGGAATCCAGAGAGGTCCCACACCTGAGTGGAAGCTGGCCAACATTGTCCCAAGTGCAAGAAAGAGGACTCCAGAAACTGTCAGTCTCAGTTCAGTGCCTGGTAAAGTCACAGACAAGATTATTCTGGGAGGTATTGAAAAACACCCGAAGGACAACACAGTCATTGGTAACAGCTAGCATGGCTTCATGAAACAAAAGTCCTGCTTTTCAGACCTGATTTCCTTTTATGACAAGGTAACCCCCCCCAGCTGATCGAGGGAAGCCAGTTGATGTGATCTTTTTGGATTTGAGCTGGGACTTTTCACCTCCCTGGGCGCCACAGATCTAATCTGTTCATGCATAAATCAAGGAATGTGTGTATTCTCCTGATTCCCCCTGGCGCCAAGGGCGCACACAGGAAAGGGCCACAAATATCCATGCTTCAGATAAGCTGAAATTTATGACTGACAGACAAATAGCATTTTACTCTCTATAAAAGACAGCTATATCGTCCCCTTTTCAGAGGAATCTTCCATATGCTCTCTGAGTGTATGGAAATGTTTTTCTCCGGGATTTCCGAGACGTCGGATTCCTGTATTTTCTTCTCTCCTTGGAGTCGAGTGATAAAGGGAACCGCCTTTACACCTTTCCTAATTGGTAAGTTACATCGGCTTCCTATTTCTACATTTCCTTGGCTAGCTATACTATAGGTACCTTTTACTGTGCACTGAAATTACTAGTAATTTTCTTTGTGTTATTCCATGTAGTAATAGCCTGTTGTAGTTTCATATGTGTTTTCCTGTGTCTATGCAATAAACCTGTTATATTGTAATAGACCTGATCTCCATCGATAACGAACAAGGGGGGTAACAGAGGTTCTGGGGTGCGGGTCGCTCTGATAGAATTAAAATCCTTTAGGTATCCCTCACATTCGTAACAGGATTTCAGTAAAGCTTTCGATACTGTCTCTCACAGAATCCTTCTGGACAATATGTCTGGATAAACACATCATGGGTGAGCAGCTGGCTCAGCAGCTGGCACAAAGGGTGAATGGGGCGACATCAGACTGGAGACCTGTCACACAGGTAGAGGCTCCATTTTAGGCCCTGTGCTCTTCAATATCTTCATCAATTACTTGGATGCAGGACTGGAAGGGACATTTAGCAAGTTTCCAGATTAATCTTCATAAATTACTTGGATGCAGGACTGGAAGGGACATTTAGCAAGTTTCCAGATTATATGAAATTGAGAGGAGCCGTTGACTCCCTCAAAAACAGAGAGACCTGCAGAGAGACCTCCACAAATTAGAGGGCTGGGCAATGATCAATCATATGAAGTTCAACAAGGGAAAGCGCCGGATTCTGCACCCAGGATGGGGCAATCCTGGATGTACAGACAGACTGGGGAATGAGATGCTGGAAAGCAGTGCTGGGGAAAGTGACCTGGGGGTCCTGGTTGATGGAAAGTTGAATATAAGTCAGCAGTGCCTTGGCAACCAGGAAGGCCAACTGTGTCGGGGGACACAGCATCGCCAGCTGGGCATAGGAGGGGATTGTTCCACTTTGCTCTGCACTGGGGCACCCTCAGCTCGAGTGCTGGGGGCAGTTTTGGGGACCACAATATGAGAGATATTAAACTATTAGAGAGCATCCCAAGGAGGGC
Organism: Climacteris rufus; assembly: GCA_013398175.1. NCBI lineage: Eukaryota > Metazoa > Chordata > Aves > Passeriformes > Climacteridae > Climacteris > Climacteris rufus. Next base: position 1,047,024 of record VZRZ01003275.1, read on the forward strand.
AACAAAGATAGTGAAGGATCTTGAAGGGAAACCATATGAGAGTTGGCTGAGGTCACTTGGTCTGTTCAGCCTGGAGAAGAGGAGCCTGAAGGGGGACCTTATTGCAGTCTACAACTTCCTTGTGAGGGGAAGAGGAGGGGCAGACACTGATCTCTTCCCTGTGGTGAACAGGGAAAGAACATGAGGGAATGGCCTGAATCTGTGTAAGGTGAGGTTTAGATTGGATATTAGAAAAAGATTCTCCACCCATAGGGTGTTTGGGCACTGGAACAGACTCCCCAGGGAGGTGGTCACAGCACCAAGCCTGACAGAGCTGAAGGAGCATTTGGACAATGCTCTTGGACACATAGTGTGACTCTCGGTCCTGTTCTGTGCAGGGCTGAGAGTTGGACTTGATGATAATTGTGGGTCCTTTCCAATTCAGCTATTCTCTGATTCTGAGATGCTGCAATACTCATTGGAGTGCAATGACTAACAAAACCTTTTAAACAGTCTGTTGGTGCCCTTCACCAAGTTTTTTCATAGTGTCCACAAAAGACACTATGTGCTTTAACATGTACTTGTAGCATGTGTCCCTCTATTTTCATGCCAAAAATCAGACTTGTTTAGGCTTTGTCAGTGTAAGAATGGATACATTAATTGATGTGTTCACAACTAGAGAAGAGAAGCAGCAACTGAGGCCCTTTGCAAACAATCTCAATACACTTTACAAGACTTAGTGAGCACCAAAGCTTTTTTTTTTTTCCTCTGCATGACTGTTGTCTGTTGCCTACAAAAATCAAACCTTAAAAAAGAAGTCTTAAAAATAAGTCATCTTTATGTCTTCATGGGTACTTTGAAGACCATTCAGACTCAGGAACTCTGACAACTCTGTTGAAGATTCAATTCCAAATGGAGCCTTCCATAACAAAATATTGTTAATTTGTTTGAAAAAGGTTGTATGATGTCTAACAGAGAAAACAAGAACTAAATTTGGATACTTTATAAAGGCTATATGTAGTTTTGTCTAAGTGCTATTCTGTTTGGTATTATAACAAAATTGTCCTCTCCATAGAGGACTTTCCTCCAAGGAAAAATTGTCATCACCTGTGAATCCTGGGAACAGCAGCTGAGGAAAGCTGAGGAAACATTACTCAGTAGTCATGGCACTAGTAAGGTCTGTCAGAGATCTAGATCTTTGTGGTAGAGTACATGTGGGTAGGAAATATGTATTAAATAAATAAGGCAATGTTAAAAAAGGCACGTGTTAGAATATTCTTCTGAGAAAAATAGTAACATGCATTCATTAGGAAACAACAAGTTCATCTAGTCTATGTTCAGTTATAAAACTAATTTTGCAGATTAATTTGAGCAATAAAAGTAGAAACAAAGATCTCTCTTTAAATTTCATCCCAGTATATTAACAAAGTTTTAATGATATCTCTAGTTGCTATATACACATACACTTATGCGCAAGGTCTGAAATGGATTAAGGACATAATAAACATGCATATGAAATTATAGGTAAATCAGTTTAAATGGAAATATGTTCCAGATGCCAAAGGAGATTCTACTAAAATGCCTGGGGTGTGACGTCAAAGATGATGAGTAAATGTGGTTTAGTTGTAACATTGAATTAATCCTGAAGATAAAGTAGCATTGATATATGCTCCAGGAGGAATTCACACAGGAAACTGTAAACTAGAAGGTCTTAACAGTTGCACTAGATGGATAGGGGAATATATTCTGCTTGAGCCCTCTCTCTGGCATACTGTAGGTGCCCTATCACGCCAGGGCTGTTGAATTTCTTGTGCCTTCTGATAGGTACCTGGAAGCAAGAGAAATAGAATGTGAAACCATCTTTTCTTTTTACCTGTATAAATGTTAAGATAAATCCACAGCCTCTCCCATTTTTTCCCCAAATGTACTAGTCCTGTAAAATCATTGTATCTGCATAAATTCTGATTTATCCTAATCACCTCTAGGTAGTATGTATGTAAGAAAAAAACAACACATCTAAATATTAAAACTCAGATTGGAAAGTCTAGAAGGGTTTTATCTCCAGAATGTCCAAGTGAAATTTTGATGCAATCTTTCAGGAAAGATACCTGATCTACCTAACACAGTGATTATTGTTGCCAGGGCCTCAGCCCCTGGCCCCAAGAGAGCAGCTTGTCCTTGCTGATCCCTGACAATCAGCTTCTGAGCAGGTTTTCACTAATAATGACTGTAAAGTATTCAGAAATAATACTGGTCTGAATTTATAACCTTGAAGAGATAAATTCCACATCCAACTGTGAACTTACGTTGTTCTCTTAACCTGATAGGTATGACTTAAACCATCACATGCAGTGCATTATGCTGCAGATCGAGGTACAGCATAGTTGAAAGAGACTCCATATTTTATTACTATGAAATCTTTGTCTGTTCCTGTGTTTTCACAAATTCAAAAATTACGTTCTTTGTAAGAATACTGTTAAATGATATGTGAAGTCTTATCTCTCAAGAACTATATGGTCCTGACTGTAAAACTACAGGTTCACTCCTGAGGACAGGAAGATAGGAGGGTAGGATTGGTAGGAAGGTGTCATGCCAGCAACAAAAGGCAATACTCGCTCTTATACAAGAGAAAGCCTCTTCTGTGAACACCTAAGAACTGAGTTAACTTTAGTAAACTCACAGCCTCTATTCTTTGCTTATGGAAACTTCTCAAATTAATCCTTCAACAACTTAGGAGAAATTATTTTTGCCATGTTTTTAAAGGTACCTTAAGTACTCTAACCAAGATCAGAATCCAGGTAGCACAAATAATATATTATCTTATTAATTTTCTGTTAGAAGATTGAGTTATTTACAGATTTCTACCAATATCCCTTATAAGACAATTTTTAAGTGGATTAGTGGGCTTTCTTTTTTGGAGTTAGTAACACTTTCTAGGAAGTGGTGTAGAAAAACTATAATCTCTACAGCTTTCTTCTTTGTCAGTGAGAGAGATTCCTCCTAAATGAATAGAACTTTAACTTAACATGCTGAAGTACCTCTGATGGAAAGTTTCTACACAGATAATACAAGAAGCCAAAGCATAGACATAATTATGGGTATAGTTATAATAATATATATTTAGGATAAATTGTTATTTTTTTCTTTCTGATAATGAGCCAAAATATGTAGGCTTTCTCTACATAATATATGGTTTTCTGGAAGTCTGAAATTGTGCTATTATGTTGTTAAAGGTGGTTAGATTACTAAATAATGTATTTCTAAAAAATCAGAACTAAAATCCAGTGAATCATATACAGCATGGTTGTCATCTAATTTCATTCTTGACTCACAATCTCTACTAATTTTCTTTGTCTGAGAAGTAATATGTAGGTTTTCCCAAGTACCTAGCCTAGCCAACAGAAAAAATTTTGGTGAAAAAGTACAAGGAAACATGATGATTTATAAGCTAAAGTGTTCCTTTAAGAATTTTTATTTTGTCTCCATTTTCTCCATATGATTTACCAAATAGCTTCCCCCAGAAAATTAAGACAAGAAATAGCATTGGAATAGCTAAAAAATCCTTTCTTTAGAATTTTCTTCAGGAAGCTGTATCTATGATGAGATGACTCTGAAAGATTAAAAAAATTCTTTCAAGAATTCTTTTAGTTAATGATCCTCATAAGTGCTGTAGTTTCTTGCTGCCAAAATGTTTAAAGGTTTCTCATGTCTTTGCCATGAGCAGCTTTCTGTGTTTAAGGCACAGGGAACCAAACAAATAAGAAACATGGGGTGAAACCTCAACCCAGAGAGATACAGAGGATCTCCGAAATGTGACTCTATGTCCAGCTCCCACAAAGCACTGCTTTTACTTATGCAGCCCTGTACAGTTTTGTAAAGTCAGTTAGAAAGACAGACTAGATTCACCAGTGTACCCTGCTCTGAAAATCAGTGTGGTTCAGCTGGGGTCTGAATTGCTTGGCTTGGTAAAAAGTCTGATCTCAACAGTTAAAATATTTTTATTTTTAAGATTTGTTATTTCACATTTTCATGTCATTAGAAGTCATGGAAGGAATTTTCTCTGACATCTTATTTAATTTTTCTAGTTTGAATTGTTTGGCAATTCTTTAAATGTAATATAGGTAAAAGAATGAAAGCAATCACTATTTTCTTTCTTGATGGGCCTCTACTATTACTTTCCAAAAGAAAGCCACAAATGGTAGCAGTTTTTTATAAACTTAAAATCTTTTTTCAACCAGATACTGAGTTATGCCATGAATATGCTTGGGCCATTATACTCAAGTGGCCTCAAGTCCACTATAAAATAACTTTATTATCCCAAACTCCTTGCAGAGCAATGTCAGAATGATACAAAAAGTAGTATTTCTGAGCATGTTGCTCTGATTTAGATCCACTAACTGTGTCACTTTGGATGACAAGTGACTTTGGTGCTTCTCCCTGGAAAGGAGTTTGTGTGTTCATGTTAAAAGAAATGCTCATTTCACTTTATATACAGATTTCTTTTCAAGGTAGAAAGTAGCTATGTCACACTAGTGAAATTGAACTAATTTCAGTATTTGTGTTATATTTTCACTAAGTATGTACATTATTATGAACAAAGTAACAGGCAAAACAGCTTTAAGATTTGTTTTTCTCCCTTTTCTGTTTAGAGTACTAAGTTAAAATAATAATAAAAAGAAAAAACCCTCAGAACAATGATATCTGAATGCACCACTTAATGAGACAATTGTCTCTACACAGACGGAAACTTGTCATCTCAGCCTAATAAATGGATAACAAGGAAGTTTAAAATGCTTTTATATATCATCCTATATTCTTATCTTGGCTTTTTTTTTGCTATTATTTTTTGCTAAAGATTAAATGTAATAACATCTGCTTTTATTCACTGTCTTTCTCATTCAAAGTGCCCTGAAGTATATTACAAAATAATCAGACACAAGCTGGCCTTGTCAAAGGGTGCATAAGAAAGAACACAGTGTGTCTGGTATAAGGAGTGGGGTGATCTATATATCTTTTTTGGTGTGACGTGTGTATTGACATCATGCAGAACTGTCCTTAATACTAACTGTAGGCAGAGCTTTGGCAAGAGTAGGAGTGCTTGAGCAGACAGTCCAAATGTTATCCTTCCCAAGGAAAGGGATATAGCTCAAGTATCAGTGGAACTTCTGCTTTAACCTCCCAGATCAGTCTGCCCCAGGTTATCTTCTGAAATACAAATTAAAGCGATAGAGAAAATTCAGCTGGAGCACCGCCTCTTCTTCCTCAATGTCCAGTAACTTTTTTGCCCCATACAACATCAGGACAAATAAATATCCAGCTGGATGCAAAGTAATTTACTTTGATTTTAGATCACAAAGGAACAAAATAATTGGGAAATTGTTTGGGAAGGGACCCCCTGACATTTTAAACTGTTGCAAATTCATATATACCAATATAAGTTAATTGCCAATGCCCATATTTCCTGAAATTTCTCCAAAGTATTTTGACTTATCAGACACAAGAAACCTTTAAACAGTACAATGTAACTTAACATCTTTGGGCAGCACCACCAAAATGTTCAAATGTAGCAGATACGCAACTCACACTCCCCATCTCACCATCCTCTATCCTAGGAGTGGTTTCTAAAGTAGGCTTCTAAATTACTTCTTCAACATAATCATATGGTCATCCTTCCTGTTACTGCTGTATTGTGGCTGTAAGATGCTACTCAACTTTTTTCTACAAGCATCACATAAAGTGAAAACACTTATCTCTGAGATAAGAATAACACCTTAAATATAGAAAGAATTGACAACACACAAGCTTACAGGGATAGAAGATAACTTCTCTCTGCTGTCTGCATCAAAGTTAAGCATACTGATAACCATGCTAGTTTGTGGCCAGAATAGTATTAGACTTAGAAAAGTAGTGTCTGTGGCAGGATACTTTTTTGAAGGAAGAAAGACAGCAGCTTATTTACAGCTAGAATTCTTATTGTACATAATGTATATAAACTAATAATAATTTTCTTTAAAAAAAAATCACTATATCTTTAGAAACCTGTTGTGTTTTCGTCTGTGTACTGAGTTAATGTAATTAAGTAACCAGTATTATGTTAGTCATAGTGGCAGAGGGTTGTCTTGTCAGATCCAGAGTTAAGACAAGTATTTGATTAGTGCACAAATAAGTTCTTTGGAATAAATCAAAGTGGAACTGTGGAAAGATTCCACCTCTAGAGACACCTTTTCATAAACTAGAACAGCAATACATTATTTTAAAATAATGCTTCAGGCACTACTCATGGTGGATTTTGCCCTTTTTCAAATATATTTTCACAGAGGTTTATTAACACCTTCTTGATCACTGATACATTCCAGTGTGTGCACATCCTCAGTTACAGACAATTAACCAAAATGTAATATACTGATGTCAAAAAAAAAAAAAAAA